>VHKM01000365.1:85000-320000 GCA_007210695.1 Neogobius melanostomus
ACAAGGACTTCCGCAAACAAGTGAGCGGAATGGTTAGCGCTTGTGTTTCACAGCTAGAAAGTCCAGGTTCGATTCTCACCGCGACAGGGCCTTTCTGTGTGGAGTTTGCATGTTCTCCTAGTGCGTAGGTTTCCTCCGAGTACTCTGGTTTCCCTACCACTAAAAACATGTACACTCAAAAAATAACTCTTTGAATGAATGTAAAAAAATCATGGAAACTATTTCCACATGATTAAATGGCTTTCTTTCAGCATGAAGCAATTGTGTTCGTCCAATGTGATGCACTTGAGTAGGTTCAACACCATATATTAGGGTTGATTGAACTTATTTACTAGGTTGGGTCCTATTGTTGTTTCAACTGTTTTATGACAATATGGTAAAATAATGCTGCACACTGCTTCCCCTTATTTTGAAAGTGCAGGAAAAAAAATGTGCTTCTCAAATGTGCCTATTTTTAAGCTCAGGAGATAAACATAACACTCTTATTGTAGCCTCATTGTAGTTTCATTTTTGCCATTTTTCTTATTTCTTTCTTTTAAATTTCACTAGGAGCAATAGATGAGACCAGAGGAGACGTGCACGAGACACCAGGGAGAAACTGATTTTATAGTTCCTTTGTGTCTATGCATGGAGACTAATTCAAAACAAAAGTCACAATGGAGACACAAAGATTAAATGCGCAAAGTATTCACTTTTGAATCTTCCTTCTTCACCTGTTGGTCTATGACAGACTGAAGAGCAAAGTAGCCTGGGTTTTTCTGTTTAATATAAAGAGCACACTTTTAGCATCATGTTTCTGTCACTCATGGTGTCAGACACCGTGACTGACAGTAACATGATGCTAAATAGTGAGCCCTTTATTTTCTCTAAAAAGGCCGAGGCCTCAATGCTCTTCAGTCACAGACTGAAAAGTGAAGAGGAAGTCATGGAGCTTCTACTTTAGTCAGAACTTTCATACTTCTGTTGGATGTAAGAATGGACGATTGAATTCAAGTATTCCTTTGTGATGTATGTGTGGAAAATTCTGTATATATTTAAATATGACTTTATTATTCTCATTCTTAAAACAAACACATTGTCACTTGAATCTGCTGTAGAGTAAAGTCTGTCCCAGTTCCTGAGTCGTGGTGCAGCAGGACTGTTACAGAAGAAGCAGTTACTATAGTAACTACTTTCTTCAAAGTCAAAGTAGATCTACCACATGGATTAAATTTGCCGAGATTGGATAGTAGAATAGATTATGCAAAGTAGCGAAAAACAATCAAAAAAGTAAAATAAAGTCCGAGGCACTCGAGTCATGTAGAAAAATAAAAGTCCTTTATGAGAATGGACCAGCCTACGCGTTTCGACCGCAACAGGTCTTCGTCAGGGCATGTAAGATTGATCACAGGTGAGAAGATTTATACAAGAGATCATGTGACCAAACATGTCACATGATCAAACATGTCACGTGATCAAGAACAAAAAAACAAACAAACAAAGGCATGCAGATAAAAATAAATTGTCCTGGCCAGGACTGATGCAAGAGACCCAGAGAGGCAGCATGAAGTAGAAATATGACAATACGTCCACAAAAGGACACTGGAAGTAAAATGACCCAATGAGCAATAGTGAATACATACATCATTGAATACGTCAAAGGTCATGGACATGAGACCGAAAAATACAATAAAATAAATACAATAAAATAAAATAAAATAAAATGTAGTAACCTGAATATGAATTGCGTAATGGTAAACGTGAAGATAGTGACCATTCAAAGAAAAGGGGAGAAATCAATTTCCTCATTCAACCCAGGAGGATGAATGGCTCCAGAGTGTCAATCCAGTATGTTTCACGTTGTAAAAGTTTTTAAGTCTATTACCACCACGGAGGTCCATTTCCACAGTTTCTATGACCATCACTTTAAGTTTATTTAGATTCGAGTGGCCAGAGTTCTTGAAATGCTTTGCGATGGGGTAATCCATATTTTGAGTTCTAACAGCATATTTGTGTTCAGCAAATCTTTCTTTGTGCGTCCGATGTAAAACATCCACAATCGCAGTCAATCCTGTAAACCACGTAGGTGGAGTTGCAGTTGGCAAAAGAACGACAAAGGAAGGTGTTTTCATGTTTTGAGTCAATGAATGTTTTAGCTGTGTTGATGTGGAGCAGTGAGAGCACTTCCCACATCTGAAGGTTCCAATCGGTTTTTTTGAAGAAAGTGGTGGGTTTCTGGAAGGTAGGTAGCTGCACTCTTAAAACAGATGTGTTGAAAACAACACAAAATGTGTTAAAAAAATGCACATCCCTGTGTCAAGTTAAGGACAACACAACATGTGTTGTTTTTAACCTGTTAACCCTTTCTACTCTAAAGAGCCAAATTTGGCTCCAGTTATGGTCCCGGTATTTGGACGCAAATGGTCACAAGGGGGCGCCCTTCCAACCTTCTCAGTGTACATGTGAATTGAATTTCTTTAGAGTAAGACTTTAGGTCAGACACCATGAGTGAAAGTAACATGACGCTAAATAGTGACCCTTTATTTTCAGTAAAAAGGCTGAAGCCTCATTGCTCTTCAGTCACAGACTGAGAAGTGAAGAAGGAAGTCATGGAGAGTCTCATATAGAACATTACACTTCTGCTGGATGTAACAATAAAAGTTTGAAATCAAAGTATTCTTTAGTAATAGTGCTGAAGATCCTGAATTTGTGTGTTTAAAATGTCAGTTAATTATTAATGACTCTCATTCTACATAAACAAACCCTTGTCATTTATATCTGCTGTAGAGTCATGTTTGTCCCAGTTCCTCTGAGTCGTGGTGCAGCAGGACAGAAGTTACAGAACAAGCTCATGAGGCTCATTTCTTCAACACAGTTACTATAGTAACTATTTTCACCAAAGTAAAAGTAGATTTACCACAGTCCTGTCCACATATGTCATGGTCCACCATGACCCACCATGACTCAGAAGAACTGGGACACACATGACACTCCATCAGATATAATTGTCATGTTTTGTTTGGTTTGTAAAATGAGAGTAATTAATTAACTACATTTTAATGATTATAATTTCAGAATTTACACATTTGGATTTTACTTTTTTGATCAGAAATACTATTTTGTATATATTTATTTTTTGCTATATTTTTACTTTCAGAATAAGATATGACTCTTATATCCAGCAGAAGTCTGAAGTTCTGTCTAAAACAGAATCTCCATGACTTTCTTCTTCACTTCTCAGTCTGTGACTGAAGAGCAACGAAGCCTCAGCTTTTTTACAGACAATAAAGAGCTCACTATTTAGCATGATGTTACTGTCACTCATGGTGTCTGACCTAAAGTCTAACTCTGAAGAAATTCAATTCACATGTACACTGAGAAGGTTGGAAGGGCGCCCCTAGTGTCCAAGTGCGTCCAACTGCCGGACCAAATTTTTATTTATTTTGAGCCCACGGGGCGGGACGGGGGATGTTAAGAGGTTAACGCAGTCAGTGTGTTGTCAGAAACGCAGTCAGAAATGTTTAACACAAAAATGTGTTAAATATCTCAACACACTGACTGTGTTAAAAACAACACATGTTGTGTTGTCCTTAACTAGACACAGGGATGTGCATTTTAACACATTTTGTGTTAAAAAAGTGTGTTATTTGTATTTCCTTGTATATTACCCCTAAAATGAATATTATACATGCAGGAATTACAATACAATAATCCCAAACAATATAATTAAAAGTAATTCTTATTTATTATGTATTAGCAAATCACAAATGTGAACACATAAAAGAATCTCTACAGTTGGTCTGAAAACATGGAGGATGTTTGAAAAAATATTGAGTTTTTAAAATTGCATTTTTCAGGTTTACCTTATGTTTACAGTACACCATACTAAAATCAATAGCATTGTGCCAAATGTTACCAAAAAAAAAAAAAAAAGGGATGTTCACAAGCCACAATGTAGTTTGTTTTAAGTTGTTGTTGTTAACTCTTGTCAATCGAAAATGAAAATCTAAAGATTAGGCTAGTTGGCCAAGTCCCGACTTACAAACTACACAATCATAATTTAACACTGAACTTAAATGGTTCAGATTGCAAACACTGCAAATTTAGAACAGTCTTTGGTACTCATCACTCGTTTGGATGACGAGGAGCGGGGGCAGAAGGAGAGCGCAGTCAGCCTGGGGCGGAGGCGTGTGACGCTCCTTTCTGCTCCAGGTCAGGGAAAATGTCAGCTCGAGGCTCGAGCTGAAGATTCAAGCAGTGTGTGATTGGACAACAGTTTAACACATGCAGTGTGTTATTGTAAATATGCAACGTGATTGGATAATAATTTAACACGAGATGTGTTATTTTGTGTAATTTCATTTTTACACAGAAATTTCAACACCAACACAATATTAACACAACATGTGTTAATATTAACACAACATGTGTTAAATGAGCCTTAACACATAAATTGTGTTAAAATTTAACACATCTGTTTTAAGAGTGTGGTCACAAGTTTGTCTCTTAGGGTAGGAGGGCGCTTAAAGGAGAACATTGGTGGTTCAGTGAACAAAGAGCCCAAAGTATGGTCACAGGATAAAATGCTCCAGTTTTTGAGAATGACACCTTTGATTTTGTGCGCCATATTGCTATATTGTATTGGACAAAACATTTTGGTGCTGGATGGCAAAGGAGGACGTCTATGTTTTCGCAAGAGGCTTTCTCTGTCTAAAGTGCGGGCTTTAGAAAGTGCATTGTTCAGTATAGTTTTTGAGTAGCCCCTCTGTGAGAATCTGTTGTACATGTCATGTGCTTGTTGTTCAAAATCACTATCCAAATTACAGATCCTCCTTAACCTTTGAAATTGGCCGAACAGGATGTTAGAAATCAAGTTTTTGGGGTGATAGCTTTCAGCTCTGAGCAAAGTATTTCGGTCAGTTTCTTTTCTGAAGATAGATGTTTGTATGAGGCCTTCCTTGTCCAGAGAAATTCTGAGGTCCAGGAAATGTATTTCTTGTTGACTATATTCCAGGCTGAGCTTGATGGGGTTCGTGTCATTCAAATGTTTGTGGAAATCCAGAAGTTGGTCTTGAGAGCCTGTAAAAATAAACAGGAGGTCATCAATATATCTTCCGTAGAATTTGATGTAGGGTCTGAATGGATTTGTTGCACTAAACATGTACCGTTGTTCCCAGAGTCCCAAAGAAAGGCCAGCATAATTAGGGGCAAAGGAAGCCCCCATGGCGGTCCCCTTCATTTGCTTGTAGATGCGGTCCTGGAACAGAAATATTTTGTTGTTTAGTGTCCATCGTGTGAGAGTGACAATAAAATCTGTAGGAGGCATCATGGGATCATCTCTCTTTTGTAGAAAATGTGTTAAGGCCTCAAGGCCTTCCTGATGAACAATATTGGTGTAGAGACATCCATGGTGACTAGAAAGGCAGACTGAATCTGTTGTAAATCCGTAAGTTTGTTAAGGACGTGTGCCGTGTCCTCAAGGTAAGCCTCCAAAGAGGCTGTGAGGAGTTTTATTATGTAATTGATGTATTGAGCCACAGGTTGAGTCAATGTGTCAATGCCACTTATAATAGGTCTACCAGGAGGCAAATTTAGGTTTTTATGAATTTTGGGAAGGAGATCAAATAGATCTACCACAGTCCTGTCCACATCTGTCATGGTCCACCATGACCCACCACGACTCAGAGGAACCGGGACACACATGACTCCACATCAGATACAAATGTCAAGTGTTTTTTTTTTTTTAAAGAATGAGAGTAATTAATAATTAGTTAATAAGTAATGTAATCATATAAATTCAGAATATTTTAACCTTTACATGCATGGATCAGGTGTGCACTTTTTGTAATTGTAGCAATAATTGTCCATATATTTTGTGATTTTACTACATATTTAAGTATGTAATATGTCTGAGTCAAAATATGACTGCGCTTCTATATGCAGCAGAAGTTTGAAGGTCTGTCTAAAGCAGAATCTCCATGACTTCCTTCTTCACCTGTCGGTCTGCTACAGACTGAAGTACATGTTCTCTGGCTTTTTGTTGAAAATAAAGGCCACATTGTATTTAGCCTCATATTATTGTCACTCATGGTGTCTGACTTAAAATCTAACTCTGAAGAAAGTCAAATCACGTTTCCACTGACAAAGTTGGAAGGGCGCCCTCTTGTGTCCAATTGCGTCCAACTGCCCGGACCTAACTGGCACACGATCAATCCTAATATTTGCGTTGAACCTACTCAAGGACATCACGTTGGACTAACACAATTGTTTAATGCTGAAAGAAAGCCATTTTATCATTTGGAAATACTTTCCATCATTTTTTTACATTCATTCAAAGAGTTATTTCTGATTTCATTCATCCCATCATGATTTAATCATGTTCATCTTGGAAACATGAAATTATTGCTTCCATAATACATGTTACAATTTAGTTAATGTAACAGCCCACTAGTTTTCTTATTTTGAGGGTACAATAGGCCAGGATGAATGATGCATGTGTGTGTGTGCGTGTGCATGCATGGTGGTGGTCAGAGGGACCGTTGGCGCAGATGTGTGCAGTCGCGTTCAGTCTCCCCTGGGGAAACTAAACACCTCTGAGTATGGAGTGGATGTATAATTGTCTCATGTAAAGCGCTTTGTGACTATGTCTGTGAAAGGCGCTATATAAATAAAGTTCTTCTTCTTAAACAATGCTGGATATATAAATTAGCAGTAAGTTCTATTTATTTAATAGTTAAAAAAATAATTAAGAGACAAGTTAATTTAAGATTGCACAACCTTGCAGCCAGTTGCTTTACAACTGTAAGATGGCAGTTGTTAAAATTAGCATTGTCATGTACAATACCATTTAGTGTGTGTGTAAAGTGTGTTTAAAGTTACTTACAAACAAGTGACACGTGCACAGTGACAACTAGCATTCCTACATCTCTCAACACACACATTTGACCACAGGGGTAAAGAAGAACGCACACACCATCATTAGTGCCATAGACAATGACTACGGTAGGCTACAGTATATGTGTAACCTGCACACAGCCAACGATCAAAAACGCAAACAAATCCAATCAAATGAACACACGACCTTAGCTTAGCTACAGCACAACAATGGCCTCATCAAAAAGCAAACAGACACATAGGCCTACATGATGGCACATCGGCCACCGCAACTTGAAAAGCCCATCAGTTGCGATAATAAGCCGGGGGGGGAAAAAAATTAAAAATTTGCACTCACCCATCAGAAGTTAACTTTGGTGCCTTCTGCTCAGCAAACTGTTTCACATGTGGTGAAACAGTTTCTTCGCTCTGTTGTTTTCAATGTTGAGTTTGGCATATCCACTCGTTCCTGACCAATGGCACTCCTAGGTCTTTATCATTTTCGTCTTTGAAAATGACCGCTCTGCCGTGGCTACAGTGACTACATCCTTCTGTCTTAAAACATGCTCTGAAGGCAAAGAGTTGCCTTGGTAAACGTAAGTCTCTGCTGTATGGTGCATGCGGGCATCATCAGTCAGACTGGTTTCACGCAGAAAAACAAACCTGTGCAGGATTGATGATAATGTCCGGTCTGGCACCACGGTGAAGATGGTTAGATATTGGATGTTCGGGAGATATTCAGAGCGGGACCTGCAGCGGCTCTGAGGCCGCCAGACACACACGGGAAGCGGCTAATGCTCATAGACTATCCGGTCAGATTTAGGGACCGTCAGCAAATTACTCTGCTTCAATTGTGGTTGTGTAGTAGGCCTACGTGTCATTTACATTGACAGTAATGTCATACTGAGTCTGCACAATGTGCCCAATCCCTGCCTGTGATGGGCCCTTCAGGTGCCGTGGGCCCCGGTGCATCGCACCGGCTGCACCGGCGTACCCTACGCCGGCACATAGTTTAAAGAAAAATGCATAATACAACGTGGCTTATTACAAGCAGCACTGAGAGCGGTGCTCTGATGTCAGCCTCACATTCATTTCCTTGTTTACATCGTGCTGCCTTGTGTTCTTCCTTAAGCATTACAGGCTATCACAGGTCAAAGTAAAAACTTTATTAACCCCATCATGAGCTAAACAATGTTCGTGTCCCGAGAGAAAGAGATGTCACAGCCGTCCCGCGATGGTGCAGGTGGGCCCTTGCTCGGCCGTAAATGCATTAATGCGACCAAAACAAAAGCACACCCCCACTCCCAGCCACGGTGTCGTCATTGGCCATACAGTTTCTCCACCCCACGTACTTCCCACTTAAATGTGCTATGTCAGAATGGCAGGATCTCAAAGTGCGCTCCTAATAAGCCCAAATGTTGAGCTATAGTCTGTGTTTAGAAACACAAGATCGGGCCCAATATGTCAAAAATGGGCATACTGTATCTTTGAGCCTCTTCAAAATTGTTCCATCATGTGCAGAAATGTGGCTGAATAATGTTATGCAACTAAGTGGGGGCACTAGGGGTGTAAAATGGGTTGTCAAAATTTAGTAAAATTGACTGAAAAAAAAATAAAGATCCAGGTGTGTAAAAAAACAAATAGGTACACATGATTCCCTGTCTTTTCAAGTTACAACAACATTAAAAGTTTGTAGTCCATTTTAAAGAATGAAACAAACTCCTGCAGTCTTTCCTCTGGCCTCAAGGCCTTCTCTCGCAGTGTAAGAAAAGTGCTACTAATATTGTAGAAGCTGTACTACATCTTGTTTTGTAACTCACCTGCTCAGGGACTACATATGGAAACAGCAAAGCATCTTTAGTTAATGTTTTTGTCCCTTTTAACCTAAACTAAACAGAGGTCAGGTGGGAGAAAGTTTGTATTCAGAATCCTGTGGGCATCCTGTGAGATTTTTTTCTGGTTTAGTAAAGCTGCTTTGCATCAGCCTGTGCGAACCATAAAGGTTTTGTGTGTTTTCTACATTTCAGCATTCAAATTGCCTCCACTTCTCAGACCAGTGATTCTTGATTAAACCCCAGAAAAGTTGTCGCTGAGGCAGTGTGTTAAACTGCTACCAGGGCGCCATCACATCCTCAACATCTACATACAAATGTTATGACTATTCCTTGAGTTACATGCCTTGTCCCAAACATCTGCCTAAAAAGTGCTTTCTGAGCTTCTTTCAGGGGAGTGTGATGTGCTGAGGCTGAGCTCTTTCCAACACTTTGCCTGGTTCTCGTCCAATTGTTTCATGTGGCCGAACACACACAGAGGAGCTGAGCCCTCTCTGCTTTGCGTGACATAACTTTAATGTAAAATATGCTCTTAACAGCGCTGCACACCCCTTGTTAAATCTCACTTTATTACATTTGCCAGTGTTCGGGAATACACCAGACTTATTAAAATCTGCACATGCTTTATTTCTGCTTCATTAAACTTCAAATTAAACTGAATAAATGAAAGACCGTAAACCTCTTTTGAATACAGAATAATAATAATATAGAAGAAATATAAGTATAATAAGTGTATAGTGGTTCATCAGCTGTTAGAGCTTGTAACTTTGTAACTGACTCTATGCACACGAGTGACATGTGACTTCTGAGGCCGTACCTGAAGAAGCTGTTTTTCCTTTCTTGTTATTTCCCTATTTGGGATTTGCGGTGTGTCGTGGAATTTCTTACCACTGTACAGAAAAGCTGGAAAGTATTTGTCTTTCTCAAGTTTGTAATTTATTCACGCATGCGGAGAAATGACAAACAGAAATCTCTCTCTGTTCTGGCAAACAGACTCTCTGATCAAGTTAATATAGCCAAGGCACACAGCAGGACACAGAAATGGTGACGCGGTATGAGACGTCACGGCATGACCATTTGGTGTGTTTAATGCAGATGAATGGCAGACGTCTGGGTGCCAAGACAATCAAGAAGCCCTTTGTTTCCAGGACCGGTCTTTGGCCTATTGTCTTAGGTGTGATAAGGGCAATCAGCAGAGGGCCCTCGTCTGGCGGAGCAGGACACTGGCACTTCAGTAGAAACTCAGCATGTCTTCAGACGGTCTTCTGGGCATTGATTAAAGGCCCAGCCGTCCACCAGATGATAATTAACTCTAAAAACTGTCACAACAGGTGTCTTGCACAAATCAATAAAAACATGATGGACAGTGAGTTACTGATGGACAGTTACTAGGCTTGTTCAAGATTCGGCTGCGGCTCTTCTGGATGATCGGTGAGAGTAGATGGGTGCAACGGGGTGCGGAGAAAAATGTCTGAAGTCCAGCCGACCGCTCCACATCCAGAGAACAGCGACCAGCCCCAGGTCACGCAGCGGCTCGTTCAGATTTCGTCTTCATTTCAAGTTTATCCTAAATACAACTCATTTACCCCCTGCCCTGTTACCTTTACTCCAGCGACATCATTCATCATCCGAAAAAACATTCCCAAGTGTTAGTTTGTTCAAGTTTGTGAGAAAGAATATTTCCTCTAAATCATGAGTTTGTTCTGAAAAGCATCAAACATGAGCTCTATTTTAGGGAGAAATACACAACTTTGATAGTTTCATGCAGCAGCTGATCAAGTCGGCTAGTCTCGTTGGGGTCTCACGATCTTTCCGTGCCCCATGTGCCTGTGACATCAGAGCCTGTCTGGAGCAAGTCGGACAGAACTCTAACTGGCATGCACCGTGCGTCTGCAGTCGGCTGTCAAAACTGTGTTCCGTCTGGCTCAACTCGAATGAGCCTACTGTGTGACAGAGTGCACTGTGTGCCCTGAAACTCCCCACGTAAATGCTCTTGGTCTATGCAGACAGCGTTGCCCCATAAAAAGCCCCTTTACCTCCCCCTCTCCCACTGACTACATACACCAGTGTATGCAGACACTGGTGTATGAATGGCTGTGCAGGTAAGCGTTAGCCTGTAAATCCTTTAAAATAAAATATTAATGTAGCGATCTTGCACAATTTAGCGTTGGCATGCCTGTGACTCCCGGTGCGCTGAATGTTGTCCTCGGTGGTGCCTCCGATCTGCGTTTGGAGGTAAAGAGCTGCCGCTATCAGCTGTGCTAGGTTTCCCCAAACAAACCTGTCTTCTGGGTTATTTTCCTTTGAATTACGTCTATGGATTTTCCAAGAGCAACTAAACTGTGGACTTTGTTTCAACTAAGGTGCATAAAATAATGTGTTTTAACTGACAAAGGTATTCTAACTGGTAACTGATACTTAAACAAGATGCAACTGAATTACTATGAATTGCAAATCCTCAAATTAACCCTCGCCATGCCACAACTAGAGTGTGTTTGAGAGTGCACATGGGGGACAACAGATGCAAATTAGCCTAAGGCTACAATCCGGTGGGCTTGTTTACATGCATGAGACCCATCTATGTTCATTAACATGCACTGTCCCGACCAAATAAACCAATAAATAAATAAAACTGCATATGTGACGAACACAAAATGTAAAGTGACATATTTTATGTTATTTCATTATGAGAGAAGATCCATTTACATTTTAGTTTAAAAGAAAAGAGAATCCAGGGAATGATTGATTAATGTCTGTTTGATTTTGAAGTGATCGTAATTAGGGAGCAATTAGGGAGATGAAAAAAAATTGTATTTCAAAAACCAGCCTGGTTTCTATTTTTTTGACTAACCCAGCGTTATCTCAGGAGGAATATGTAGCCATATTAAGTGTTGAAAAAATTGAAACCAGGCATTAAAGTTGTTTTTAATGTGTCTAAAGTCCAATGCTTTTCAATGGGGTCTAGCGGCCAAATGGAGGTACTACAGCAATGGAGGAGCAATGGCGGCCATTGGTCAGGGCTGGCCACCCCCATTTCAGTCCTTATGGCTTAAACAAAGGAATGTCAAGTTCGGCATGAGCTGTAAGCCCATAGGGAGTCGCCCAATCACAGTCCTGCGTTTGTGTGGTGTGAGTTCGTGTTTAACTTTCAATGTAATTCGCTCTTCCGCTGGGGTTTTTGCCCTTTAGCAAATGGCCGAAACAAAGAGTGGCAGTTTGGCAAAACTGATAGGTAATCCATCTTTGTTGATTAGATGATCAGAGTTCATTCCCAAAGAGCTCATATTCATCACAAGCCTTGTTGACTCCCCTCCAAATGTAACGTTTATGTTTGGGGCCAAAAGTTCAATCTTGGTTTCATCATTCCAAATTACATTGTTTCAGAAATGTTGAGGCTGTTTGGCATATTATGAGCGGATACTTTCTGGCATTTGCAAAGTAATGGTTTTCTTCTGGCGACTTGGCCATGCAGCCCATTTTTATTTCCTTACTGTGCGTCTTGAAACAGCTACACAACTTCTTTTTTAGATAGTCCTGTATTTTAGCTGAAGTTATCTCTTTTTTTTTCTGTACATCCACAATTTTGCTGCCGGTCGACCTGACCGTGGTTTGGTTTCAAGAGCCCAAAAACTTTTATACACACACTGATTACAAACAAAGCTCACAGGTGAGAATGCTACCTTTAGTAGTCATTCGAACCCGACTGGTCAACTGGTGGGCATATTATCATTATTATTTTGAGCACAACTGTATGCTTCAGTCTTTTCAGTAAGCTTAAGCTGGGTATTATAATATGATTTGTGATTATAATTTGTGCACAACAAATGACCAAAATAAATCAAACTTTTCAATCAATCAGCCTTTGTGGCCAGTGGGGCTGGTTAGTGTGAAGATATCATTGCTCGTAACTGCCCACTGGCCCAGGAATCAAGGCAGTAGCTTTTCTGTGTGGACTTTGCATGTTCTTCCCATGTCGTTTCCTTCGAGGGATCCGGTTAGATGAATGAGAGTGCGTGTGAGTGTGATTAGGGACTAACAGTAGTCCATTACAATCCATTTCCGTGTCCGTGTTAACGTCAGACCGGATGCATGAGTAGGTGGTGACATCATGCTCACAGAGTCCGAGGGATACAGCAGCAGAAGAAGCCATATCTACATCCACTCCTCAAGACTGAAACCACTCCACCGTCTAAAGATGTTCATGAGAGTATTCATTCTGCTGGTCGGCTTATCGACAGGTGAGAATAACATTACCTGCAAAATAACTTAAATCTTAAACTATCACAAAAGCAGCTAAAGTTTAGACCAATTTGTCCCAAAGAGAGGATGGTCAACGCCCATCCATTTTCCCCCCACCAAATTGTGTTTTGCTATCTTTGCTTTGTTTTGTTGCTTCTCAACATTTGAATAAACGTCCAGAGAAGTTGAAGTATTGTATCTAATCTAAGCAGTTTTAGAAAGGCACAGGGGAGATGGGGCTCGCGAGTCGGACTTAAGTCGCTATTTTTAGAGACTTGCGACTCGACTCGGACTCGTCCCTTAAAGACTCGAGACTTGACTCGGACTCGTCCCTTAAAGACTCGAGACTTGACTCGGACTCGTGGTCTGAGACTCGTGAACATTACGAGTCCCTCGCGCACTTATTACACTCGCTGTTTGGACGCTTGATTCTGACTTTTTGTCGGCCGCTCCCTTGTGTCCGTCTCCTCTGTGTGTGCGCGCGCTCTCTCTCTCTCTCTCAGCACAGCTGCTCATCGGCTCTTCTGCTGTATGCCCCCCCCCCTCCCTGCTGTATGCCCCCCCCCCGCTGTATGCCCGCCCTCCCTGCGTGCGCACGCTGTCCTGTTGCGGGTTTGTTGACATCGTGAGACTGTACTTCTAGCGATCACGGCGAAAAACAGTTTCTCTCATTATTAATGCATTGGGCTTAATACTAGCGTAAACTCCACAGCAAGAGTGAAGGAAAAAGGCAGAGTTAAAGGAGTTTGAGCTGCTGCATAAGTTGTAACTTAAAGCTACTCAGTAAAGTGAATAGTGATCAAATCATGACCATTACGAGGCTACCGTTTATTTCGGGAATATTTTGTCAAAGACCAAAAGCTGGCAGTGGATATAGCAGGGTCCTGTCTGTAAACCTGTGTCTTTAAGGTAAGACTGGAGTTTACTGTATGATAAAGGCACTTCAGTAGCATGCTGAAGCTAATACTGCAGACATGTTTGTGATAACTATACTGATGTTACTTTTACAAAACTGAACTAAGAAATGTAGTGGTGTGGGAGGATTAGTTGAATGAATTGGGATTGACTGAATGGCCTTATGCTTCATGGAAATATTGTGATGTTGATTATTTGTGTGTTGAAGGCCTGGGCTCGTATTTGTCTGATAGTTGTTTTTAATTTACAGGTGTTTATTGATTTTAAAATAGTTTTATTGTACCGTGATTTGAATTAGTGTAAAACAGTGTTGGGGTAGTTACTCAAAAAAAAGTAATCCATTACATATTACTCATTACTTCTCAAAAAAATAATCCCTTACATTACTTTTTGGGAAGTAACTTAGTTACATTACTAGTTACACTACTTTTGCAGTATTGCATATTGCATATACTGGTATTCTCACCAGTATGTTTCTGAACGACGGTGATTCCACCGTTGAAATGGGTATCATATCCTCCACAACCAAAGATGCCACAAGTCTATTTAATTCGGCCTTTGTTGTTACCTTGGGCTCCTGGAAATCGAGCCGCCGTTGCTTGGGTGTCGGTGCCAAGCCATCTTCACTTTCACTACAGGTTTTTGCAACTAGCCTGGTAGTGCTATGCTGTCTTTCCAGATGCTTTGACAAGTTTGATGTGGAATTCGCGGCAGTGGAGAGATGTTTTTGACCAGGGCAAAGTTTAAAATTCAAAGTAGTGGCCATATTTCCACGCATCTGGGTATGTTTTTTTAGAGCCATAGCTCTGCTGCTGACACCCTGCTCCTCCATCTCGCAACTGCTTCTTGTACACGATTCAGGACGCTCTCATGACGTCAGAGTAGGTTATCAGTCAATTAAGTAACGACATCATATTTTCCAAAGTAATTGTAATGTCATTACAGTGTTCGCCGCAGTAACGCGTTACACTACTATGTTACAAAAATAGTAATGTCATTACAGTAACGCGTTAACACGTTACACCCAACACTGGTGTAAAACATAGAAACCATGGGACTTGGGTCAGGGACTTATGTGCATCTCTGCTGTGCATAGCTGTATATGTTTTAAATAGGCACTGGAAATGCAGTCTTAAATTTGTAGTTTAGTAGTAGTATATTTGTATTGCTTTTTTTTGTTGCAATAGGTTTATTTCAGTCTTTAAGTTCATTTCAGTCAGGACCACAGAAAGACTTGCGTCTGTCGAGGTGGAGACTAATGAGAGTTCATTATTTGTCTACATGATGGATTTGATCGAAGATTAGTCCTGTTCCCTTTCTCAAACCTCTTAGGGACTGCACAAAAACTTTGGACTGCGCGGGAAAGGATATAATATTTAACAAATAAACATTTCTCGATGAAGTGAACAGTCTTAAAAACTTAGATCAGTGGTTCCCAAAGTAGGGTCAGGCTTACAATAAGCTTAGAAAATTAGTACTTTGAAAAAAAGAAAAAAAGAAATGTATGTATTCCAATGTAATTAAAATCAGTATTTAGCCTCCAGCCTTTGCGATTTGTTTTATTATATCATTTCACTCACAAGGACCACAACCTCAAATCAAAGTGAAACAGCTTCACTGAACAAGCAAGATGACGGAGGCGAATAATGTTATGTTGTGGTTTTGGGGCTTCGTAGGAGCTTTCATCCGCACTAGCCTAAAAGATAGAAGGAATGAAAAGTAGTGAAAAAATGGTGGAAGGGAGGGGCACGTAAACGGGACTGTTGAGAGACTGAGGAGAGGGAGCAGGATGCATTTATAGGATGGAGACCGGAAAGGATGTGCGTCAGTGATGTTTTTGGCAGCCATTTTAGTTTTAGTCGGAAATGCTCATAGTTTTAGTCACATTTTAGTCATTTCTAAATGTGATAGTTTTAGTCATGTTTTAGTCAGACGAAAATTTAAAAGGTTTTAGTCAAGTTTTCGTCAGATTCATTATAAAAAGTTATAATTATATATCCACAGTTATATATTATATAACCACAGTCCTTAGTTAATCCATCTCAAACCACAATAAACATGGCTCTCTGCTGAACAAGTCTTTTATTATGAATGACCTGATTTTAGATAATAATCTTGATTGTTTGTTTTGAACTGAAACCGGCTGGGTGCAGATGCTACCGCGGTTCTTGCTGAGGCCTCTCCACCTAATTTTAGCAGTGCTTTTTCAATAAGGAATGGAAAAAGGGGAGGTGGCACTGCTTCCATATGTACAAACACGCTTGCCACCAAACCTATTTTATTTGACCCATTCTGCACTTTTGAGCACCATGCAGTTGTTTTTAGTAATTCCCCCCATTTTATGTGTCACTATTTACAGACCCCCCAAAAAATGCACTCTTTTTGTTAAGGAATTTTCCGAGTTTTTATCACTTCTACATAGCTCTTTTAATTTGATTCTTTTAACTGGTGATTTTAATCTACACATAGATAATCTTTTAGACCCTGTTGCTAGGGATTTTTTAAATGTTCTTAATTATATGGATTTTACCCAACATGTCACGCAGCCAACTCACGACAGAGGACACAGTCTGGACCTGGTCATCACTATGGCCTGTCCACTACAGTGTCCTCTGTCGTTGACTTGGCCGTCTCTGACCATTACTGTGTGTTTTTTAATGTCACCAGTTTTACCCAGCGGGAGACCTCGGTAAGAGCTGTGAGGAAACGTCATCTCACCCCTGAAGTGGCTGCAAATTTTATCAATGTTTTAGAGAAATGTTCTCCTATTGTTCTACCTGCCCCCTGTGATTTATTATTGAAAATTTTAACGGCAAACTCAGGTCAGCGCTTGATTCTATCGCTCCTTTAAAATTCAAGAAACTCCCCACAAAAACCAATTCCTCCGGCAGAGAGAAAATGGAGAAAACATAAAATTACCATAAACTACCAAATATTCCGTGAACAACAAACAAATTACAAGAAACACCAGAAACAATTATTTCTCAAAATTATTAACAATAATAAAAACAATCCCAAGGTACTCTTCTCTACAATAGAACATCTGATCAATCCTGATTTTAACAAGACCAACTTTACTCCAAGTGACTCCCTTTGTGAGGCGTTTGCAGACCACTTCAGGGGGAAGATAGACACTATCAGATGTAATATTTTATCTAATCAAAATAATACGGTTTTAAATGCATCTGGTTGTCTACTTGTTCCAGAGGAAACACTGCACAGTTTTGTCCTGGTTAATGCTGAGATGCTTGATAAAGTTTTCTCCTCAGTGAGACCCACCACGTGTCTTTTAGACCCGGTCCCAACCCCGTTTTTTAAAACATTTTATGGATCTTTTAGAGATGAACTTTTATCCATCATGAATTGCTCTCTTCAGACGGGGGTCTTCCCTGCTGCCTTTAAAAGGGGCGGTGGTGAGGCCCCTACTGAAGAAGAGCAATTTGGACTGTAATGATTTTAACAATTTTAGACCGGTATCAAACTTACCATTACACACACACACACAGACACACACACACACACACACAGGGCTTGGAGCAGGTGTCTGATGGCGGGGCTCGGGCTAGTATCAAAGGTACGCTCTTGTGAATGTTTTTGTAGGCTCTATAGTAAATACAGGCGAAATGAGTGGGGTGATTTACCTCGTGAATTATTTTTAAGCAATGCTTTCTGCACAATGAGTCTGGGGGAAAAAATAATAACACAGCAGGATTGCGAGGCCCTGTGTGGTTGCACAGTTCGCACACACTCTTAAAACAGATGTGTTAAATTTTAACACAATTTATGTGTTAAGGCTCATTTAACACATGTTGTGTTAATATTAACACATGTTGTGTTAATATTGTGTTGGTGTTGAAATTTCTGTGTAAAATGAAATTACACAAAATAACACATCTCGTGTTAAATTATATCCAATCACGTTGCATATTTACAATAACACACTGCATGTGTTAAACTGTTGTCCAATCACACACTGCTTGAATCTTCAGCTCGAGCCTCGAGCTGACATTTTCCCTGACCTGGAGCAGAAAGGAGCGTCACACGCCTCCGCCCCAGGCTGACTGCGCTCTCCTTCTGCCCCCGCTCCTCGTCATCCAAACGAGTGATGAGTACCAAAGACTGTTCTAAATTTGCAGTGTTTGCAATCTGAACCATTTAAGTTCAGTGTTAAATATGATTGTGTAGTTTGTAAGTCGGGACTTGGCCAACTAGCCTAATCTTTAGATTTTCATTTTCGATTGACAAGAGTTAACAACAACAACTTAAAACAAACTACATTGTGGCTTGTGAACATCCCTTTTTTTTTTTTTTTTGGTAACATTTGGCACAATGCTATTGATTTTAGTATGGTGTACTGTAAACATAAGGTAAACCTGAAAATGCAATTTAAAAACTCAATATTTTTTCAAACATCCTCCATGTTTCAAACCAACTGTAGAGATTCTTTTATGTGTTCACATTTGTGATTTGCTAATACATAATAAATAAGAATTACTTTTAATTATATTGTTTGGGATTATTGTATTGTAATTCCTGCATGTATAATATTCATTTTAGGGTAATATACAAGGAAATACAAATAACACACTTTTTTAACACAAAATGTGTTAAAAATGCACATCCCTGTGTCTAGTTAAGGACAACACAACATGTGTTGTTTTTAACACAGTCAGTGTGTTGAGATATTTAACACATTTTTTGTGTTAAACATTTCTGACTGCGTTTCTGACAACACACTGACTGCGTTAACCTCTTAACATCCCCCGTCCCGCCCCGTGGGCTCAAAATAAATAAAAAATTGGTCCGGGCAGTTGGACGCACTTGGACACTAGGGGCGCCCTTCCAACCTTCTCAGTGTACATGTGAATTGAATTTCTTCAGAGTTAGACTTTAGGTCAGACACCATGAGTGACAGTAACATCATGCTAAATAGTGAGCTCTTTATTGTCTGTAAAAAAAGCTGAGGCTTCGTTGCTCTTCAGTCACAGACTGAGAAGTGAAGAAGAAAGTCATGGAGATTCTGTTTTAGACAGAACTTCAGACTTCTGCTGGATATAAGAGTCATATCTTATTCTGAAACTAAAAATATAGCAAAAAAATAAATATATACAAAAATAGTATTTCTGATCAAAAAAAGTAAAAATCCAAATGTGTAAATTCTGAAATTATAATCATTAAAAATGTAGTTAATTAATTACTCTCATTTTACAAACCAAACAAAACATGACAATTATATCTGATGGAGTGTCATGTGTGTCCCAGTTCTTCTGAGTCATGGTGGGTCATGGTGGACCATGACATATGTGGACAGGACTGTGGTAGATCTACTTTTACTTTGGTGAAAATAGTTACTATAGTAACTTTGTTGAAGAAATGAGCCTCATGAGCTTGTTCTGTAACATCTGTCCTGCTGCACCACGACTCAGAGGAACTGGGACAAACATGACTCTACAGCAGATATAAATGACAAGGGTTTGTTTATGTAGAATGAGAGTCATTAATAATTAACTGACATTTTAAACACACAATTCAGGATCTTCAGCACTATTACTAAAGAATACTTTGATTTCAAACTTTTATTGTTACATCCAGCAGAAGTGTAATGTTCTATATGAGACTCTCCATGACTTCCTTCTTCACTTCTCAGTCTGTGACTGAAGAGCAATGAGGCTTCAGCCTTTTTACTGAAAATAAAGGGTCACTATTTAGCGTCATGTTACTTTCACTCATGGTGTCTGACCTAAAGTCTTACTCTAAAGAAATTCAATTCACATGTACACTGAGAAGGTTGGAAGGGCGCCCCCTTGTGACCATTTGCGTCCAAATACCGGGACCATAACTGGAGCCAAATTTGGCTCTTTAGAGTAGAAAGGGTTAACAGGTTAAAAACAACACATGTTGTGTTGTCCTTAACTTGACACAGGGATGTGCATTTTTTTAACACATTTTGTGTTGTTTTCAACACATCTGTTTTAAGAGTGCAGCCCTTGCGACGGTACTGGCCTTCATGATGTTGTTTAGTGACCAATACACTCTGACCATAGCTCTGATGCCCTCACAGAACAGCTGGAATTATACTGAGAGTAGATTACACACAGGTGGCCTCTATGTAATGGTTAGGGCAAGGTGTGAAGGAGAGACAGAGAGCGAGAGAGAGAGAAATAGAAAAAGTGCTGCTGCCCGGCCGTATCATGAGAGCAGACGGCGCCGCTCTGGGCAAACACACTTAAGGCAACACAGTATTCGCATTAACTAATGGACGGCTGGTGGCTGTGGTCACATTAGGCCCATGAAGCCATCCGGACACTTAACGTGAAGGCTACAGCCACAGCGCCAACCTGGCACAGCCGAGAAGCGAGAGCACGCATGCTACACACTCCGAACACTGGGCTTGACTTCTTGAGACCGTGACATTTCCTCGTTCTTAGCAACAATCTTAGTTCACGTTACACTATGCAGCTCTCACGGCCATAATAGCTCCTGGTCAGCGGGTGACGTCACGGGGGGAGAGGTCAGGTGGGATGAACAGGGGAATGCTGCCCTATATGGGGTATTTTGAAAGCTAAGGATGCAGACTTTTGACAGCTACTGTGTTGATGTTTCTCCACAGCCTACACACTGAAGTGCTATACTTGCACAGGCAAAGACTGCAAAGAGACTGGTGTTTGCCCAACTGTCCCGGGCATTCCATTTGATCGATGCGCTACAGTTGAAATGAACGGTAAGTCATTTTTATCTGCCCTTATCATTCTGCTCCTAAGATTGAAATGATTATAACTTGTGTTTTTACATTTCTCAGGAGTTACAACAAAGAGCTGCATGAACCATGAATTATGTATTGACTCCATATCCTGCTGTCAGGGGGACCTGTGCAACAGCGCTGTCACGACTGGCCCCGCTTTGGCCCTGCTCCTGCTCTCCTCCACCATTTTTACTCTGTTTCTGTAACGGTTTAACACTAGCGAAATATTGATATTTCGATCCAGGTGGATCTTTACAGTATCAATCCTCAAGCTCAAATATCGATACTTTCATTTAAATTAATATTTTATTTTCTGATATAATCAAACAAACAGCTTTTCCTCCTTCTGCCCTTAGGCAGCATTGGCGTCATGCCCCGCCCCCTTTCCCCTGCATGTGCCCGCCCCCTTTCCCCCTGCATGTACTGTAGCTGCTCTCTCTCCAGGCTCTCTCCACGTCCACAATAAACAGAACAAACATGGCGCGGAGTGGCAAAAAAAGAGAAAAAATGACTGGAGCTATTTTAGCCTAACAGCGAGGAGACACGATGCAGAGCGGGTGAAGAGACAGTCAAATGTTCTGTGCATGTAAAGTGTCCAGCAGTAAGGAGTCTGCTAGCCTTTTTTTTTTTTTTTTTGCAGAGGTTTTCATATAATCAGACACCTACTCAGTGCTTAATTTGTAAATTTGTATTTTCAGGAACACTTTTGGTCTGATGTTTTGGATTCAGGGAACAGGCCAAAACATTTGCCGGAACACTCTCATTAAACACCATTATATCAGATCAAATCTTTGCCGGATCCTCCTAAATATTTCCCGGATCCTTTACCCTGAAAAACTGAGAATTGGGGGAATGCG
This sequence comes from Neogobius melanostomus, assembly GCA_007210695.1. Taxonomy (NCBI): domain Eukaryota; kingdom Metazoa; phylum Chordata; class Actinopteri; order Gobiiformes; family Gobiidae; genus Neogobius; species Neogobius melanostomus. The sequence goes on from VHKM01000365.1 coordinate 106,438, forward strand.
TTCCCCCAAACGGGGGATCAAATTAAGCACTGCACCTACTGTAATAGCAGTCAGCTACTCCACTGGATTAAACATGGCGCGTCATTTGTAACTTTTCACTTGCAAGTGAAGATAGTCCATTCATCTGGTAAAGGCAGCTCACCATGGTGAGTGTACAATCATGATTATGTTATTTTTGTTGTTCATGTAAGCCAGAATATAGAAGACTGTTTTGTTCAGCTGTTGAGGCAACATGAAAAAAAATGAAAAAAGAAACTACTTTCGGTATTGGATCGAATCCAAAACTACTGGTATCGCCCATCCCTGTTTAACACCTCTTCATTTCAGACAATACATGGAATTGTTTAATCCTTTTTACTTTTTGTTATCTGGATGTTCCAAAGCATTATTTTGTCCAGTGAATGATCAAATGCATGATCAATGCATTCATGAATGTATTGCTTGAGCAGATAATTAAATGGATTTCTAAAGATTATACCACAATTGAACTGGTTAACCATGTTTGTCGTCATTTCCATAGGGCCGATCCTCTTCCACTGCTAAAGCTTGTATGAAGGTCTAACATGTGCAGATACAATAATGGCATGTGTCTATTCACAGTAAATGCTCCAGTGTTAATTTGACACTGTTTGGTGTCTATATAGTTCACACCTTCTCAGTGTGAAAGTGAATGAGACTCTTCAGTGTTAACTACAGGTCAGACACCGTGAGTGACAGAAACATGACGCTAAATACAATGTGCTCTTTGTTTCCAGTAAAAAGGCTGAGGCCTCATTGCTCTTCAGTCACAGACTGACAGGTGAAGAAGGAAGTCATGGAGATTCTAGAACAAACTTCAGACTGGATATAATAAGTAAAGACAAAAAACTAAGTGTTAACAAGTTTAAGAGGTGAAACTCTTTATATTCTTTTATATTATGTATGTTAAATAAATAAACCCTTGTCATTTGTATCTGCTGTAGAGTCATGTTTGACCCAGTTCCTCTGAGTCGTGGTGCAGCAGGACTGGTGTGGACAGATGTTACAGAAGAAGCTCATGAGGTTCATTTCTTCAACAGTTACTATAGTAACTGTTTTCTCCAAAGTAAAAGTATCACAGTCCTGTCCACATCGGTCATGGTCCACCATGACTCAGAGGAACTGGGACACACATGACCTACTACACTGGGTAGAAGTAGTGATGGCAAAATGAAGCCCCATGAAGCACTGAAGCGTCGCAGCCAACTGCGTCACACATGGTTCGAAGCATCAAGGTGCTTTATTTGCTCCACTACGCCATCATGTGGACAAAAAAATGTATAACATGCTGAGTGCTTACAATAAATGTTGGGGCTGAAAGACAAAATTTGAGAATTTAGAGAGTTGTGATGTAAAATGTGCTTGTGTTACTTTGCTTATGTCTGTGCTTATGCAACAAGTAAATGTGTTTAATAAAGACAAAAATTAAATTTATTCATTTTTATTTAGAAATAATATTTTTTCTAAAGTATTTGGACTCAGGCGGTTTCTTTTTTTGCAAAGGATTTCGCCTGCTTTTGAAAAAACTCTTTCACAAGGCACAGATGATGCAGGAGTGCATAAAAATGCTAAGGCAAGTTTGTACAAATGTGGATAGCTATATTTCTATATTTTTTAGATGAGATCAGCTCAAAATGCTCCCAAACTGGGGAAAATCTCTTCTTTCTAGCTGGTTCCATCGCAAAAGAATTAAGCTCAAATAGAATACCAAAAGAAGCGCAATAACCCAAAGACACAAAATGTGAGGGGGAATCCATTGCGTTTCACGGTCGCTTTTATTTTGAATCGCGCTCCAAATCCGCAAATCATTTCCTGAATCAGTCACGTGGTACGGCCACTTCCCAAAGCTTCGAACGTAACCACATACGTCATCAACACACGCATCGATACACGCTTCAATAGACACACCCCTAGATTACTCGGCACACGCTTCGAAGCCTCGACACGATCGACACATCACTAACTGAGTGTGAACTATATAGACACCAAACAGTGTCAAATTAACACTGGGACATTTGCTGTGTTCCAGTATTTGAGCCAAGCCAACATTTTTACAATAGAAAAATCCCAAGGCACCCCAACAACAACAATAATGTCACAAGTATATTTATTAAAATATAGTGAAAGTCGGTTCACTTAGTGTAAAATCTGTATGGGTGTCAAGGTCAGTTTAGTTCATAGTATATGCAGTATTGTATCTATCAATCATATTTACTTTGTTTATAAGTGATTTAACTGGTGAATTCATAATGTAAAATTAAGCAAAAGTTATTGCATTGCATTTGTGCTAATTTGGCAAATTCATTGTGTGAATAAGTTCATTTTAAAGGCTCTACACGGCATTTAAAAATATTAAAATTATGTATTTTCTACCCTCTACTTCCAGTAATGTCCTAATGTGTAGAATGAGCCCGGACCTATTCACCACAACTGCCTCTAAAATCCTGCACTGTCACTCAAAAAGGTTGTTACTTTGGGCCTGAGGGGGCAGTAGCGAGTATGAAAATGACTTCCATCTAGTCCCTTTAACAGCTTATAGTTCAAAAACTCCACATTCAGAGTGCTTCACAGTTGCATAAAATTACGAGAAAGCAGATAAAATCAATAAAACATCAACATCAAAATGAATCAATCACAGTAAAAGGCAAGAGTGCAGATAAGTACTACTGTTTGTTTCAAAGTTTTCTTTATCTCCTTTTCAACAAAGAGCTTTTAAAAGAAATAATAATAAACATGGTGTTTACAGTGCACAGTACGCTTCTCTTGACATGCACAGTTAAGGCACTCTTGTTTTATGTTCGTATGTCATGGCTCTTTTTTTATTACACTCTTAAAACAGATGTGTTAAATTTTAACACAATTTATGTGTTAAGGCTCATTTAACACATGTTGTGTTAATATTAACACATGTTGTGTTAATATTGTGTTGGTGTTGAAAATTCTGTGTAAAAATGAAATTACACAAAATAACACATCTCGTGTTAAATTATTATCCAATCACGTTGCATATTTACAATAACACACTGCATGTGTTAAACTGTTGTCCAATCACACACTGCTTGAATCTTCAGCTCGAGCCTCGAGCTGACATTTTCCCTGACCTGGAGCAGAAAGGAGCGTCACACGCCTCCGCCCCAGGCTGACTGCGCTCTCCTTCTGCCCCGCTCCTCGTCATCCAAACGAGTGATGAGTACCAAAGACTGTTCTAAATTTGCAGTGTTTGCAATCTGAACCATTTAAGTTCAGTGTTAAATTATGATTGTGTAGTTTGTAAGTCGGGACTTGGCCAACTAGCCTAATCTTTAGATTTTCATTTTCGATTGACAAGAGTTAACAACAACAACTTAAAACAAACTACATTGTGGCTTGTGAACATCCCTTTTTTTTTTTTTTTTGGTAACATTTGGCACAATGCTATTGATTTTAGTATGGTGTACTGTAAACATAAGGTAAACCTGAAAAATGCAATTTTAAAAACTCAATATTTTTTCAAACATCCTCCATGTTTTCAAACCAACTGTAGAGATTCTTTTATGTGTTCACATTTGTGATTTGCTAATACATAATAAATAAGAATTACTTTTAATTATATTGTTTGGGATTATTGTATTGTAATTCCTGCATGTATAATATTCATTTTAGGGGTAATATACAAGGAAATACAAATAACACACTTTTTTAACACAAAATGTGTGTTAAAAATGCACATCCCTGTGTCTAGTTAAGGACAACACAACATGTGTTGTTTTTAACACAGTCAGTGTGTTGAGATATTTAACACATTTTTTGTGTTAAACATTTCTGACTGCGTTTCTGACAACACACTGACTGCGTTAACCTCTTAACATCCCCCGTCTCGCCCCGTGGGCTCAAAATAAATAAAAATTTGGTCCGGGCAGTTGGACGCACTTGGACACTAGGGGGCGCCCTTCCAACCTTCTCAGTGTACATGTGAATTGAATTTCTTCAGAGTTAGACTTTAGGTCAGACACCATGAGTGACAGTAACATCATGCTAAATAGTGAGCTCTTTATTGTCTGTAAAAAAAGCTGAGGCTTCGTTGCTCTTCAGTCACAGACCGAGAAGTGAAGAAGAAAGTCATGGAGATTCTGTTTTAGACAGAACTTCAGACTTCTGCTGGATATAAGAGTCATATCTTATTCTGAAACTAAAAATATAGCAAAAAAATAAATATATACAAAAATAGTATTTCTGATCAAAAAAAGTAAAAATCCAAATGTGTAAATTCTGATATTATAATTAGTGATGGTGAGATGAAGCCCCGTGAGGCCTTTGAAGCAGTCACCGAAGTGGGTCGACACATGTACCAAAGCTTCAGAGTGGTTCATCTGCTCTACTGCTCCATCAAGTGGACAAATAATGTACTTCAACTTAAGTTACCATTATGCACATGCACCATATACACAGTGTCATTGTAATTAGGAGTGGAATATTCTCGTGTTATTTGAAGTAATGTGACGAGACAGGGGTCTTTATTGATTTTTATTCAAAAATGTTTTTTTTTTTATGGACACCACCAAGCCCTCAAAACCATGCTCAAAACCCGCACACCAGTTCCTGAATCAGGCACGTGGTACGGTGCTTCAGGAAGGTTCAAATCGTCATTGTGTACGTCACCAACACACGCTCCGAACCACGCGCCGCCTCTGCCTCCGCCTTATTGCTCGACACACGCTTCGACGCCTCGATACGAACGTAACATCACTAATTATAATCATTAAAAATGTAGTTAATTAATTACTCTCATTTTACAAACCAAACAAAACATGACAATTATATCTGATGGAGTGTCATGTGTGTCCCAGTTCTTCTGAGTCATGGTGGTCATGGTGGACCATGACATATGTGGACAGGACTGTGGTAGATCTACTTTTACTTTGGTGAAAATAGTTACTATAGTAACTGTGTTGAAGAAATGAGCCTCATGAGCTTGTTCTGTAACATCTGTCCTGCTGCACCACGACTCAGAGGAACTGGACAAACATGACTCTACAGCAGATATAAATGACAAGGGTTGTTTATGTAGAATGAGAGTCATTAATAATTAACTGACATTTTAAACACACAAATTCAGGATCTTCAGCACTATTACTAAAGAATACTTTGATTTCAAACTTTTATTGTTACATCCAGCAGAAGTGTAATGTTCTATATGAGATTCTCCATGACTTCCTTCTTCACTTCTCAGTCTGTGACTGAAGAGCAATGAGGCTTCAGCCTTTTTACTGAAAATAAAGGGTCACTATTTAGCGTCATGTTACTTTCACTCATGGTGTCTGACCTAAAGTCTTACTCTAAAGAAATTCAATTCACATGTACACTGAGAAGGTTGGAAGGGCGCCCCCTTGTGACCATTTGCGTCCAAATACCGGGACCATAACTGGAGCCAAATTTGGCTCTTTAGAGTAGAAAGGGTTAACAGGTTAAAACAACACATGTTGTGTTGTCCTTAACTTGACACAGGGATGTGCATTTTTTTAACACATTTTGTGTTGTTTCAACACATCTGTTTTAAGAGTGTACCAAGGAGTTTTGTCTCTGCAGCATCCACATTTTCCTTTAATTTACGTACTCATTTTAGACTGAATGACCCTCCTTTAGGGAAACCAAAGTCTGAGGTCCATACTGGGAGACACTGTAAGCTCTCAGGCCTGTACTTTAGTCTCATAGCACATGACACAGGTGTTTCAGGGAATTCAACCGCAGACTTTGACTGATTTTGCCCCATTTTTCAACTGAACTTGCAAAAATATATACTCAGGATGTCTCAAGAGGAAGATTATGATCGCTAACGGTCACCCGGTAACCATCTTACGCTATTGGACACACGCAGTGACTATACGCATTCCCAGAAATGCGATTTAACGAGTCCCAGACTCAAATCACCCTCATAGGTCTATTGCTCCTGCAAGAAGTTCAATGTAAAGTATGCTCTAACAGCGCTGCACACCCCTTAAATTTCACTTTATTACATTTGCCAGCAGTGGCGGCTGGTCCATAGGGGGCGCTGGGGCGCCGCCCTCCTAAAATGTTTCCAAAAATATCATCATTATCATATATCAATAATACAAAATATTGCATAATATTTTGCATAAATGCCTTTCGGAGATTTATTTTAAAATGTTTTTTTTACACTGGATTCACTCATTACTGTGTGTGAATCGGTGTGAATGCATTGTCTCTAACCCGCGGGCGCCGGTCTGCTGTAAGTAAATACAAGTCCCTGAACTTTTGGAAACCATGTGATCACAGGCTTCTCTCTTATTGGCCGCCTTAACTTTCCTCCCGGGGCGCAAGGATAGCGCTCCCATTTAGATTATCAGCCAATTAATATTTGCTACTGTGTTTTTGTCTGATGTAGTTGGACAACGGCGCTGTCAATCATTTTTGTGACCCGTCCCGCATGCATAGCTAGCCAGTGTCGGTCAATGGCGGAGTTGCTCGACTGTAAACAATATACGAGTAGCAGCGCTGAGCTCACGTACAAACTCATGGGAGTGTTGCTGCCTGAGAGGAGGTGAAAGGATTTTGTCAAACTAATAGACTTCGGAAAACTTTCTTCAGTCGGACGCGGCGTCTAAACTGAGTTTTCTGGAGGTAGCATTACGATGCTAACTAGCTTGTCTGCCTTAGCTACTGCTTGTTTCGTAACACTTTGGGACAACCCTCGCTGACTTGGACAGACTGTCATGTCCCAGGACGTGGACATTTGATGGAGAGAAGATTCAGGACCGTGAGGACAGTGTGAGGGGAACGTCTTTCATTCATTCATTTAGGAGGAGCTCAGGTGCTACGGAGACTGTTGTTTCTGACAGGATCATTTGTCTGACAGTTTACAGGTTTAAACTATGGTTTAAACTATACAGGTTTAAACTATGGTTTAGACCTGTGGCTCTGAGGCACGTAATGCAAACATAGCAGGTCTGGCTCTAATACTGTACATGAAATCAAAGAGGGAATCTGAAAAAGTAACGCACCTCATGCCTTTGTTCTGGTTCTGTTGGTACAAAACACAAATCATCTGGTACTTAGTGGTGCAAAACTAAAATATGTATAGTGAGTGATTATCTTTTATTTCATTGTCAGAAAAATATTTATCAAAAGTTAAAATTCATTTAATGCTTCTTTATTGTTTACAAGTGTCTATTCATAATATTCTCCATAAAATAATGAAATAAAATGCTCCAAAGATAACTTTCTTTTTTAGGTTAAAAACAATGTTTATAAGTGTCTTTTTAAAATATAATTGAAAGTAGGTATAGACAACCCCCCCTGTTTTTATATCACCAGCCGCCACTGCTTGCCAGTGTTCGGGAATACACCTTTAAAATCTGAAAGCACTTTGCTGTTGAGAGATGTGCCTTTGTGAATCATTTAGAAACAACACTTGGTATTTGTAGTACATTGTAACTTTATTTGTGGTTTTAGTCAATTGTCGCTTTATTTTTGCTTCATTAATCTTCAAATGAAACTGAATAAATGGGAGAAAATGACCCTGCAAGGTCTGACCGTAAACCGCTTTTGAGAATAGAAGAATGACATAGAATAAGTAATAAGAATAAGTATATAGTTCATCAGCTGTTAGAGCTTGTAACTTTGTAAATGGCTCTATGCACATGAGCGACACGTGATATCTCATGAGGCAGTTCCTTTTTTTTACTTCCCTATTTGGGATGAAATAACATTTGAATGTAATGACTTCCTCTTTTATTGTTTGCAAAAAACTGAGCAGAAACCGAGCCTTTAAGTGAATCGAAAGTTATCTGTTGCCTTTCGTACACCGAATATGACCACATTTATAACTTTTTCATATAAAAAATCTTTGACCCTCAGACATTCATTTAATATTAAACGTTGTGCTGCAGATGTTAATGTGTAACACTTATTGCATTATACAGTATATTGCAAAATCTCAACGGATGTAAATTCCAAAGCACAAAGCAGCGTCTGACGGGGGCGTGGTCAGATAGTTTGCGAGTATTTAAAAGAGGATGCACTTGTAGAGCATTTCTTTGTCTACTCAAGCCTGAAGCCACACCACCTGCTGAAGATGTTTGTCAAAGCGATCATTCTGCTCGTGGGCTTGTCGACAGGTGAGAATACAGTTTCTTTGTTCCCAATGTCAGTCTCAATTTCAAGCCATGAATGTAATATCTAATTGATGAATATTCTTCTGTTTATTATTATGATAATTATTATTATTATTATTTTTCCCCCCTGTCTTTACAGACTTTATTAATATAACATTCAGGGTTAGTTACCGTACAAAGAAGATCAGTCAAAAGTGTGGACAGTTTTTCTTAAAGTGACTCTTAAACTATGGTTTAAATGCCAGAAGTATTACACAAACTATTTTTGGAATTTAAGAAATGCAAAAAACAGCTTTGTTCAACACAGATTTAGCAAGAATATGTTTTTCCCGTCAAGAAGAGCTCAGGATCTTTTTATTATCATTATTTCAATGGAAATTGATCAATCACTTACTGATTATATATGGGGTATTTTGAAAGCTAAGGATGCAGACTTTGACAGCTACTGTGTTAATGTTTCTCCACAGCCTACACACTGAAGTGCTATAGTTGCACAGGCAAAGACTGCAAAGAGACTGCGGTTTGCCCAACTGCTCCGGGCATTACATTTGATCGATGCTCTACAGTTGAAGTGAACGGTAAGTCATTTTTATCTGCCCTTATCATTCTGCTCCTAAGATTGAAATTATTATAACTTGTATTTTTACATTTCTCAGGAGTTGTAGTAAAGAGCTGCATGAACCATGACTTATGTAAGGCCCCCATATCCTGCTGTCAGGGGACCTGTGCAACAGCGCTGTCACGACTGGCCCGGCTTTGGCCTGCTCCTGCTCTCCTCCACCATTTTTACTCTGTTTCTGTAACAGTTTAACACCTCTTCATTTCAGACAATACATGGAGTTGTATTTGTAAATCCTTTTGACTTTTGTTATCCAGATGTTCCAAAGCAGTACATTATTTTTGATAGTACAATGAGTGATCAAATGCATTCATGAATGTATTGCTTGAGCAGATAATTAAATGGATTTCTAAAGATTATACCACAATTGAACTGGTTCACCGTGTTTGTCGTCATTTCCATAGGGCCGATCCCCTTCCACTGCCAAAGCTTGTATAAAGGTCTAAAATGTGCAGATACAATAATGGCATGTGTCTATTCCAGCATTTGAGCCAAGCCAACATTTTTACAATAGAAAAATCACGTGTGGGCGTCAAGTTCAGTTTAGTTCATAGTATATGCAGTATTATATCTGCCAATCATACTTACTTTGTTCATAAGTGATTTAATTGGACAATTCATGATTTAAATTAAAGCTAAAATGATTGTATTGTATTTGTGTTTGGCAAATAAATGGTGTGAATAGGTTTATTTTCAGAGCTTCAAAAACTCCACATTGTGGCTTTGTGCTCCGCGCTATAGAGCAGAGAAACAGGAAGGAGTTTTGAGGCGACAAGAGGAACAGCCCTTCTTCAGGAGCTAATATTAAAAAAGCTTGTGAGGATACAGTTGTGCAGATCTTTTGTAATTTCTTTATTAAACTCAAACACTGACCTAAAAAAGGCACATTTTTGGCAACAGTGTCCAGTAAAAGTATTATAAAACCATCGTAATCAGATAGTCGGGCAAACTACTTTGGCATTTTGTCTGCGCACATTTTTCTAAACATTTCTAACACAGACCTCGGCCCAAGAACCTTTATGCACGATGGAAAACTCCTCCACAACGGAGAGCTTACGCAAACATACATCTTATTTAGTCCTGAATAAAACATGTTCAACAAAATAAGTCTTTAAAAATAGAATTACGCCTTGTTTTGGGGGACTCAAAGCTCAATAAATCAGGTTAGAAATGAGATATTTCTTAAACAGTTTTCAAAATACTATTATAGGCCCCACACCGGATTTGTTTAATTCACTTGGTTTGTTTTCATTGTTTGTAAAATTTTAATCGTTTTCCAAACTCATTTCATCTTTCCTAACACTTTTCTAACATCCCAATAAGTCACAGGGATTAGTATATAAGCACGTTTAACTTTTAGGGTCACTTTTCAGCGTCACTGTCACAGTGATGTCAACAAAAACCAGCCTGCTAGTTTTTGAACACAGACAAAAAAGTGTAGCTGTAACATGGTAGATGTAGGTTCTAAAGTACGATGAAGCCAGCATGACTCGCTGCGCCCTTAGCATATCCAAAAACTTCGTAATCCATCAATAATAAACTCCACGGAGACCAAATGTGCAGTTAAAACTCTTTAGTGAGTAAAACAGACATTATAAGACAGACAGGGATTACAAAAAAAGGGGGTAGCAGAGGTCAAAAAACTGTTTGTAAATAAAGATGGCCGCGGTGTGAGAGGCTGACGTTTTTTGTCTCCCTGGAGATCTAGCCAAAAGTAAAGTTATGGTGCTTTAAATTGGCTGTGGATAAATCTTTTAACACGCAATGTTGCTTTGGCAATGAATCTGCGCTCTGGGGCAACCGTGGATAAGACACCGACGCGTAAAATTAAGAAAGGAGTTGCCAAACAACATCCTGCACGTGAGGGCACAATGGCCGACACAGTTGGGCAAGAATTGAAAACTCTAATGCTCTCAGTCAAAGACTCACTGTCCTCACAACTGACATATTTGTGTCATGCGGCACATGTGTAGCCTCCTATGGACAGGTGTTGCAAATTAGCAGTTTTGCTATAACACTAAAAACAATGTATCTGGTTTGTCCAATGCAGTTGTTATGTCCATATCAAATAAACTAATAATAATAATAATAATTTCAGGACGGATTTTGGTGTCTTTCGGGCCGATACGGAGAGAGACATTAAACAAATAATGCAACAGAACAAACTAATGGGCGAAGATTTGGAAAAGACAGCACGCCGCTTGGAGGATGTGGAACATTGCGTTGGTGAGTCTTTTGACACCGAAATCGCTCACCATAAAGCAATCAAATATTTGGTGAATAAGGTTGAGGATATGGAAGAGCGCACTGAATATTTGGAGAACAAATCGAGACAGAATAACATGTGCATATTCAATGTTCCAGAGAAATGCGAAGGTGGCAAAGCAGCGGAAGGACAAAAATATTAAGTCCCATATTTTGGCCCCGCGAAGCTAAAGGTTTTCTACGAAGATGGAACGAAGCAAGTTTTTGATCACCTACAAGCCGCTACCCAGGGCCTACGGAAGCGTGGCCTGATTGGGACCACAGTGGAGCAGGTTGGTGCTACGGAGGAGCAACACCAGGCATCGGCCCAACAGGAGATCATGAGCGCCAGTGGACAGTCCCTGGATAGTATTGAATCAAAACGCACTGGTGAAGATATCCACAAACTGATGGAACGTGCGGAGATGAGCCTGGGATTACGTGAGTGAAAACTGACTCTTCAATATTATTAAGACTCTGAGTGAACTGAAGTAAGACAGTCTTTCAGCGTAATATTCTTATAGGCCTATAGCCTAAGCGAAAGATGTTTTCTTGGGATCATTGGATGGCTAAATAATAATGTTGTGTGTGTGTGTGTGTGTGTGTGTGTTTTTTTTAACAGAAGAAAAGCATAAATATATGAAATAAACTAAATGGAAATGGATCTAGCACCGTCTAATTTGTAATGGTAATGAATTGGGAGAAAATAGCTTAGGCCTCACACAATCAGACATGACACAAGTCATTGGTGTTTGTATGTTTTTATCTTGTTTGTTTATATGTTACATGTTGAATGTTTATATGTTACATGTCATACAAGTCCTTGAATTCAGTATGAATTATATAACTTTAAATGGAAGATATATAAGTATAGAAATTTCAACATATAACTGTAATGGGTTGGCAAATGCTACAAAAGAAAGGAAGTATTTACTTGGTTTAAAGATAAACAAAATGTTAAAATTATTTGTTTACAAGAAACACATTCAATACCTGAAAATGAATCATATTTGAAATCAGAATGGGAGGGAAATATTTACTTTAGTCATGGGATTAGTAACAGCAGGGGGGTTATGATTATACTAAAGAAAGAGCTGGCCCATACAGTTCATAAAGTACAGTCAGATGTAAATGGAAGATGGTTAATTATAGATGTCTACGTCACATCAGTGGCGCCAAAAGGTTAACGCCCTTTTCGGGGGAAAACAGAAGCTCCGTACATTGGAATGAATGAGGAAAGATCGTTTCAAAACTTTCAATTTACACATGAAAACACGTTTTCTTTGTTTTATTTAATTATCGAATGTGAAAAGGAAGCCATGGAAGTGACCTGTTGTTTCAGATAATTCACAGAGAAGATGGTTAACGTTTTAAAACTGAGCTGCTAAACCCCTGTGATCATGACTTGTCTGTGACATTTGCCTGGATAACTTTTTCGCTGGATGCTTTATAATGTCACTACAGCTTCAGCCTTTAGTCTGTTGCTTTTATATTATCATTACATTAAAATCATACAGCCTACGATGTAGTTTTGTAGCTTATGAGAGCAAATGGTACATGGTTCATTCAGCAGCTAACCTACTAGCTGCTAATGCTAACGTTAATGTGTTAAAACTGAGAGAATCATTAATTAGGCTTAATGCTGAACAGGTTTGATGAGTTTGAATAATTACCGATTAAAAGACGTTACACAAAGTGCATAATACACGGCCACCAGGGGGAGCTGTTTCCTCAGTAATGAGCTCTGACATGGACATAACAGATGCTAGTGATCGATAAACTCGCTCATATAAGTGTCCACAAAAAATAAATCTTCCAATCCTCTTCTGACAGTGACTTGATGTGTCTGTAATCAAGAACAGACATTGTCCTGTAGTTCTGATCACTGGTTTGGAATATTTGATAATCCGAATGAGAAATAGTCCCAGTTTCTCATTCACACTAATGCAATTTTCTCTCGATTCCCCCAAAAGGGGGCGTTGCCCAGTAAAAGTTCCCGGATGTTGCTCCCATCTATGGATATTACAATTGACAATGTAACTGTACAATTAATTAATATATACGCCCCAAATGAAGAAACCCCAGCTTTTTTTGAAAATATAATCAAGCACATTAAGATAATATGCAAATAATTTTAACTGGGGATTTTAATACTGTGTTAGACATACAAAAGGATAGAGCAGGCACACATACTGTTAATAACCATCCACAGGCTCGTAATGAAATTGAGGAATTGAAAGCCTCATTAGAATTAGTGGACATATGGAGACTCCAGCACCCAGAATCTAAAAGATATACTTGGCGGAGAGGGCAGCAAGCCAGTCGAATAGACTATTTTCTCATCTCATTTTCTTTGGTCCCTAAAACATCTAAATGCTATATTGGAGACAAATTGAGGTCAGATCACTTTATGGTATCTATAAAATAAAAACAGCAGAGTATCCACGAGGAAAAGGGTACTGGAAATTTAATCAATCTTTATTAAATGACATTATTTTTATCAATAACACAAAACATTTATTACAGATTTTTTCATATACATGAAAACACATCAAATCCTCAAATTGTCTGGGAGGCATTTAAGTGTGTTTTTAGAGGACACTGTATTGAAATTTCATCTATTAAACGGACAAACAATAGCAAAGGAAAATCTTATACAGGAGCTAAAAGATTTAAATGAAAAACTTGATAGCCAGCAAAATTATTCATCTGAGCTCTCCTTATTAATTAAACAAAAACAAGACGAACTGGAACAACTTTATTATGAGCGTGCTGTTGGACTCATTAAAAGATCACGGACCGTGTGGATGGAACATGGGGAGAAGTGCACTGCACACTTCTTAAGATTACAGCAAAGAAACGTAACCAAAAAAAACATGAGCCACAATGAGCCTGGTAACTTCAAATGGATCCATAACAAATCCCCAAGAAATTCTAAGTGAAGAGGTGAAATATTTAAAAAAAACTGTTCTCTTATGAATATAATCAGCCTGCTGATATGGGGCAGTTTTTCCCCACCCAAATGATTATAAACTAACAACACAACAAAAACAAAGCTGTGAAGGTGTTTTAACTGAAGATGTTTAGATGTTTATTTATTTGTTTGAGCAGTCAACCCGCCCAAAGGGAGTGGGCTGAAGCCAAAGGCTTATAAGCGCCCACCCCAAAATAAAAATAATAACATTACATTTAATATTTACAAGGTAGCAAATCATAAACAAAGTAACAATAAATGATGAACAAGAATAAAACAAAAACAACAGCAAAATAAAGAACAAAAGAATGTGCTACTTTTATGTTATAAAGGTGCATTAATACATTATACTCTGAGATCTTGCTACTTCCCAGTTGTCATTACCATCCTCAATATAATTTAATTTGGGTTTAATTATCATTATTATTATATTTGTTTAATTGAGTTATATGTGAAGTATGATGTAAGCCCTACATAGTGAGGTGCATTAAAAAGCCAGGTGTAGAACGGGGAAGATGAAATCCATGAGTCCATAAAGTCCTTTTCTCTTGGTAAAGCTAGTGGACTAGATGGAATCCCTATAGAAGTATACTCAACGTTTTTGAGGAAATCAAAAAACGCTTCAAGCATCTTTTAATTATGCATTCTTAAACGGTTTATTGTCTGAATCACAAAAGCAAGGTGTCATATCACTGCTGCTGAAACAGAATTCTGATGGTCAATACAAAGACCCACCTTTATGGAAAATTGGAGACCTCTGAAGTTACTTTTCTGTGACACTCGCATTCTTGTCAAATGTATTGCTCTACGGTTCAAAAGGTTATTGGATATATCATTAAACAAGAGCAAGTTGGATTTATTAAAGGAAGGTTTATTGGAGAAAACATTAGACAGGTCATAGATATTATAGAAGATTATAAAACACGACAAAAAGCAGGAATTCTATTTATTTCAGATTTTGAGAAAGCATTTGATAAATAAACTGGAAATTTATCTACAGTACACTTAAGTTTTTTGATTTTGGAGATAATATCTTAAGATGGGTTCATCCATCCATCCATCCATCCATTTTCTTCCGCTTTATCCGGGGCCGGGTCGCGGAGGAAGCAGTCTCAGCAGAGATGCCCAGACTTCCCGATCCACGCACACCTCCTCCAGCTGTTCTGGGGGGACCCCGAGGCGACACCAGGCCAGCTCGGAGACATAGTCCCACCAGCGTGTCCTGGGCCTTCCACGAGGCCTCCTCCCAATAGGACATGCCTGGAGCACCTCCCGAGGTAGGCAACCAGGAGGAATCCGGAACAGATGCCTAGCCACCTCAGCTGGCTCCTTTCGATGTGAAGGAGCAGCGACTCTACCCCGAGCTCCTCCCGGGTAACTGAGCTCCTCACCCGATCTCGGAGGGTGCGCCCAGCCACCCTGCGAAGGAAACTCATTTCGGCCGCTTGTATTCGCGATCTTGTCCTTTCGGTCATTACCCAGATCTCATGACCATAGGTGAGGGTGGGAACGTAGATCGATCGGTAAATCGAGAGCTTTGCCCCCTGACTCAGCTCCCTCTTCACCACAACAGTCCGATACAGCGACCGCATCACTGCTGACGCTGCACCGATCCGTCTATCGATCTCACGCTCCATCCGTCCCTCACTCGTGAACAAGACCCCGAGATACTTGAACTTCTCCACTTGAGGTAAGGACTCCCCACCGACCTGAAGCGGGGAAGACACCTTTTTCCGGTGGAGAACCATGGCCTCAGATTTGGAGGTGCTGATCCTCATCCCGGCCGCTTCACACTCGGCTGCAAACCGCCCCAGTGCGCGCTGAAGGTCCTGATTTGATGAAGCCAACAGAACAACATCATCTGCAAACAGCAGAGATGAGATCCTGAGGTTCCCAAACCGGACACCTTCTGGCCCCTGGCTGCGCCTAGAAATTCTGTCCATAAAGGTAATGAACAGAACCGGTGACATAGGGCAGCCCTGGCGGAGACCAACACACACCGGAAACAAGTCTGACTTACTGCCGGCAATGCAAACCAAGCTCCTGCTACGGTCATACAGGGAACGGACAGCCCTTAGCAGAGGGCCCCGGACCCCATACGTCCGAAGCACCCCCCACAGGGCACCACGAGGGACACGGTCGAACGCTTTCTCCAGATCCACAAAGCACACGTGGACTGGTTGGGCGAACTCCCACGAACCCTCGAGCACCCGATGTAGGGTATAGAGCTGGTCCAGTGTGCCACGACCGGGACGAAAACCGCATTGTTCCTCCTGAATCCGAGGTTCGACTATCGGCCGGTTCCTCCTCTCCAGCACCCTGGAGTAGACCTTACCGGGGAGGCTGAGAAGTGTGATCCCTCTGTAATTGGAGCACACGCTCCGATCCCCCTTCTTGAAGAGAGGGACCACCACCCCGGTCTGCCAATCCAGAGGCACTGTCCCTGACCGCCACGCGATGTTGCAGAGACGTGTCAACTAAGACAGCGCTACAACATCCAGAGACTTAAGGTACTCGGACTCGGCCCCACCCCGGGGCCTTGCCACCGAGGCGCTTTCTAACCACCTCGGTGACTTCAGCCTGGGTGATGGACGAACCCCCTCCGAGTCCCCAGCCTCTGCCTCCTCATCAGAAGACGTGACAGTGGGATTGAGGAGATCCTCGAAGTATTCCTTCCACCGCCCGACCACATCCCCAGTCGAGGTCAACAGCTCCCCGTCCACACTGTAAACAGTGTTGGTGAAGCACTGCTTCCACCTCCTGAGGCGCTGGATGGTTTGCCAGAATCTCTTCGAGGCCGACCGATAGTCCTCCTCCATGGCTTCTCCGAACTCCTCCCAGACCCGAGTTTTTGCCTCTGTGACTGCACGAGCTGCAGCACGCTTGGCCTGCCGGTACCTCTCAGCTGCCTCCGGAGTCCCACAAGGCCAGATAGGACTCCTTCTTCAGCTTGACGGCATCCCTTACTTCCGGGCGCCACCACCAGGTTCGGGGATTGCCGCCGCGACAGGCACCAGAGACCTTACGGCCACAACTGCGAGCAGCCGCATCGACAATGGAGGAGGAGAACATGGTCCACTCGGACTCCATGGCCCCAACCTCCCTCGGAATCTGGGTGAAGCTCTTCCGGAGGTGGGAGTTGAAGACCCTACTGACAGAGGGATCCACCAAACGTTCCCAACAGACCCTCACAACACGTTTGGGCCTGCCAGGTCTGACCGGCTTCTTCCCCTGCCAGTGGATCCAGCTCACCACCAGGTGGTGATCAGTTGACAGCTCAATCCTCTCTTCACCCGAGTGTCCGAGACACACGGCCGAGATCAGATGACACAACTACAAAGTCGATCATCGACCTCCTGCCTAGGGTGTCCTGATGCCACGTGCACTTATGGACACCCTTGTGCTCGAACATAGTGTTCGTTATGGACAAACTGTAACTAGCACAGAAGTCCAATAACAGAACACCACTCGGGTTCAGATCGGGGAGGCCGTTCTTCCCAATCACCCCCGTCCAGGTCTCACTGTCGTTACCATAGCTGGGGGCTATGAGCAAACCCACCCCAGCCCGCCGTCTCTCCCAACTCCAGAAAAATGGAGAGTCCAGCCTCTCTCCAGGAGTTGGGATCCGGAACCCAGGCTGTGCGTGGGGTGAGCCCGACTATATCTAGCCGGTATCTCTCAACCTCCCGCACAAGCTCAGGCTCCTTCCCCCCCAGCGAAGTGACGTTCCATGTCCCGAACGCCAGAAGCTGCGCACGCGGACCAGGTCGTCGAGGCACCCGCCTTTGACTGCCACCTAGTCCTCTCTGCACCCGACCCCTACGGATCCTCTGCGGGTGGTGGGTCCACAGGAGCGCGGGCCCACGTCGTCCCTTCGGGCTGTGCCCAGCCGGGCCCCGTGGACAGAGGCCCGACCACCAGACGCTCGCATTCGAGCCCCAACCCCAGGCCTGGCTCCAGGGTAGGGCCCCGGCTGCGCCATACCGGGCGATGTCACGGTCCTTGTTCTTAAACTGTCCATAGAAGTCTTCGAACTGCATTTCGTCTGACGAAAAAGATGGGTTCAAACTTTTATAATCAACCTACTAGTACAATAATAAACAACGGATACTTATCAGAACATTTTATACTATCTAGAGGCGTCAGGCAGGGATGTCCTTTGTCCCCTTATTTATTCATTTTATGTATTGAAATACTGGCCATCAGAATAAGAAATAATGCTTTAATAAAGGGTTTGAAATTGCACAACACAGATATTTACAATGTACGCAGATGATGTTACTTTTTTTTGCAACCAGAGGAAAGGACACTAAATGAATTATTAAAGGGACTAAATTCACTTTCAGATATATCAGAACTAAAACCAAAATTTGAAAAATGTACAATCATGAGAATAGGACATATTTCAGATACACATTTTTCTATAAAATGTTCAGCACCAGTGAAATGGACCAATGCTGCTGATCGAGTTTTAGGCATCCATGTTTGTGGAAATATTAAAGACACGGTACGTTTGAATTATGATAAAAGGATGAAAAAGGTTGAAACTTATTGTTAACATGGAAATTGATCAACTCTTTGGTTATTCCGCAATTTGTACATTTATTGATTACTCTTCCTTCACCAGAAAAATCTTTTTTTAATATTTTGAACAAAAATGTTTTCATTTTATTTGGAATGACAAACCTGATAAGATAAAAAGACAATATATGTATAATTCCTTTGAAAACGGTGGCTTAAATTTAAAGAATATAGAAATGATGAATGAATCCCTGAAAGCCTCTTGGATTTCTAAAATCTATCTTAATCCTAACTGGATATCCAGCCAAATTTGATCAAAAACGTATGCATTTTTTCAAAGCAAATTGTTTCCTCTTTTCAATTAAAGTCAAATCATATCGATCAAATATTAGAAGCTGAACTGAAAGGTGTATCTATTTTTTTCAAAGATGCACTCAAAGCATGGTTGAATTTTCAATACTATCCTCCAGATGGCATTCATGAGATTCAAAATCAACTCATATGGATGAATTCAAATGTATTAATTGAAGGACGAACGGTTCTATGGAACTCTGCTTACAAAATGGCATTATGTCTGAATTCATCAGGAGATTTCTTTACTTATTCAGAACTATGTATATACTACGGACAATGTATTGAACTTTTTCAGTATAATCAGCTATTATCCGCAATCCCAATGAAATGGAAAAGAACATTAAAAAACAAAACAGGTTATTAGTATGCATGCCTCAAAACAAATGCAATAGATGGCAAACCATCAACATAAACAAAAATGTATATACATTTAATTTGTACATGTCTCTGGAACTGCCTTTTATCCTCACAGAATGTGTACTAAATGGGAAGATGAATTCAATATACCTATATTATGGAAAACGTTTTTTTAAATATATATAAAACAACCATTGATTCTTATTCAAGGGTGTTTCAATTAAAATTATTCTATAAAAGTATAGCAACAAGAAAATACCTCAATTATGTAACATTATGGAAAGTCCACGTGCAGATTCTGTGAGGTGGAAGAGGAAGAGTTAATGCACTTATTTTATTTCTGTCCATATGTATCCAAGTTTTGGATCTTGGTCCAGAACTGGTTACTAGAATTGAAGATTGAAATCGACATCTGTCCCATTAACATAATATTGGGGGTGCTGGAAAGCAGCTCAATGGATCTATTCCATACAATTGCTCTAGTTGGTAAAATTTTTATTTCAAATGTAAATCCAAGGCAGATCTCTGTCTAGCACATTTTAAGAATAAAATAAATCAACAATATGTAATTGAAAAAACATAGCTATTAACAAAACAAAAAAGTGCGCAGATGGTAGAGCGGGTCGTCTCATGATCGGAAGGTCGGGGGTTTCGAATCCCGCCTCCTGAAGGTGCACATTGTCGTTGTGTCCTTGGGCAAGACACTTCACCCACATTGACTCCAGTGTCTGCGTACACTGGTAGCCCCTAGGAGAGACCAACAGGCCCGGTTTGAACCGTGAGGCCGTCCTTCTGTGGACCCACCACCTGCAGAAGGAGCCATGGGGGCTGGTGCTATGTGACCTGGGCAGCTCCAATGGCTGCCCCCATGACCCGGCAACGGACAAGTGGAAGAAAATGAATGAATGAATGAATGAAGATACAGATTACAGATACAATCATCAGCTTCAGACGTAGCAAAATTTGCCAAGAAGAGCATTTAAATGCTGTACATTTGTTACAGATGTTTGCAGAATTTAAAGGAAAAAGAACAATTGATAGGACAAAGTATATCTAAAAAAGAATTACGTTGTTAATCTGACTTTTAAAGATGTAATTGGAGATTAATCCAAGGTTTATACTGTAGTTCTTTCTGATATATATTCCAATGTCAGTCCAATGGTGTTTCTATTTATTATATTAAAAATTATTGACATTTCTTATCACACGTTTGACTTGTGTAGGGACAGGCATATTATATTCTGTGTGTTATAATTGTCTTTTGGTCCTATTATTTTCCCTGTTGTCATTCCCATCTCCACTACAGTTTTTATTTTATTATTATTTCCCCTGTATAATGTTGTGCGTTAAAAAGCTAGAGCGTAGAATGGGCCAGTTGAGAGTTCCCAGCTACCCTATCCTACAACTTTATGGATGGTCTTTGTGTCCTATACTACGGGATGCGTTAAAAGGACGAGGCTTTATGAGCCTGTTGGCCAGGGGAGGGGTCCCTCTGACCAACAGCCCTGTGTCTCAACTTCCCTTGTTTACTTGTGTATTGTTTTGTAGATATAGGAATGACAACAACTGACCTGACTAACAGCAGCATTAGTTAATTTGGTTAAGCTTCAGGCTGAAGCTTAACTTTTGCCTTCCCTTTTCACAAACTATAGTGTCCACACTGAGGTAACCAAGTGAATGTACATTAGGGATTCACATTCCCCAAAAAAACAAGAAAAATGCAATTCCACAATGATAATTTACAATTTCTCCACTATATAAGAGTTAATATTTTAGCTTTAAGCTTTCTTTAAATAGAAATAATGATGAACAGGACTTAAGCTCATCCTCCAAACAGTTCCACATATTCACACCTTGAAACGACAGGCTTCGTAATTTAGCATCTGTTCGCGCTATCGGTTTAGCAACATAAATGATCCTCTAAGTTCATACGGTGTACTTTTTATTTCAAACAAATTCTGCACACAATCTGGAACCATATTGTTTCTTATTTTATACATTAGATTGCTAATTTTACAGTCAACTAAGTCATTAAATTTCAAGACTTTGGAGCTGATAAACAGATTATGAGTATGTTGATTGTAATCGGCTTTATTAATGAGACGGACAACACGCTTTTACAGTATAATAATTGGCTGTATGGTCGTTTTATAGGTTTCCCCCATATCTCGGCGCAGTACGTCATATAAGGCAGTATCAACGTATTATATATGAGATGCAAGGACCTAGGACATAGCATGTGTTTAGCTTTGTGTAAAATTCCAAGTGACCTGTACATTTTGGATTTAACATGGGCCACATGTGGTTGCCAATGTAGTTTATTATCAATAATTACGCCCAAGAATTTATTGTCATAGACCTGCTCTAATTGAACATTTGCTCTAAGCCAACATTTTTACAATAGAAAAATCACGTGTGGGCGTCAAGTTCAGTTTAGTTCATAGTATATGCAGTATTATATCTGCCAATCATACTTACTTTGTTCATAAGTGATTTAATTGGACAATTCATGATTTAAAATGAAAGCTAAATGATTGTATTGTATTTGTGTTTGGCAAATAAA
Organism: Neogobius melanostomus; assembly: GCA_007210695.1. Taxonomy (NCBI): domain Eukaryota; kingdom Metazoa; phylum Chordata; class Actinopteri; order Gobiiformes; family Gobiidae; genus Neogobius; species Neogobius melanostomus. The sequence continues at coordinate 128,199 of VHKM01000365.1, forward strand.
TGGTGTGAATAGGTTTATTTTCAGAGCTTCAAAAACTCCACATTGTGGCTTTGTGCTCCGCGCTATAGAGCAGAGAAACAGGAAGGAGTTTTGAGGCGACAAGAGGAACAGCCCTTCTTCAGGCGCTAATATTAAAAAAGCTTGTGAGGATACAGTTGTGCAGATCTTTTGTAATTTCTTTATTAAACTCAAACACCGACCTAAAAAAAGTCACATTTTTGGCAACAGTGTCCAGTAAAAGTATTATAAAACCATCACAATCAGATAGTCGGGCAAACTTCTTTGGCATTTTGTCTGCGCACATTTTTCTAAACATTTCTAACACAGACGTCGGCCCAAGAACCTTTATGCACGATGGAAAACTCCTCCACAACGGAGAGCTTATGAAACTGATGTATTCCTTTAATATTACTGTACTCAGTAACTGTACCTGAATACAGTTACCCAAAATGAGTATTTTAAATATTCTAAATACATGTATTCAGTTACTACCAACACTGATTATAGCAGTGTTTTCATAACCAGATCTGTTTCAGTGGCAAAAACATATATATTTGTTCTTAATTAAATTCCCACAACTTTACTTTCACACGTGTCATCTGTGGACCAGTAACAAATATCCAAAACGATTTTGAAAGAAAATCAAAACGGAGATAGGGGAGTATTTGCATATATCTTTAGATCCTCGTGTCATGCCTTTCACAACAAAGGCTTTTGCTTTTATTTTGTAAGGCCAACAGGAAGCGCTCAGTTCTTATTACGCTACTTGACAAACAGGGAACTTTAGAAATATTTACTGTTGTTTTGGTAAAGGATTTAACATTTCAAAGACATGGATAAACAGGACATTTGTGACGCGTTCCACAACAGAGAGATTCGAGAGGGAGAGGCGGCGGACCCAGCGGATTTGTTCGCTCCTCCTTTTTTCGTAGGTAAACAAACACGCTGTGAAAGTGTCCCGCGAAGGAAAACCAGAAAAGCCAGAAGAGCCCGTATAAGGGGACTCTCATTCTAATGTGACAGCTTTAGGTGGAGGAGCGCCTGTGAGTCGTGGCGCTGACGGCTCTGTCGTGTGATGCGTAAAGACGCACGGGGGGGCCGCAGCCAATTGGCAAAACTGCGCCGTTATCGTGTGCAGAAAGTTCAGGGACAGAGCAGATGAGATCCAGTCTGCCCAGTCTGCATTTAAGTGACTGAACTTCAACGCGTTTGAGCTCACGGTGTAATATTATTGGCAGATTACTGTTTAGTGCGTAAGGTGAGAGAGCGCACCTCTTCTCCTTCCTGGTACGGTGTACCAACGGCAAATCTTTTAACGGTACGCAGTACCGGACCGTACCGGCTTACTTTCACCCCTGGTTGTAACATGGGGAGAGTTGTAACACACCAATTCCACCATTCAAGGATAAAATAGAAGTCAAATGGACTAGGGCTGCACGATTAACCTGTATCACATCAATATTGAGGTTTTAACTCCTGCGATAACCTAACCTCAGGAGGCTGAGGTTTTTTTCCCGCCCCTGACATTTGATTGACAAACCTATTAGCCAATCAAAATGGTCGAATCTTGCGTTCCTGGCTTGGTGGCCAATCAGAAATGGCAATGGAAACAAGCTTGTATGCAGTACACCGGCTTTCAAAGCAGCTAACACACACGACAGTTGCTGCATCCGAAACCGTGAAATTGGTAAGAGGTCTTACGCCAAACCGGATGTGCGTCAGCGTCCGCCATGATAAGATGCGTCCGAATTGGGCTTTCAGTTAGGAAGGAGTTAGGGAAAGTGACCTGTTTGCTAACTATCATAGCCACTTTAGCATAGGGACCTCTGATGCTAACTTACTGGCGATTAGGAGCTATGTGCCATCCCATAAGCCACTGCGCCAATCTCCCCACCCCCTCGCCCCACCCTCGAGTGATTCATGCGCAACCACTGTTGATTGACAGGTGCACATTTAATAATAATAATAAAAAATATTCTGCACAAGCCAAACTTCATAAAAGTGACAAATAGGCAAGGCAAGTTTATTTGTAGAGCACAATTCATACACAAGGCAATTCAAAGTGCTTCACAGTTGCAGAAATTACAAGAAAACAGATAAAATCAATCAATAAAACATCAACATAAAGTTAATCAATGACAGTAAAAGGCAAGAGTGCAGATAAAATACTTTCAGTTTTCATATGCACGGGTAAAAAGAGCTGTTTTCAGCCTGGATTTGAACATTGTCAGAGTTGAGGCCTGTCTCACATCCTCATGAAGACTGTTCCAGATTTTAGCTGCATGAAACTGAAACGCAGCCTCACCGTGTTTATTATTGACTCTGGGAACCACCAGGAGACCCCTCCCTGAAGTTCTCAGGGCCCGAGATGGTTCATACGGCTCTAACATGTCAGAGATGTACTTTGGTGCTAAACCATGAAAAGACTTGTACACAAGCAGAGCTGTTTTAAATTCTATTCTCTGAGTGACAGGAAGCCAGTGCAGAGACCGGAGCACTGGACTAATGTGGTCGTATTTCCTTGTTCTTGTCAGGACTCGAGCAGCAGCGTTCTGGATGTTCTGCAGCTGTCTAACAGCTCGTTTAGAAAGGCCAGTGAGCAGGCCGTTACAGTAGTCTAACCTGCTGGAGACAAATGCATGGATGAGTCTCTCTAAGTCTGGTTTTGACACTATTCCTCTGATCTTAGCAATGTTTTTCAGATGGTAAAAGCTGATGACGTTATTGCTTTGATGTGGCTGTTTAAGTTCAGGTCTGAGTCCATGATTACTCCTAGATTCCTAACCTGATTTTTGGTTTCAGAGCGAGAGACTCAAGGTGACTGATAACACTTTGTCTTTGTGTCTGTGGCCAAAGACAATGATCTCAGTTTTGTCTGAGTTTAGTTGGAGAAAGTTGTTTTGCATCCACAAACTGATCTGTTCGATGCAGTGACAGAGAGTAAATACAGGCCCATGTTCACCTGCTGTCAGTGACACGTAGATCTGAGTGTCATCTGCGTAGTTGTGGTACGACACATTGTTGCTGTTTATTAGCTGACCCAATGGAAGCATGTACAAGTTGAATAAGAGGGGTCCCAAGATTGACCCCTGGGGACTCCACAGGTCATGGAAATTTTGTCTGAGACACAGTTGCCAATTTCGACAAAGTACGTCCTATCCTCGAGATAGGACTTGAACCAGTTAGAGCAGTACCAGAGATTCCCACCCAGTTTTCTAACCTGTGAAGTAAGATCCTGTGGTCCACTGTGTCAAAGGCAGCGCTCAGGTCCAGCAGAACTAAAACTGAGACCTTACCTGCGTTTGTGTTCATACGAATATCATTTGTCACCTTGATCAGAGCTGTCTCAGTGCTGTGGTGGGGCCTAAATCCTGACTGGAAAGTATCAAACACATTGTTAGATAGGAGAAAGTAAGTGAGCTGTTGATATATTACTTTCTCTAGGACTTTTCCTAAGAACGGTAGGTTTGATATGGGCCGGTAGTTGTTCAGTACCTTGGGATCAAGGCTGCTCTTCTTTAGAAGAGGCTTAATGACTGCGGTTTTCAAGGCCTTTGGAAATGCTCCAGTCTCAAATGAGATGTTAACTAACTGAACAAGTTGTGGTAACAAGCTGGTCAGCACAGACTTCAGAAATCTAGTGGGTAATTCATCAAGGCAGCATGTACATGAACTCAGACCGGAGATAACCTCTTCGATTGTTTTGTCAGTAACAGGAGTGAAATGTGTCAGCTCAAGGTGTCTAGCTGGTGGCAGGGTTGCTATTTGTGTTGTGGAAATTATGGCATTTTTAATGCCTTGGACTTTGTCATGAAAAATATTGCAAACTCATTGCACTTAGATGTAGAGATTAGTTCTAAGGGCAGTGAAACTGGAGGGTTAGTTAATCTGTTTACTGTGGAAAACAGAACACGAGGATTGTTTCTGCAGTTTGCGATGATTTTAGAGAAGTATTTCTCCCTTTCTCCACGCAAAATCTGGTTGAACTCACAAAGCACTTCTTTGTATATCTCAAAATGAACCTGGAGCTTTGACTTGCGCCATTTCCTTTCGGCTTTTCGGCACTCCCTTTTCTGTGCCCTGACCGAATCTTCACTTCTCCAAGGTGCCTTTTGTCTATTGTTAACCATTTTAACCTTGACAGGAGCAATAGTACCCAAAACATTTAAGACGCTTGATGTATAAGAGTCCAACAGATTATCAACATTTGAACATGGAGGATTTTTCAAATCTGATCATTTCCATAAACTGTGTCCCTGTTTTATCATTTATGTGTCTTCTCTGAATAACTCCAGGCCCAACCACTGGTTGGGTGTAACAGACAAGTCAAAAAAGACACAAAAATGATCAGATAAAGCAGCATCAACAACATTCACATTTGATATATTAACACCTTTTGTAATAACTAGATCTAGAGTGTGACCTTTGTTGTGAGTCGCCTCACTCACGTGCTGAGTTAAACCAAACATTTCAAGAACAGCATTAAGTTCTTTTGCATGCCTGTCATTGGTCACATCCACATGCACATTAAAATCACCTGAAATGACTAAACAATCAAAATCAGTGCATATAAATGAAAGTAATTCAATGAAGTCTTCGATAAAACAATTCTGTGGTGGTTTGTAAATAGTCATATAAAGAATGGAAGATTGTTTTATCTCCATTTTGAAAGACACATACTCAAATGATACAAAAACCCCAAATGACAATTTGTGGATGACTATATTGTCCCTGAATATTGCACAGACACCCCGCCCCTCTGATTTTGGCGTGTTTCAGACACAAAATTGAAATTTGATGGACTACACTCAATCAAAACTGCGTTACCAGTGTTTTTGTCAAGCCATGTTTCAGTTAAAAACATAAAATCTAGATTATAAGAAGAAATAAAACTATTTATTAAAAAGGACTTGTTTTTTAACGATCTGGCATTGAGTACAGCATGTTTGAGATTTGTCTGTGTTTGAGTGGATGGAATCTTTTTGCAAGGGATATGGATTAGAGTTCTTTGATTGGACGGTCTGACTGTCCCTCTCTTATCTAATCTATGTTGTTTGACTGTACTAATTGTTTCAGAAGAACACACTCCCTCTGTGGACCTCTGGTTGGTTTTGAGTTTGCTATGCATGGTAGCAACGCAGAGGCCCTTAATGTCCTAGACAGCAGCAGTGAAGCTGCTGGAAATCGGAGGTGGGGAGGGGCATGATACGTCTTCGGGGATGAAAGCCTTGGTCTTGACATGACTGGAGTGCGGGGAGTCATTTGAATCCCTTGTTTTATCAAGGCTTCAAAATGGCTGGGAAATCCCATAGGTGACTTTGGTGATGGGAATGATTCAGAAAAATCTCTGGAGGGTGTAGATGTACCAGTCGGGCTCAAGGCCTGTGGTGGAGTTGATGAAAGTGGTCCTTCGGCTGAATCATTTACTATAGATGCAGGTGGTGCTGAAGCTGAGCTTTTCCCCGGAGATGCAGATGCAGGTGGCGCCGCTGCTATGGTTGAGATGTTTTCCGGTGCAGCTAATTCCTTAACTGTGGCTGGATCCTTAACTGTGGCTGAGTCCATTACTGTAGGTGCAGATGATGCAGCTGCGACTGAATCTTTTATTGGAGATGCAGGCGAAACCTTTGCTGGTGAGCCAGGAGCTCTTCTCATGCTCCTCTCTGCTCTCTCTTGTTGCTCAGGCCTCCACTGATTTTGCAGAGCATGGAGGAGATTTTCCGTCAGTCGTCTCACTCCACCTCTGCTCAAATGTGGTCCATTTCCTTTAAACAGATCGTCGCGTTTCCAGAAAGATAAAAGTTCTCTATGAAATACAGTCCTCTCGACTCACACACTTTTGACAGCCATGTATTCAACTGAAACAGCCGGGAGAATTTGTTTATTCTCCCGTCGATGTTTGGGATAGGTCCACTGATGAAAATTTGTATCGCGTCTTTGTCCAGACAATCAAGTCTGTCAAAAGTTTATTAAACTTTTCTTTCAGGACTTCAGACTCTCCGTTTCTTGTGTCAACAGCACCAACATGTAAACAAGTTTATTTATTCCAGGGTTATTCGTGATTTCCTTGTTTAGAACATCTATAATGTCAGAAACTGTAGCAGACGGATAAGTGATTGTAGTCATTATCTCATTGTTTATATTAGATATGGCTCCGTCCCCAAGCAACAGGGTATCTCTGGCCTTGACACTTGGCACAGTGTTTCTCTCCATCTTTGTTTTGACTTCTTGTTCTGTGTTTCTCTCTGTGTTTCTCTCTGACTTTTCTTGCTTGTTATACACACCCTCTGAGAGAGGTGAAAATCTGTTTGTTAACTTTATTCCAGGTGCTTCTTTACGAGCATGTTGTCTTTGCTTTGGCCTAGCACCAAGTTGTCTGTTTAGTTTCGGAAATGTTATGGTATCGTTTAGCTTCAGGTTGCAAGTATCAGTTTTTTCCGTCTTCTTACCGGGTTCCACAGGGAGCGTGTCATTAAGTCCTCTTTCCGTCTCTAGAGCATAAATCTTGTCCCGTAGCAGGGAAATTTCTTGTTGATACATCCGACAGCTTTCACAAGGCGATGTTTGCCTTCCTCCCTCAGCCATGTTGACAAGATTGTCGTCGCTGGTTCGTCAAATGAGTTGTAAAAATGGCATCAAAATGAGTAAAAAGCCTTGGTTCACTTAAAAGAAGAGAATAAAATCATATCCAAGACATGTGCCCAAAAATAGAATGATTTAAAAAGCAAAAAAGCAAATAAAGAGGCAAGCGGCAGCAGCAAGCAGAGATACGTCTGCACTCTTGATAAGCAGACGTACACATGTACAAATACATGTTAGAGTCACCACAGCTCAGTCACATGGTTTTAAAGAGCCTCCTCAGTAAATGGCTTAAATGAAGCAGTTTGTGCTTTTGCTTTCTTTTAGTAGAAACTTAAGCCACATGGCTAATTTGCATACTGTAGCTTTATGAAACAGCTGTTGAGATAAAATAAAGGGAAATGTGAAGGATCATTTGGATGTTTCTCTTTTTTTCCCTTAAATGTCTTTATTTGGACACTATGTTGTTGTTGGACAATATACAGTAGGTGGCGGTATGCGCTTTGTTTGGCTTGCACTGAATTTTAAAGAAGAAGAAACAGCTGTTGGTGATGTCACTTCCTCTTCCCCTGGGTAAGGACGGTCGAATTGGGCAAATGCTGCTGAAGCAGAAGTTCACTAACTGCATAGAGATCTAACAGCTGACCCCATGAAAGGTTAAGGATTAGTTGCTAGTGTTAGTACTTAGAGGCTACAATTTCACGGTTTCGGAATCAGCCATGGATGCGCACGGAGGGCACTTCTCAGAACCGTGCGTAATCTTTCTTCATCCCGTTTGTCAATATGTAGCAATTGTAAAACGTGCAGGATTTCACACATGGCTGGGGGCATTAGTGCACCTGATGCGCGGGTTGCGGGTTCCCCCGCGGTCTCCGCAGCCATGCTCGCGGATCGGGTCATAAATTCTCCTTTGATGGCGGGTCTGGTTGTGGCGGGTCGAACAATCTCGGCCTGCTGCTGCGCGCCGCCGTACGCGCGTCCACTGTATTCAGCCACGACTCATTCTACCATCTTTACAGCAGGTGTTTGACGTCAATATGCGGCGGATTTTCATAGAATAAGCAGCGTTTTGTTGCTTGTGATCCAGAGAACGCTTTTGTGGAACCAAATGCCTCGTATTTTCAACGGCATGTGCGTCTGTGCACGAGTTTGCGTTACCTAACATCCAAAGCTTACAGAGTCTGCCCTCAAAGTGCTCATGCCCTTCCCTATACCTGTTAAGTTAGGTTTTCCAGTGTGAGACTGAAATTCTCCTCTTTAGAGCCAGACATTCAGAAACCGATGTGTGATAAGCAGCACCACTCGTCTCAACATTCACGTTGAGTTTTTGATGGAAATCTCGAAATGTAAAATCCACAGATTAGTTTTGTAATGTATAGTTTTTGTTTCATGTGTAAAATCCCAGTAGTTTCAGTAATTTTGGACATTAAGGGGAACATTTTTCCCCAGCACTTTTTAGACAACCTCAGTTTTAAACTATTGGCTCTTTAGAATGACATTCTTTAGAATGACATTAAGTGAGGTTGTTACAGCATTTTTTCCCCACATGTTTGTTGTTCATATTAAGCTGCAGCTCATTTCACATTTACTTTTTCAAATGAAATGAAATTCATATAAGAATTTCTGATCATATAATTGCATTTGTGTTTGAATAATTCGTTTTTGACTTGAAACATTTTAAACATACATTTAGCTTATCCTTCCTATTTTTTTGTTTTTTTGGGGCGTGTTGGAGTGGGATTCTGTTAGGTGGTCCTCAGAAAAAAAAATGGACGATAAAGTGGTCCTTGGGCTGAAAAAGTTTGAGAAACACTGGTCTATGGGTATACGCGGCTGACCGTGAACAGCGGGACTTCATTATTCATTATCATTACTGAAGTCCCGATGCTCCCCGTCAATACAAGTGAGGGAACATCGGACCCGGGGAACAAAGGGACGCAGAGAAGGCGCTGCCCAATCGGACTGAGCAGCTGTTAAACTCTTCACATTGCATTGAAGTACAATTGAACCAGTTGTGTTTCTGTAAGATGTGCACTGCGCGCTACAGGGATGTCACGTCATGTGAGTGAGTATGATGCCACAATCGGGCCAATTAAAAAAAATAGCAATTGGACCCATTACTGATTCCCATTATCAGCCCATTCTCTGTTTTATTGGAGTTGGCCTGACGCACATCAGTTTGAGTCGGGCCATCTACTGCAATACTAAGGTGAGCCGCATTTGAGGCCATCGTCGGCAGGGGGCAATAGAAGCTTATTCGGGCCGATCAATAAACACTGGGATTGGCACTACTGTTGCAAGACTTCCTCGGTCCATTCAAGAATAACAGCGATTCCGCCGAGTCGGAGCTCAGCCGACACTGGCGTGGCTAAACCAGAGTTGGCCCGAGTGTCCTTGCTACCTGGGTCACATGTAACGCTCGAGCGTGCCTGTCTCAAGCTAAAAATGGTAAATATGTTGGTGTTTTATAGTAAAAAAACCTTTAATGTAGCACTCTGACACAGTTTCCGATTTTTCACTTTATCTTGCAGAAGGCTGGATAAGGTGTTGTTTTTAATTATTAATTTTAAAATGTGTGCAATATAACAGTTTCATGTTTAGTAATGGCACTGGAATGCAGAATTATTTTGTTTTCTAATTGTAAATCTAAATCTAATAAGAATTAATTTTCTATTTTTCAGTGTTTAAGATGGTTAAATTTAAAAACTAATGACCTATTTAAGTTCATTTCCATTATGTCTACTTATTCTTTGGTATTTGGGTTCAGGTATTTAATAATCACGAAGCATCAAACAATCTCATTACCTTAATCACTATGTATGTAGTTTATTTAACCTTTTGTTGTCAGGGAATTCATCCCTGATTGTAACACAACATCCTGCAAACGATCTGTTATCTTCTGTCATAGAAATAACCAGATTAAAAACACCAGATCACACCAGAAGCCGTCTTTACTTGCAAGGGGGAATGACACGTCCTATTACAGCCTATTTCATGCTGTTCATCCTTCATTTCCCACAGAATACAGACATGTTACAGATTTTATACAAAATATAGCCATGCCCCTTTTCCCAGCCTTCCAGGGGACAACCCCTTGAGCCCAGATGGGGGGTCTTGTTACTTTCCCGTCCGCAGCAGGAAGTCATAAACTTCTTGATCCCCCCCCCCCCTTCCTGGGGCACTACAAATTACCTTTGAGATCGTAAAAGTGGTGCAACTGATAAGACCATCTGTTTTCTTCCCTTAACAGGAGACCTTTGACATTCGGCCTCCAAACACAACTCAAGGTTTAAGCATAAACCAACGTTATCTTAGTTTACAGGTCACTTAATTACACCAAGGGGTTTCACTTCCTAAGGAAGTCACACTTTAACACATGCTAGGTTCAGCAGGTCACAGCTTACGAGTACATTTAACAATACTTTGCAATTGCACACAAATTCATTGCAATACAATATGATAATATCACAAATCTCATGACATTTCCCCCCTTTTAATCATATATTTTGCATTAATTTGTTTATCAACTTCAGACTCATCACATATCGAGCAGAGTGTTCACACGTTAGCATAAGCAGTTTCCTTCAAGCATTGGATGTCAACACAAGTTTTCACAAAGAATAACATTCTGTTAATCACCCTTTTGAAGACAAGGAAAACCAACAAGCAAAATAAAATCAAAACGGCCCTGAGATTTCAAATCTCACACTTTGCCGGCTTGTCACTTATTAATTTACTGCACTGCTGTTACCGTTGACTTCAGCAAGGTATCTGGATAAACGTGCCACAAACTCTACTCTGCGGTGTTGTTAAACATGAGATTAGAATCACAGTCCTTGTAATGGCATTCAGTTACTCAAATTGCTGGATTTAACATGGCAAACTGTTATAATTATCACTTTGACGTCACAAAATAAACAGTCATTTCATGCTGAGTAAAAATCACAATTACCATTACATTAGTGACTCTGCTTATCTTAATGCTTTGATTCCTTCATCAAATGCTTTAATGGTTGTTTCACTGTAGGAAGTCATACAAAGTCACCCATCAACTTGCAACACGAGATGGATTCTTGTTGATTTCTATTTGACGACACAGTGGATGGCGTTGATGAAGGCGTAGATGGGAGTACTGACTTGGCTCCTCCCACCTTGGCTAGGCCACTCCTTGCGACACAGCATGGATGGAGTGGAAGGCTGCAGCTGGGAGCACTGGATTTGGCGCCTCCCATTTCAGCCAGGTCACGCTTTTGATGTTGTGACCTTCAGTCCCACACCACCATGATCCATCTCCTTCTGTCCTCCTGTACAGGTGTTGTAAGAAACTCTGGCAGATTATTTGTTCTCTTTTGATAGTCTGCTTTCTTCAAATCAAATTCTTTTTTCTTTTTTCGATTGCAATTTTTGCAAACCTAAGGTTTCCAATATAGTTTTGAAAGGGTGTTCGTTTTAACCCTTCTGTTTGGAGGGTGTAAAGACTCAATTTGAAGTCAATACATTCAGATAATTCATTCTTTTACATAACGCTTTAGTTACAGTTTTAGTATTTGGACTTAAACAGACAGTTCCATCCATTCCAAAAAAATGCATCCATTATCTTAATTTCTCATATGCATTTTCTCCAATGGACTTCCTGGTTTGTAAAAACTCTTCTGTTGCCCTGTGCAATGTTTTTCTGCACATTAAACATTGACTAAATTTTTTTTTTTTTTTAGTAAATATTATCCCCATATTCTTATTTATTATAATTCCCATTATAATACTTTGTCTACAAGGTATAATATATCTACATCCCCCCTTTTTGAGATATGTTCTACACATGTCTCAAATTTTTCAACCAAGAACGTACTACTAATTTAGTTTGCCTATCTGTCTTATTGCCAATCAAGACAGTATTTCTCCACTTGTGTGAGACTCGTTTTTGCCCACAACAAGGAGTTTCACTAACCTTATAACCTTTAATTATTCGTTTTAATCATGGGTTACCAATTTGCCTGTAGAAGCTCTAAAAACCACATAGCTTCTATTATTATCAAAATAATTTTCTCAATGCCTTTTGCAAATTTCAAGCAACTTATAGGCATATTTTCTACATATGTAGATCATTACTTTTTTTTCAGCAAATAATTTACACCATTTTTATTGCAACCATTTTCTTTGCTTATGCAGATACATTTCAAAGTAATTTTCCTAATAACTGCATAAGCTACACAATTTTCGTTTTGCAAAAATTACTCCTCCACTCATAAACAGTGTATCGTTTTATACACTAAATGAGTTTCATGTGAACACACATTTTTCCCTGGGTTTGGCACCAGGCAACTATGTTAAAAATGATGCTACATTTTTTCTTACATTTCTAAATGTAAGTGCAATCCAATGTTGACTTGCATTGCTCAAGCCTATGACACAAAAATACTTTTCAGTTGGATTCATAGCGTTTAAGCAATGTCTGTGAATTTGAAACATTGGCTTTCTGTTACACAACATTATCGTTTGCTCTTAATTTTATACCCTCCTTCAAGCTACTGAAGGTGGTGCCTTTTTGATTGGAAAAATAGATGTGTTCCAACTATTATTCCTGCATTTTCCAAATCTCCAATTACTGTTACTATACAGACTTTAGCATAAAAGGATTTCCTTAATCCTATGCCATGAAATAGGTCTTTAATTTTTATTGAAGTCACACCTTTAATTGCGTCTGGTGGACTTTTAGACCACAAATTTTCACGTAAATCAATTAAACATTCTTAATTTATGCACCAATTAGTCGTTAATTGGATCTGGACCCAGTAAATATTTCTAACTTTAGTTTTTTCTCTGGGTACCGTAAATTTTATGCTTTTTGTTTTACACAGGATTCTATTAATCCATAAAATTGTTTTGGACTATTTCCTAATCTTTCTGAGAGGTCTGTATACCTCTGTATACTTCACAGAAATTACTAATGGTTCAAAGAGTTTTCTACAAAAATCTTTGGAATCTTTCCAAAGTTCTCCTGAACTTCACACCACAGCACCACAGGACACCACACTCTCTCCACTTCAGCCTTAGCTGGCTCTCTAAAAGCTAGTTTTAGATGCCTTAAATTAACAAATTTATCCTGCAGTGATTTAGTACTGCTCTGGCAAAAATATTTGTACTTAAAAAAAAAAAAATTTTTAGCATTTTTTTCATTTAATTCTCCTTTTGGAGCCTTTAAAGTCTGTTGTTTCCTTATTCTTTTCTAAGTTACATGATAAGCAGAACTGTTGCCTCTATTACTTTTCAGTTCCTATTCACTCTTCACATAAATGAAGACAAATACAATTTTTTCTTAGATTACAACCATATTTTTCACTTTTTTTTCCTAATGCTTTCCTGGATCTCTCTCTCCTGTTGGTTTCAGAGTCTTATCTATTGGCCTATGACTCGCACCTATCGGCATCTCATTACTTTCAATCTACAGTTTGAACAATGTGCTTTTTCATAATTGGCCCCAGCCAATAAATAACCCTCTTCTAAATAGATTAGACAATAAAACGTAAATTTCGATCAGGGTGATCAGGCCCAATCGAAAGTCACAATTCCGTCTTTAAAATGGCTTATTCTCCGACCCTCATGGTCAGGAGATCCATTTAAACTATTCCCCTCTTATCTTTTTATTACTCTTTAGTAATGTTTCTACTCTGCTCTACTTTTCACATGCATTACATGTTGACAAGATTTAAGCTAATATTTGGTTATATATTTTCAGGTCTTCGACCATTTTAATATGACCAATTTCAATTGTTTTCTCTAAGTTGAAGTAACATTTGCATGTACTGTGAGACACCTAGACCTAAAGTCATTTACAGTCTCAGTTTACATTTACTTGCACTGTGAAATCTTCTCTAATTTGTATGATTAACATACATAACTTTGGATTTTTCCAAAAATGAATCATGCTTGAGCACTGTTTTTTCTTGTACTCTTGAGCAAGGCACTCCTTAACATGCACAGACTTTTCTGTGTAAGGCATTTTCTCTTATTCTTTTCTACTTTGCTACACTATTTTAAAATCAGACTTACTCTAGATTAAAACAGTGACAGCAAGGACCTACTTACATTACTAGGCACAATTCTTTACTATATAAGTTACTTTGTTCGTAATCACTCATTTGATCCAGACCTCAGAGAAATGTCTCAATGGACCGCAAAATTCCTTTCGTGCCAAGCTTCTACACAAACCTTATTGGTTCGTGCGGACACAAACTAGGGGTCCTATCCCAAGGAATGAATGCGTTTTAGATCAATGAGGTCTTTCTCCTAATTTCCTTAATGAGATTCAATCTGTTACAGACTACATGGACTTCACGTTAACACCGCTAAGGTTTCGGCCCAAGTCGCCCAAGAATTTCCAAGCACACACACAATACATTCATACCATACACACTTTTTAACAATTGTTAATTGGAGACCATTCTCCTCCGGATCTTGGCTCTTTTCATGGCTGACCTGTGTTACGTTTGCGTTGTGCCCCCTTCTCTGGTTCGATGTCTTGTTACGATGCAGCAACAGGATGACGGAGTCGTCCTCTGCCCACGTGAAGTCGTGGTCTCTCCGGCGGTCATTTTTCCCTCCGGAGCTGTGCGCACAGTTTTCAGATTTCGACGACCGTCCTCCTCTTGCTGCAGCGGTGAAAAGACCAGGCTCGATAGGACCAAAATGTCAGGGAATTCATCCCTGATTGTAACACAACATCCTGCAAACGATCTGTTATCTTCTGTCATAGAAATAACCAGATTAAAAACACCAGATCACACCAGAAGCCGTCTTTACTTGCAAGGGGGAATGACACGTCCTATTACAGCCTATTTCATGCTGTTCATCCTTCATTTCCCACAGAATACAGACATGTTACAGATTTTATACAAAATATAGCCATGCCCCTTTTCCCAGCCTTCCAGGGGACAACCCCTTGAGCCCAGATGGGGGGGTCTTGTTACTTTCCCGTCCGCAGCAGGAAGTCATAAACTTCTTGATCCCCCCCCCCACCCTGCTTCCTGGGGCACTACAAATTACCTTTGAGATCGTAAAAGTGGTGCAACTGATAAGACCATCTGTTTTCTTCCCTTAACAGGAGACCTTTGACATTCGGCCTCCAAACACAACTCAAGGTTTAAGCATAAACCAACGTTATCTTAGTTTACAGGTCACTTAATTACACCAAGGGGTTTCACTTCCTAAGGAAGTCACACTTTAACACATGCTAGGTTCAGCAGGTCACAGCTTACGAGTACATTTAACAATACTTTGCAATTGCACACAAATTCATTGCAATACAATATGATAATATCACAAATCTCATGACATTTGTTTCATAAAAGTAACGAAATATTTTATTCATAATTTTAGTTTTACGCACTTAAAAGTATTGAACAGAAAAATCGAAAATCGCATCGCAATCGCAATATTTGTCAGAAAAAAACGCAATTAGGTTTTTTCTCAAAATCATGCAGCCCTAAAATGGACATATCAGCGTTTACCCACTTCCTCCCTGATCCCACATGGTGATTGTCAAGGTTGTAAACAGGTTCATGCAGATCCTATTGAGAAAAAAAATGATTTTGAGCTAAGAAAGTAAACTTTTTGACCAAGACTATATTTTGTTTAGTGCTTATACTATTGCACATAAAACCATATGACTTAGATTAGATTAAATTGTAGTTTTTCAGGAAAAATGTGATGCACATGTCCCCTGCTAATTTCAAACCATTATGCTAATGGAGCTAGCTGAACAATGGCTGACAGGGGTGGGGATGGTTGTAACACAATCATCCAAGGTTAATAACACTTACTTGATTTTAATACTTTTACAGAATGCCTACACAGCAAATGTTCCAGTGTTAATGTGACACTGTTTGGTGTCTATATGAGTCCAACCTTCTCAGTGTTAATGTGAGTTGACTCTCTTCAGAGTTAGACTGAAGGATAGAGAATCTGACACCATGAGTGACAGTAACATGATGTTAAATACAATGTGTTCTTTATTTCCAATCATAAGGCTGAGGCCTAAAGAAATAGTTCAAAAATAAGGATGAAAAAGAATACGGATGCTCGTTCTATTAAAATCAAAATCATTGTTTTATTCCCTGAATTTACAATCTAAGACAGAAGCTATGGTACAAGGCTACATGATGCTCTGCAGTGGACGGCCAGCGGGTGATAGAGGGAGGCGCGGCTCGGTAGCTTCAGTTTATAGACACGGGGGTAGGCGGCTACTTGTTGAATAACCAATCAATGTCCTTGGGCTGCTTCTGCGCAATCTGACTCTATATTATAACACACTGCCCCCCAGTGGACTCAAAGAGTAAGGACAACAATACAACACTTCAAAGCACCCCAAAAGCACATATTATTATACATATATATATTATATACATATATACATATATATATATATATATATATATATATATATATATATATATATATATATATATATATATATATTATATATATAATCATTAAAGCCTCTTATAACAAAAACAGATATAGAAATAGCCAACAATCCTCCTTTCGATGTCTCTTAAGACATCGCAATCAGACTGAATATTTATCATGAAATTACAGTTACAAATGAAATGTGCTTGAGCTAGTCGTTGGTTGTTGCCTCCGTCCGTGCAGGTTCAGCGTCTGGGCTATAGAATCATATACTCATCACTGGGGTGTTTTTTGTTTGGTGTGTTTTGTTTTGCACCTTTAATCATATTTAATCATTTTGGTCAACTATTCTCATAATTACAACCACTTACCGCACCCACAGAGGCAAGGAACCAAAACAGAGTTCTGTAACAGAAACACAAAGAACAGACATTAAAAAAAATTACAAAAAAAATTCTCATCAAGATCGCTCACCGTGAGCCGGAGAACGACCATGCCAGCTAATTTTGTAAAATATGGCTGTATTCAAATTTAACTATTTAACTTGATTTATCTGTTGGAATGTTGTTGTCAATTGTATCTGAAAAATTCAGGGATATAAGTACACAGGTTTCATTAATCCTAAATTTGTAGAGAATAAACTCCTTTTTAGCTTCTGGTTTTCCACATTTGCACAATTCTGTGTGCGCACAACAGAATTGCAACAAATGCCGAAAACAGAGCATTATAAAATGTATCTATATCTGAAACGTATGTCTTATATCGTAGTTTGCCATAAAATGTATCAATTTTTGTTTGTATTTTAGATATATTTGCATCTGTTCTTTCCCGTGCCCAAAATAAGCCAAATTATAATCGTCCCATAATTAACACCTCCTTTTTGGACTGAGAAAAACTCAGTCCAACAAATTGTCATGTAAACGTGTAAAAACAACCTTCCATAGATGAGACCTCTATCCTTGAACAGGAAACACAGCAAACCAGCTCAAAAGTTCACTGGAGATTAATACTTGCGGCATCTGCAAAAACTAACACAATACATATATCAACACAAAGAAAAAAATGAATAAAAACTAATGAATGTTAGGGCAAGTCCATGGAAATTCTATTTGGTTTTACTGAGTCACTGTGATTCAACAGGGCGAGTGATAGGTGTGAGACCACTCGTCTGGTTTCTCTGGGACCTTGGCAACAGCGTATCAGGTCAGTCCATAACTCCAAAAACGATCAGACCAACTCTGTTCAGTCCAATTACGGCCCAGAATCAGGCAAGGCTGGCAAGGAGCATTCTCAGCAGCTCCCGGGTATGACAGCAGAGACTTCAGATTCTGGGTGAATAAACTTAAAAAACTAAATCAGTAAACATAGTTCCAATATAACATACAATCTTGTCAAAATCAGGGTCCTCTTTAGTCCCATGAACAAAGAGGAGCCGGATCCAGGCATCAATCGGCCAGTAAAAACTCATAAGAGTAACCTGTTGGTCTGCTCACGGACTGAGCACCGAGAGCAGAGCAAGAGGAAGGGCCAGAGCCCAATTGATTTCAGTCCAGACCATTTAGGCAATTTATAATTATAGAGTTCTATTACTCCAACATAACAATGCCCTCTAAGGCTTCACATTTAAATTTTGTATTGAGGTATTCTAATTCTTTGAATTTAGTTGTAATTTTAAAGATAATTGATTCATTGTTAGTAAATAAGCCAGCATCATCAGGTCTTAAGGACCACTATATATTTGGTGCATTTAAAAAATGTTCAGTTAAGTGAAAATGATTCTCCACCATTGTGTCGTGGAATGAATTGGAATTTTGAAAAAAAATTGATACAAGTCTAGCATTAACATAAAAAAAAATAGGAAGACACAGATTAAGAGTACAGGAGATTTGAAAAATTCAAAAAATGTTACAAAACTTTGTTTCACTCAGCGCTCTGACCATGGAGCCTAATTTTAGCCTGTTTGTCCAGGAGAGAGAGCAAAGGAGAATCAAATCAAAACAAGACATTTCATATTATTGTCAATACAGGTGTAAACAATTTGCAGTCACACCATGTTTACCTTTTGCAATTTTGTTGGTTTAAGGGAACATTTACGTCCCTTAAAGTTAGCCTTAAAAGCTTCTCTATATACCAAATCTTAATTTGTCATAATAAAATTGTTTGTAGCAGTTTACGGGTGATTAGGCGGTATGCAGCGATGATTTGTGGTGGGTCCAGTTCAAGCGTCAGCAACCATTGTCCTGCGAGACCATTAGGCTCTGGGGTGGTGGCAGCTCACAGACCCTGTGGTTCTTCCAAGAAGCCCACTAATATGGTGTCTGGTAACAATCTTATAGTTCAGATGTGTTTCACCTGTCTGCACCAACATGCCAAGAGAGATGTCTGTTCACTGACGACATGAGTTCTATCATGGCTGTACACCTACAGCCAGGAATGGCCCTCAGCGTTGTTGCAACCGCCTCGTTCTCAAACGTTGCTGGTCCAATTTTGGTTCTGGATCTCGTCTGAAAACACCTTAACCACAATTATCATCAAAACCACCACAAGCATAAATCGCTCCACATTTAGGTAAACTTTTTAGATTTTTCTTTATTAAATTTTGTTGCTTACTTCTTTAAGCTGCATCTTTAAAAGTTGCACTTAATTTTCTTTATATTTTAAATTCAGCTTGCTCTCACTTCTGGTCAATGGCGTACACCATATTATGTACCATAAATGTATTCATTAATTTATTAAATCTGTTTATGTGGTCTCCTAAAAATAATAATTCAAAATTTTGCATATTGCTTCTTCATAACTTTTAGTAATGCATCCAAGATGGTGCATAAACAAACATAAACTTTAAATGGATATCGGTCTGTACTCCAAATCAATGCATCCAAAGTTATAACCTATAAACACTTTTGTTGTCATTCCATGTCACCACAGTGGAGAGAGAGATTCTAATCTTTTAGAAACCTCTCCTTCTCATTCGCCTAAAATGTTCTATTCACCACAGACACACAAAAAAATAAAAAATAAAAAATAGCATTTATCACACATTAGTTAATTTTTGATATTTCAAAATAGCAATTTATGCTATTGAGACATAGCACCGACTTCAGCAGAAATGTCTAAAAAAATATATAATAACTTCGTTATTATACATTCTGGATGTTTTCCCTTTTTCAGGAGGGGGAGCTATTTCCTCCACACCTCCTTTACATAGGTGCCCGGATACAGAGACGATTGGCCACTCCTCAATGTATCAAGACCTCATGTTTAATAATTTCTCAGTTTTCTTTCTTTGCTCCATCCACACTAATGCAGACAGAGCAAATACAACCTCTTTTTTTATTTATTTTTTTTATTTTATACCCGTGTAACATCTCTAAACTTTAACATGCACAGATTTCTTCTGAGCAAGGAACTCCCTTATTTTATAACTTTCCGTCACTTGCAAACTGCTTTCCGTTACACAAATTTTCATTCAACCTCGTTTGTTCACACAAACTCCACACTCGTCACTCCACAATAAACACATATGACAACGACACAAGACAACAAGACACCAGAATTTCACAATAATCCCATCACCACATGTACAAATATCTAACCTGGCCATACAAGAGCTCATTTGCATTTGGCCTGTAGAATATTCACAAATATCATAACATAATAACATCTCTTATTCTCTCAATTTCTTTTTATTATTCTCTCTATTTTTTGTCTTTGTTATTTCACCGGTTTTTGAGGTCCGCAACGTCCACAACGGATACCGGATAAACGTTACTACGCTTCGCCCCGTCGAGCTAGGCACCCGTCTAAGGCGCGGAAAAATTTAGGTCCGTTCTATTTTCTTTATTCTCTCTATTTTTTGTCTTTATTATTTTATTCTCTCTTTACGTGACCAAGGCTAAACGCGTCCACCTTTATTCTCTCTATTTTTTGTCTTTATTATTTCACCGTTTTTTTTTTAGGACCACCACGTCCTCAGCGAATACCGGATAAACGCTACAACTAAGTAAGAGTCATAGAGCTTGGAAATTCCACAGTTAGCATGGAGATGCGCCTTCTCTGCAGCTAGTAGTATGCATCTCCATTGACTAACACACTCCATTAGCGACTCGGTGCGATCGCGTTCACCTCTCTCTATTTTTGGATTTAATCATTTTATAAATTTTTATATATATATTTTTTTTATCACCAACAATCTAGGGGTGAGCAATGTGACATCAGACCGTCGTACGATCTCCAAAGCCATCTGCTCCGATTAACCTTTTACACAATAAAAGACACAGTATGTTATATTCTATTTTGTCACATCGCTCATCCCTACAACAAACAACACACACACCACAAGACAAAAACAAGACAAAAACAAGACAAACAAGACAAACAAGACACAAACACAAAAACACAAGACAACAACAAGACAAAAACAAGACAAAAACAACACAAAAACACCACAAAAACAAGACACCTCTCACCCTCCCTGCTGGCCGCCAAGATGACTTCAATTATACTTTAGTTGCTTTAACAAAATTACGTGTTCAGACAAAAAATGCTCCAAAAGCCTCAGATATAGGTTGAAAATACATTAAGAAATAAGAAAAAATTATGTTATTGCAATGTTAGGCTATTATTTAGTTTTTCCATGGGTGTTTGGATTTTCCTTATATTTATGTTTAATATTTAACAGTGAGTTCCACAGTTTATGAATCTGTGTTATGGTCAAAACAAAAAGAAGCCAAAATCAAAAAACGGACTGGATCCGTAAAAAAAAAAAACACAGACTCGGACTGGATTTAACAGGCACGCTATTGTGGTAACTCAAAACCCGAAATGGATTTACGGAATGGATTTGGTAAAAGTTTAGTGTTGGTATGTTGTTACTATCTGACTCCATGAGGTATTCAGAGCGTGTTGCTCAACCTCTCCACCTTTGAACCCTGCCCCCCAGAGCTTCAAACAGTAGAACAATGGACCATAAAAGCCCCTCTCGGAATGTCACACCTAGTCGTAAAAAGGCAGAGAGCTTTGAGCCCACACCACACAGCTATATAAAAATCACTAAAGTCTAACATAACAAAATATAGAAATACTTCCACATTATTTAAAAATATCTCCACCTCATACAATCGTCAAATAAAGCCTTCAACTACACAAAGCAGCATGGTCACACACTAAGCTATGCTTAACGCCCGGTTTTTAAATGCTTTTTATCAACTATGAGATGCTAGCGTTCGCCAAGCTAACGCGGCTAACAGCTAACCACCAGGCCTGACTAAGCCTGCACAACATTTGAACAGGAAATAGACTTAAATACTAGGAAATATCCTACACAGACAATGAGAAGCTAACAATTTATGGGACATGTAAATAGTAAAGTGGTAAACTAGATAACTTAAACACCAGATATTTTTCGAAACAAAGAGATTCAAGCATGGGTGCACGGAGGCCTGTTTTTCTGAGGCACAGCTAAAATGATGTAACGTCGATAAAAACGTAACTAGACAGGTCTTATAGGCACATTTTTTGACGCTGTAAGGCGTACAGTCTGAACACGTACTAAATTAGTTAAGTTGCATTTTCTTAAGTTTCGTTTTTTTATTTTATTTCTTATTTTTTAAATTTAGCGTGGTCTCAAAATCTCAAACACCATAAAACAGACGTACAAGGGTTTTTTTCTTTTATCATAGCCAATATAAACAAATTAAGGTATTTTTCTTACCTTGTGAGTCTGTTTTCTGGCGCGTTTCTTTGTTCTGCTAAAACTCGGAGCCATCTCGTTTCTTTTCCACCCAAATCTCACATTCAGGCGTCACCAATTAAAGAAATCGTTCAAAAATAAGGATGAAAAAGAATACGGATGCTCGTTCTATTAAAATCAAAATCATTGTTTTATTCCCTGAATTTACAATCTAAGACAGAAGCTATGGTACAAGGCTACATGATGCTCTGCAGTGGACGGCCAGCGGGTGAGAGAGGGGGAGGCGCGGCTCGGTAGCTTCAGTTTATAGACACGGGGGTAGGCGGCTACTTGTTGAATAACCAATCAATGTCCTTGGGCTGCTTCTGCGCAATCTGACTCTATATTATAACACACTGCCCCCCAGTGGACTCAAAGAGTAAGGACAACAATACAACACTTCAAAGCACCCCAAAAGCACATATTATTATACATATATATATATATATATATATATTATAATTAAAGCCTCTTATAACAAAAACAGATATAGAAATAGCCAACAGGCCTCATTGGACTTCAGTCTGTCCTAGACTGACAGGTAAAGAAGCAGGAAAATGTGTCATTCAACGAACGTCTAGGACTTCAGCTGGAAGTACAAATTAAAAACTGAAAATCAAGCAATCATTAATAAGTTAGATTAAAGGAAAGAATAAAACTGTATATATATATTTTAAAGCTCTCAAACTGTATCTGATGTAGGGTCATGTGTGTCCCTGTTCCTCTGAGTCAGGGTGGACCACAGCAGATGTGGACAGGACTGTGGTATCCACAGTTTTAATTTGGAGAAAATAAAATAACCCTGGAGTGCAGTCTGCTGTAACATAGACCTGTGCACATCAGTCATGGTCCACCCTGACTCAGAGGAACAGGGACACACATCACCCTACATCAGATACAGTTCAAGAGCTTTTACAAAATATATATACAGTTTTATTCTTTCCTTTAATATAACTGTTATTAATGATCGCTTGATTTTCAGTTTTTAATTTGTACTTCCAGCTGAAGTCCTAGACGTTCGTTGAATGACACATTTTCCTGCTTCTTTACCTGTCAGTCTAGGACAGACTGAAGTCCAATGAGGCCTCAGCCTTATTATTGGAAATAAAGAACACATTCTATTTAACGTCATGTTACTGTCACTCATGGTGTCAGATTCTCTATCCTTCAGTCTAACTCTGAAGAGAGTCAACTCACATTAACACTGAGAAGGTTGGACTCATATAGACACCAAACAGTGTCACATTAACACTGGAACATTATATGAAGGTGCTCTCTCTCCTCATCATGGACATAAGGACAGGTGTCTCTTTATTTTGGACAAACTGATAAGAAATTAAGAATAAATGATGTTATTTCTAGCAGAAAAATCCTTTGTTTAAAACTATGTTTTTTCTCCTTTTATAATCTGCTCTAGAGTCGTGGAATTTAGGTTTTCAATATAAATAAAATACTTATCAGATTAATCGATTAATCGATGTAAATAATCGATAGATTAATCGATTACTAAAATAATCGATAGTTGCAGCCCTAATTGATATAAACCTCTATTTGAATCATATCACATGACGTGACCTCTGTTTTTGCTTCTTTTGTTTAACTGTTACAACTCACCCCAGCATGTGTTACAACCTACCCTGGTACTGGGGTAGGTTGTAACAAAGGACCACCATGTATTTGACATCAACTCACGAGGTCTTTGATTTTCTTGCAAAGGTTTGAATAGGTGCCATTTGTAGTAAACAAATGTGGGGACTTTGTGTAAAAGTTTGAGAACTCTAGCTCAAAAATTCAGTGGGTTACAGGTGCTGAAGCAAAAAGTGTTACAACCATACCCGGTCTCCCCTACTCGTCAAAACGTCCTTATTTACTCTTTTTCATGCATAGTTTTTTCTATTTATTTATGTGTTTTATTTTCTCATATGGAATTGTGTTGTTCCCGACCAAATAAACCAATAAATAAATAGATAGTTTTCACTTCACAGACATTAAACCATTTCAGGGACGACGTTCTGAAGCTCGTGGAGAAAAGGCCAAGAATAAACGGCTGTGATTTAGCAGAATTTATGATCTAAACTCCTTTCTTTATATTCAACAGTATTTCCACTGTGTGATCCTCATTGCAGACGTTAGACTATGAGTGAACACATGGGATTATGAAGGAAACAAGTCGAAATATGTTTTATATTCCCTTTATTTTATTCTTCTGGTTTAACGGTGTCTGAAGTCCAAACCATTTCTGTGACGACATTGTGAAGCTCACTGAGAAAATGTCAAAAGTGCAAAACAGAAATCAAAGCAAAAGGTTTGGAAGAATCTATTTCTATTTAACACCTTCAGTGAGAATCGACAAAGTCAATAGAAAAAACAATACATGAAAGAGAGTGTTTCCAAATGTTTGACCGGTTCTGTTTAGGATTGGTTTCTCAGAGTTACATTACATTGTTAAGTGTAATTTTAACTCTTAGCTTCTTTTAGACCTGTGGTTCTCAATGGAGATGCTGTCAGAACCCACCATAATCCTATGGCAAGCCAGAACCCAAATGAGTATCGAATTTTAATATATGTCACGTAAACTTTAATTAACCAACAAATGTCTGTTGAATAAACATTAAATACAACTATAAACCTGAAATTATCACCAAAACAACATCATTTCTATGGATTCAGATGTTTCTGTACTTTTATAGGAGGTAAATATTGAAAGAAATGTAGCCTGGAAAAGGTATGTGACTCACCAGTCTCCCACGACAACAAATACAAACAGTCTCAATCAAATATAATAGACCCTTTAACTGCTGACATCATCAGTGACATCATCTGGAGGCAGGAAGTGATCAAGAGAAATAAGATTAAACTAAAACTAGCGATTTTAAGTGTAAAACTACAACTGAGAAATGTGGTCCTGTTGTGGCTTAAGGTGCCAGAACAAGAGGAATGACATTTGAGACGATAAAATAAGATTTATCTGATATTTCCAAAAACAGTTAGACATTGTTTATCGTTACTATGACAACAGCTACAATTGAAATAGATAGGAATTGAGCTTCCCGCCTCCAGCTAAGCCCGGAATGTTTACAAACAATTAAAGGGTCTATTTAAACTGTTCCAGTGAAAGAAGGAGCATTTCCACGCCCTCAAAGGAATCTAATCTATCAGTACCAGCATTGTTGTGCAACCACATGGCGTGAGACAGTTTTCATAACCAAGCCTGTAATAACACATCAGATTCTTTTGAGATAATGAAAACACTCCTTCCTTTCAGGTTCAAATGGATTTGTCTGACTGGTAAAACTGGCAGGATTAGATTGTTTTGTATTGATGCAAAACAGAAAGAGAAGTTGATGTTCATGGACGGAATTTCTGAGCCTCAACCTTTAAGAATAAATGTATGAAATGGAAATAGATAGAAAACAAAATAAAGAAAAACAAAAGATAAAATGTAACATGAAACACACACATAATAAAATGGGTCATTTATGAAGCACATTTACAAACGGCCCCAAAGTGTTGCAAACACAAACGATAATAAGCACAAATATAAAGTCGTATTACTGCTTAGAAACAATACAAACACATTTTGTACAAGCTTGTATTTAAATCCAGTGCAAAGGAATAAAAACACATCGGGTTAAGGTGATGTTATCCGTCCTCCTTGGGCAGTAGGATTTATTTTTATTTCACTGGGCTAAAAGCAAGCCAAATTGGCAAAACTGCGCCGTTACCGTGTGTGCAGAAAGTTCAGGGACAGAGCAGATGAGATCCAGTCTGCCCAGTCTGCATTTAAGTGACTGAACTTCAACGCGTTTGAGCTCACGGTGTCATATTATTGGCAGATTACTGTTTAGTGCGTAAGGTGAGAGAGCGCACCTCTTCTCCTTCCTGTTACGGCGTACCAACGGCAAATCTTTTAACGGTACGCAGTACCGGACCGTACCGGCTTACTTTCACCCCTGGCAGTCACTGCATACAAGTTTTTTTAGTTTTTTTTACTTTTTTATCTCAAGCTAACGGCTATTAAAAAACGTAAACAACTAAATATATTCATACAAAAGACAGAACAGAATAAGATGAGCGTTGAAGTCCTGATCAGGGACCGGTTCTACATAGAGGTGAAGGAGAAGTGGGGTCACAGTAGTTTTATTTTATATGGTTCTAGCTCAGGAGATGGAGTCAAGTTAGGTCTGCCTGCCGGCCTTAGTGCACTGTGCCTTTGGTGTCTGATTTTATTTTTGTCCTCCTCTGTATATTGTAAACTCAGACATTTGTGGGTAAAACACTGTGCATCTGATTATAAAGCATTTGTACCAGTATCACTCTAGCATATCTATGAAAGTGACCCTGTAGGTGGTGAAATGTGCCTATAAACCCGTCTCTTGGGCTGCTACAAATGTGTTTGCAAAGTTAGGAATCAGTTTGGACAAAAAATAACATTTTAATTTAATGACTTTTCTTTCATTGTTTGCAAAAAGGAACAGAAACCGAGCCTTTAAGTGAATCGAAAGTTAAAGCAAAATCTCAACGGATGTAAATTCCAAAGCACAAAGCAGCGTCTGACGGGGGCGTGGTCAGATAGTTTGCGAGTATTTAAAGAAGAGGATGCACTTGTAGAGCATTTCTTTGTCTACTCAAGCCTGAAGCCACACCACCTGCTGAAGATGTTTGTCAAAGCGATCATTCTGCTCGTGGGCTTGTCGACAGGTGAGAATACAGTTTCTTTGTTCCCAATGTCTCAATTTCAAGCCATGAATGTAATATCTAATTGATGAATATTCTTCAGTTTATTATTATGATAATTATTTATTTATTTATATATTTTTTTATTTTTCCCTGTCTTTACAGACTTTATTAATATGACATTCAGGGTTAGTTACCGTACAAAGAAGATCAGTCAAAAGTGTGGACAGTTTTTCTTAAAGTGACTCTTAAACTATGGTTTAAATGCCAGAAGTATTACACAAACTATTTTTGGAATTTAAGAAATGCAAAAAACAGCTTTTGTTCAACACAGATTTAGCAAGAATATGTTTTTCCCGTCAAGAGGAGCTCATGTCTTTTTATTATCATTATTTCAATGGAAATTGATCAATCACTTACTGATTATATATGAGGTATTTTGAAAGCTAAGGATGCAGACTTTTGACAGCTACTGTGTTAATGTTTCTCCACAGCCTACACACTGAAGTGCTTTAATTGCATAGGCAAAGACTGCAACGAGACGCTGGTTTGCCAACCTGTTTTGGGCATTACACTTGATCGATGCGCTAAAGTTGAACAGAACGGTAAGTCATTTTTATCTGCCCTTATCATTCTGCTCCTAAGATTGAAATGATTATAACTTGTGTTTTTACATTTCTCAGGACTTGTAATAAAGAGCTGCATGAACCAAGACTTATGTAAGGCCCCCATATCCTGCTGTTCTACGGACCTGTGCAACAGCGCTGTCACGACTGGCCCCGCTTTGGCCCTGCTCCTGCTCTCCTCCACCATTTTTACTCTGTTTCTGTAACAGTTTAACACCTCTTCATTTCAGACAATACATGGAGTTGTATTTGTAAATCCTTTTGACTTTTTGTTATCCAGATGTTCCAAAGCAGTACATTATTTTTGATAGTACAATGAGTGATCAAATGCATTCATGAATGTATTGCTTGAGCAGATAATTAAATGGATTTCTAAAGATTATACCACAATTGAACTGGTTCACCATGTTTGTCGTCATTTGCATAGGGCCGATCCCCTTCCTCTGCCAAAGCTTGTACAAAGGTCTACAATGTACAATGTACAATAATGGCATGTGTCTATTCCAGCATTTGAGCCAAGCCAACATTTTTACAATAGAAAAATCACGTGTGGGCGACAAGTTCAGTTTAGTTCATAGTATATGCAGTATTATATCTGCCAATCATACTTACTTTGTTTATAAGTGATTTAATTGGACAATTCATGATTTAAAATTAAAGCTAAAATGATTGTATTGTATTTGTGTTTGGCAAATAAATGGTGTGAATAGGTTTATTTTCAGAGCTTCAAAAACTCCACATTGTGGCTTTGTGCTCCGCGCTATAGAGCAGAGAAACAGGAAGGAGTTTTGAGGCGACAAGAGGAAAAGCCCTTCTTCAGGCGCTAATATTAAAAAAGCTCGTGAGGATACAGTTGTGCAGATCTTTTGTAATTTCTTTATTAAACTCAAACACCGACCTAAAAAAAGGCACATTTTTGGCAACAGTGTCCAGTAAAGTATTATAAAACCATCACAATCAGATAGTCGGGCAAACTTCTTTGGCATTTTGTCTGCGCACATTTTTCTAAACATTTCTAACACAGACGTCGGCCCAAGAAACTTTATGCACGATGGAAAACTCCTCCACAACGGAGAGCTTACGCAAACATACATCTTATTTAGTCCTGAATAAAACATGTTCAACAAAATAAGTCTTTAAAATAGAATTACGCCTTGTTTTGGGGGACTCAAAGCTCAATAAATCAGGTTAGAAATGAGATATTTCTTAACCCTTTCTACTCTAAAGAGCCGGATCTGGCTCCAGTTATGGTCCCGGAATTTGGACGCAAAGGGACACAAGGGGGCACCCTTCCAACCCTCTCAGTGTAAATGTGAATTTACTTTCTTCAGAGTTAGACTTTAGGTCAGACACCATGAGTGACAGAAACATGACGCTAAATACAATGTGCACTTTGTTTTCTGTTAAAAGGCTGAGGCCTCATTGCTCTTCAGTTACAGAGCGGCAAGTGAAGTCTTGGAGTTTCTGCTTTAGACAGAGAGAAATTCTGAAATTAAAGTATATAGTAAATCAATTTGAAAATAGAATAAATATTTGAATAATACATTTTTATTTTTTTAAATCACACAATTGATTCTTATAAAGGTTGAACAAATATCTGTCTAAATTATCTGATGTAGAGTCATGTGTGTCCCAGTTCCTCTGAGTCATGGTGGACCATGACAGATGTGGACAGGACTGTGGTAGATCTACTTTTACTTTGGAGAATATAGTTACTATAGTAACTGTGCTGAATAAATGAACCTCATGAGCTTCTTCTGTAACATCTGTCCACATCAGTCCTGCTGCACCACGACTCAGAGGAGCTGGGTCAAACATGACTCTACAGCAGATACAAATGACACAGGTTTATTTTTGTAGAATGAGAATAATAATTAACTGACATTTTAATCAGATAAAGTAAGGATTTTACACCTATTACTAAGGAATAATTGAATTTCATTTCTTTATTTTTACTTCCAGCTGAAGTGAGATGTTCCAAAGCAGAATCTCCATGACTTCCTCCTTCACATCTCAGTCTGGGACTGAAGAGGAATGAGTCCTCAGCCTTCTTACTGAAAATAAAGGGTCACTATTTAGCGTCATGTTACTGTCACTCACAGTGTCTGACCTACAGTGTAACTCTGAAGCCAATCAAATCCCAGTGACTCAGAGTGGGTTGGGCTCAAATGTGACCAAACGCCAAGATCCACGCTCTGAGACTAAAAATAATAAAACCATAGTAGAAAGGGTTAAACAGTTTTCAAAATACTATTATAGGCCCCACACCGGATTTGTTTAATTCACTTGGTTTGCTTTCATTGTTTGTAAAATTTGAATAGTTTTCCAAACTCATTTTCATCTTTCCTAACACATTTCTAACATCCCAATAAGTCACAGGGATTAGTATATAAGCACGTTTAACGTTTAGGGTCACTTTTCAGCGTCACTGTCACAGTGATGTCAACAAAACCAGCCTGCTAGTTTTGAACACAGACAAAAAAGTGTAGCTGTAACATGGTAGAACTGGGTCCTCCTTCCTTGCCTCTTTAGTTTTGGGGTGGTTTTTTCCTTGGTTGCGTCTGAATTCCTCAAATACATGGCTCCTATGTCCTGATCCAAGCTCCTAACCCTTGTCACGTGATCAAGTCAGCTGTTAGATCCCTATGGAACTACAGCTTCAGCAGCATTTGCCCAATCTGACCGTCCTCACCCAGGGCGGAAACAACAGGGTAAGTAACATCACCAACAGCTGCTTCATTAAAACTACATCACCCATATAGTACTGGACTACAAAAACACTCCTCCTGCAGCCATTGACTTTAATGACTCAAACATGAACCACAATAACCATAGGAAGCCACACAGAAAACAGACGAGGATAAAAAGCTGTTTCAGATTTACCTTACACACATACAGCTTCATCACAGAAATGAAAAATGCTCTGGTCAAATATTCCACCTAATCCTGACCTTTGGTTAATCTTCAGAGAAAGATGCCGCTTTAACACACATTAACACACAGTGAGGTCATTAACACACAGTGAGGTCATTAACACACAGTGAGGTCATTAACACACAGTGAGGTCATTAACAACACGTGATGTCATTAACACACGGTGATGTCATTAACACACGGTGATGTCATTAACATACGGTGAGGTCATTAATGAGGTAATTAACACATAATGATGTCATTAACACACAGTGATGTCATTAACATACGGTGAGGTCATTAATGAGGTCATTAACACACAGTGAGGTCATTAACACACAGTGAGGTCATTTACACACAGTGAGGTCATTAATACACAGTGAGGTCATTAACACACATTAAACACACAGTGAGGTCATTAACACACAGTGAGGTCATTAACACACAGTGAGGTCATTAACATACAGTGATCTCATTAACACACAGTGAGGTCATTAACACACGGTGATGTCATTAACACACGGTGATGTCATTACATACGGTGAGGTCATTAATGAGGTCATTAACACACAGTGAGGTCATTAACACACAGTGAGGTCATTTACACACAGTGAGGTCATTTACACACAGTGAGGTCATTAATACACAGTGAGGTCATTAACACACATTAACACATTAACACACAGTGAGGTCATTAACACACCGTGAGGTCATTAATACACAGTGAGGTCATTAACACACAGTGAGGTCATTAACACACAGTGAGGTCATTAACACACAGTGATGTCATTAACACACGGTGATGTCATTAACATACGGTGAGGTCATTAATGAGGTAATTAACACACAGTGATGTCATTAACATACGGTGAGGTCATTAATGAGGTAATTAACACACAGTGATGTCATTAACACACAGTGATGTCATTAACACACAGTGATGTCATTAACATACGGTGAGGTCATTAAGTGAGGTCATTAACACACAGTGAGCGTCGATTAACTACACAGTGGAGGTCATGAACACAGTGAGGTCCATTAACACATATCAGTGAGGTCATGAACACAGTGAGGTCATTAACACACAAGTGAGGGTCATGAACACACAGTGTGTCATTAACACACAGTGAGGTTCATAATTACGAGTGAGGTCATTAACACGACGGTGAGGTCATTACACCGGTGAGGTATTAACACATGATGTCATTAACACACAGTGAGGGTAATTAACACACGGTGAGGTCATTAACCAACAGTGATGTCATTAACACACAGTGAGGTCATTAACACAAGTTGAATGTCATTAACATACCGTGTGAGGTCATCATAATAGAGGTCATTAACACACAGTGAGGTCATGTAACACAACAGTGAGGTCATTTACATCACAGTGAGGTCATTTACACATAGTGGGTCATAGATACACAGTGAGGTCATTAACACACATTACGACTTTAACCACACGTGAGGGGTCATTACCACAGCAGTTGAGTCATATAAACGTGAGTCATTAACACACGGTGAGGTCATTAACATACGGTGAGGTCATTAACACACAGTGAGGTTCATAACACACCAGTGAGGTTTATTAACACAAACGGTGAGGTCATACACACGGTGAGGTAATTAACACACGGTGTGTCATTAACACACAGTTGAGGTCATTAATACATACAGTGAGGTCATTAATACAACAGTGAGGTCATTAACACACGGTGAGGTCATTACACACGGTGAGGTCATTAACTACACATTGAGGTCATATAACACACGGTGAGGTCATTAACACACGTGAGGTTTCTTAACACACAGTCGAGGTCCATTAACACACGGTGAGGTCATTACACAAGTGTCGGTGAGGTAATTAACGAACGGTGAGGTCATTAATACACAGTGAAGGTCATTAATACATACAGTGAGGTCATTAAAACAGTGAGGGTCATTAACACACGGTGAGGTCATTAAAAACAGGGGGTGAGGTTCCATTAACAGAACACATGAGGTCATTAATACACATTGAGGTCAATTAACACACGGTGAGGTCAATTAACACGACGGTGAGGTATTAACGACACATTGGGAGTCATTAACACACGGTGAGGTCATTAACACAACGGTGGAGGGGGTTAATTAACACAGCGGTGATGTCATTACACACAGTGAGGTAATTAAAACGACACGGTGAGGTATTAAACACAGTGATGTCATTACACACAGTGAGGTGCATTAACATACGGTCGAGGTCATTTACACATAGTGAGGTCATTAATACAACAGTGGAGGGTCATTAACACACATTAACACACAGTGAGGTCATTACACACAGTGAGGTCATTAACACAACAGTGAGGGTCATTAACACACAGTGAGGGTCATTAAATACACAGTGAGGTCATTAACACACGGTGAGGTTCATTAACATAATACGGTGAGGTTTTAACACACAATGAGGTCATTAACACACAGTGGAGGTTATTAAAACACACGGTGAGGGTCCATTAACCACACTAGTGAGGTCATTAACACACAGTGGAGGTCATTACACTACAGTGAGGTCATTAACTGCACAGTGAGGTCATTTAACACACGGTGAGGTCATTAACACACAGTGAGTCAATTAACACACAGTGAGGTCATTAACACACGGTGATGGTCATTAACACACGGCTTGAGGTCATTAACACAAGCAGTGAGGTCATTAACACACAGTGAGGTCATTAACACAACAGTGAGGTCATTAACACACATCGAGGTCATTAACACACATGTGATGTCATTAACTACACAAGTGAGGTATTAACACACAGTGAGGTAATTAAACAAACAGTGAGGGTAATTAACACACGTTGAGGTCATTAACATACACGGTGATGTCATTAACATCGGTGAGGTCCATTAATGAGGTAATTAACACACAGTTGATGTCATTAACACACAGTGATGTCATTAACATACGGTGAGGTCATTAATGAGGTCATTAAGACACAGTGGGTCATTTACACATAGTGAGGTCATTAATACAACAGGAGGTCATTAACACAACAGTGAAGTCATTAACCACACGGTGAAGGGTTCCTTACACACGGTGAAGTCAGTACACATACGGTGAGGTCATTTAACACACGCTGAAAGGTCATTACACACACAGTGAGGTCAATGTAACACCAGTGAGGTCATTAACACAATCACGGTGGAGGTCATTAACAAAAGTGAGGTCATTAACACACAGTGAATTCATTACACACAGTGAGGACATTAACACACGGTGAGGTATAACACAGCAGGAAGTCCTTAATACACAAGTGAGGTCATTAATACACAGTGGAGGTCATTAACACACAGTGAGTCCATTTAACACACGGTGAGGTCATTAACACACGTGAGGTCATTAAACACACATTGAGGTCATTAACACACGGTGAGGTCATTAACACACGGTGAGGGTTCATTAACACACTTGAGGTCATTAAACACACGGTGAGGTCATCTACACATCGGTGAGGTCATTAACAACGGTGGGATGTATTACCAGGTGCCAGTGAGGAATTAACACAACGGTGAGGTCATTAACACACCAGTGTGTCATTAAACACACAGTGAGGGTCATTAACACACAGTGATGTCATTAAACACACAGTGAATGTCATTAACACAGCAGTGAGTAATTAAACACACGGTGATTCATTAACAACAACAGGTGAGGTAATTAACGACACGGTGAGGTCATTAACACACAGTGGATGTCTAAACAGTGAGTCATAACAGCAGTGGAGTGTTCATTAACACACAGTGAGTCATTAACACAACAGTGATGTCAATTAACACACAGTGATGTCATTAACACACACGTGATGTCATTAACACACAGTGATGTATTAACACCAGTGATGTCATTAACACACGGTGATGTCACACTGTTCATAACAACGGTGAGGTCATTAACACACCGTGAGGTCATTAACACACAGTGAGGTCATTAATAAGATGGCCGCGGTGTGAGAGGTTTTTTGACGTTTTTGTCTCCCTGGAGATCTAGCCAAAAGTAAGTTATGGTGCTTTATATTGGCTGTGGATAAATCTTTTAACACACAATGTTGTTCTGGCAATGAATCTGCACTCTGGGGCAACGTGGATAAGACACCGACGCGTAAAGTTAAGAAAGGAGTTGCCAAACAACGTCCTGCACGTGAGGCACAATGGCCGACACAGTTGGGCAAGAATTGAAACTCTAATGCTCTCAGTCAAAGACTCACTGTCCTCACAACTGACGGATTTCAGGACGGATTTTGGTGTCTTTGGGCTGATACGGAGAGAGACATTAAACAAATAATGCAACAGAACAAACAAATGGGCAAAGATTTGGAAAAGACAGCACGCCGCTTGGAGGATGTGGAACATTGTGTTGGTGAGTCTTTTGACACCGAAATCACTCACCATAAAAGCAATCAAATATTTGGTGAATAAGGTTGAGGATATGGAAGAGCGCACTGATATTTGGAGAACAAATTGAGACAGAATAACATGCGCATATTCAGTGTTCCAAAGAATGCGAAGGTGGCGATATGATTGCCTTTCTGAAGAACTTTTCCAAGAGACATTGCATTTATCTGGAGATATAGATGTTATTAGAGCACATCGTTAAACAAAGTAGACAATACAGCACACGGGAGGCCAATAATTGCTGCTTTTAGAGACTTTGATGCAAAGAAAAGAGTAATTTCGGCTGCATGGAAACAGAAGGAAGTCAAGTATAACGATACACGCATCTTTTTTTGAACATGACTTTTACTCCTAAAAAAGAGCATCATACAGACTTCTCAGGAAGCAGCTGAAGGACAAAAATATTAAGTCCCATATTTTGGCCCCCGCGAAGCTAAAGGTTTTCTACGAAGATGGAACGACGCAAGTTTTTGATCACCTACAAGCCGCTACCCAGGGCCTACGGAAGCGTGGCCTGATTGGGACCGCAGTGGAGCAGGTTGGTGCTACGGAGGAGCACACCAGGCATCGGCCCAACAGGAGATCATGAGCGCCAGTGGACAGTCCCTGGATAGTATTAAATCAAAACGCACTGGTGAAGATATCCACAAACTGATGGAACGTGCGGAGATGAGCCTGGGATTACGTGAGTGAAAACTGACTCTTCAATATTATTAAGACTCTGAGTGAACTGAAGTAAGACAGTCTTTCAGCGTAATATGCTTAGCCTATAGCCAAAGCGAAATAAACTAAATAGAAATGGATCTAGCACCGTCTAATTTGTAATGGTAAGGAATTGGGAGAAAATAGCTTAGCCTCACACAATCAGACATGACACAAGTCATTGGTGTTTTGTTTTTATCTGTTTGTTTATATGTTACATGTCATACAAGTTGTTGTTGTTGTTGTTCTGTTGGCATCATCAAATCAGGACCTTCACGCGCACTGGGGCGGTTTGCAGCCGAGTGTGAAGCGGCCGGGATGAGGATCAGCACCTCCAAATCTGAGGCCATGGTTCTCCACCGGAAAAAGGTGTCTTCCCCGCTTCAGGTCGTGGGGAGTCCTTACCTCAAGTGGAGGAGTTCAAGTATCTCGGGGTCTTGTTCACGAGTGAGGGACAGATGGAGCGTGAGATCGATAGACGGATCGGTTGCAGCGTCAGTAGTGATGCGGTCGCTGTATCGGACTGTTGTGGGAAGAGGGAGCTGAGTCGGGGGGGCAAAGCTCTCGATTTACCGATCGATCTACGTTCCCACCCTCACCTATGGTCATGAGATCTGGGTAATGACCGAAAGGACAAGATCGCGAATACAGCGGCCGAAATGAGTTTCCTTCGCAGGGTGGCTGGGCGCACCCTCCGAGATCGGGTGAGGAGCTCAGTTACCCGGGAGGAGCTCGGGTAGAGTCGCTACTCCTTCACGTCGAAAGGAGCCAGCTGAGGTGGCTAGGGCATCTGTTCCGGATGCCTCCTGGTCGCCTCCCTCGGGAGGTGTTCCAGGCATGTCCTATTGGGAGGAGGCCTCGTGGAAGGCCCAGGACACGCTGGTGGACTATGTCTCCGAGCTGGCCTGGTGTCGCCTCGGGGTCCCCCCAGAACAGCTGGAGGAGGTGTGCGTGGATCGGGAAGTCTGGGCATCTCTGCTGAGACTGCTGCCTCCGCGACCCGGCCCCGGATAAAGCGGAAGAAAATGGATGGATGGATGGATGGATGTCATACAAGTCCTTGAATTCAGTATGAATTATATACATTTAAATGGAAGATAGTATAGAAATTTCAACATATAACTGTAATGGGTTGGCAAATGCTACAAAAAGAAAGGAAGTATTTACTTGGTTTAAAGATAAACAAAATGTTTAAATTATTTGTTTACAAGAAACACATTCAATACCTGAAAATGAATCATATTGGAAATCAGAATGGGAGGGAAATATTTACTTTAGTCATGGGATTAGTAACAGCAGGGGGGTTATGATTATACTAAAGAAAGAGCTGGCCCATACAGTTCATAAAGTACAGTCAGATGTAAATGGAAGATGGTTAATTATGGATATACAATTGACAATGTAACTGTACAATTAATTAATATATACGCCCCAAATGAAGACACCCCAGCTTTTTTTGAAATATAATCAAGCACATTAATCTAGATAATATGCAAATAATTTTAACTGGGGATTTAATACTGTGTTAGACATACAAAAGGATAGAGCAGGCACACATACTGTTAATAACCATCCACAGGCTCGTAATGAAATTGAGGAATTGAAAGCCTCATTAGAATTACTGGACATATGGAGACTCCAGCACCCAGAATCTAAAAGATATACTTGGCGGAGAGGGCAGCAAGCCAGTCGAATAGACTATTTTCTCATCTCATTTTCTTTGGTCCCTAAAACTATCTAAATCTAAATGCTATATTGGAGACAAATTGAGGTCAGATCACTTTATGGTATCTATAAAAATAAAAACAGCAGAGTATCCATGAGGAAAAGGGTACTGTAAATTTAATCCATCTTTATTAAATGACATTATTTTGATCAATAACACAAAAACATTTATTACAGATTTTTTTCATATAAATGAAAACACATCAAATCCTCAAATTGTCTGGGAGGCATTAAGTGTGTTTTTAGAGGACATTGTATTAAAATTTCATCTATTAAATGGAGACAAACAATAGCAAAGGAAAATGATCTTATACAGGAGCTAAAAGATTTAAATGAAAAACTTGATAACCAGCAAAATTATTCATCTGAGCTCTCCTTATTAATTAAACAAAAACAAGACGAACTGGAACAACTTTATTATGAGCGTGCTGTTGGACTCATTAAAAGATCACGGGCCGTGTGGATGGAACATGGGGAGAAGTGCACTGCACACTTCTTAAGATTACAGCAAAGAAACGTAACCAAAAAAAACATGATGAGCCTGGTAACTTCAAATGGATCCATAACAAATCCCAAGAAATTCTAAGTGAAGAGGTGAAATATTTAAAAAAAACTGTTCTCTTATGAATATAATCAGCCTGCTGATATGGGGCAGTTTTTTCCCCACCCAAATAATTATAAACTAACAACAAAAACAAAGCTGTGAAGGTGTTTTAACTGAAGATGAAATCCATGAGTCCATAAAGTCCTTGCTCTTGGTAAAGCTAGTGGACTAGATGGAATCCCTATAGAAGTATGCTCAACGTTTTTTGAGGAAATCAAAAAACTGCTTCAAGCATCTTTTAATTATGCATTCTCAAACGGTTTATTGTCTGAATCACAAAAGCAAGGTGTCATATCACTGCTGCTGAAACAGAATTCTGATGGTCAATACAAAGACCCCACCTTTATGGAAAATTGGAGACCTCTGAAGTTTATGGGGTGAGATTGTGTCATATTGATTCATTGATGCAAAAATATAAATTAATTCAAAATCCCAGATTTATTCACAATGTCTAATTTGCGTGCTTAGATTTATTCACGTAAAATATTATTTGCAAATATATATTTGTGAATAAAAGGTATGTTTTGGTTTGTGAATCTCTGCTTCTGTGAATAAAACATATTGTTGTGTGAATCTGTACTTTTGCATGTGCCAATTTGAATCTGCATTTGTGAATCACCTGTGGATATTTTTGAGACAAATGTCACACGTTTTTATGAAAAATCTATGCACAGTTTTGAATCCTCGCAAAATCCGGATTTATTCAAAAAGTTAGTTTGCATGCATTTTTTTGAACAAACATTCTTTTTTATATAAAAAATAACTTTCAATTTATTCGAAATAATTCACATTTATTTGTAAATCTCTAGTTTTGCATGTGAGAGTTTGAATCTGCACTTGTGAATCACTCACCGCGTGCATTCAGCCTTTGATCTGCCGAGGATCTTTTGACACAAACATTCCGCCGTGTGTTCTCCCAGATTAATGCTCGCAAATGCACAGTTCCCAGGCTGACCGCTGGGGGCAGTGTGATGACATTTCCAATGGAGAAGCTGTAGCCAAGGAGAACACTGTAAAACATGACCTTATTTTTGGAACAGCTCTTTATACTAATTCAAGGGCGCTGATTTCAAAAATCAATGTTGCCAAGCCCAGTTCTTGTGTTTAAAATGGTCAAATCGGTCCATCAAAGATGACCTCATCATCCATATATGGTAAAATATTTAGTTTTGTGTTTTGAAATTGAAACAAATCTATTTTACTAATTCAAGGGTGTTGATTTAAAAAAAAAATCTATTTTATCAAACCAAATCTTGCGTTAATATGGTCTAATCGGTCATCAATGATCACGTCATTGCCCATATATGGTAAATGAGTTTCATGAAAGGCCAATGTTACACTCACATTTCCTTTTTTGTGTTCATACATTTTTTTGTAGATGTCGATGATAAAGTCAATGTCAATTATCATAAAGCAACATAACTAAGGTTCAATCTGCTGATTTTGATACAAATTTACATGCATTCTGCTTCCACTGTTTAGTTATTAACATTATTATTATTCATATTTCACAAGTTTTTTTTCATGACTAATAGTCTCATCCATCCATCCATTTTCTTCCGCTTTATCCGGGGCTGGGTCACAGAGGCAGCAGACTGAGCAGAGATGCCCAGACTTCCCGATCCATACACACCTCCATCCTGGGGGATCCCCGATGCCTCTCCCCAATAGGACATGCCTGGAAAACCTCCCGAGGGAGGCGACCAGGAGGCATCTGAAACAGATGCCCGAGCCATCTCAGCTGCTCCTTTCAACGTGAAGGACTCTCCACCGACCTGGAGGGGAAGCCGCCTTTTCCCACAGAGAACCATGGCCTCGGATTTGGAGGTGCTGATCCTCATATTGGCTGCAAACCGCCCCAGAGCAGCTGAAGGTCCTGATTTGATGAAGCCAACACAACATCATCTGTAAACAGCAGATGAGATCCTGCAGAGGTTCCCAAACAGGACACCCTCCGGCCTCTGGCTGCGCCTAGAAATTCCTGCCACGACCAGGACGAAAACCGCATTGTTCCTCCTGAATCCAAGGTTCGGCTATTGTCCGGATCCTCCTCTCCAGCACCCTGGAGTACAGAGCCGTTTTTTCCTATACGCAAACACGCAAGGTGCGTAGGGCCCCCGCAGCCGCAAGGGCCCCGCATCTCCGTCAAACTACGGTGTTGTTTCACTGATTACGGGGACAGGCTCTCTGACAGCGCTCACTCACTCTCTGCCTACTTTGTCACATAAAACACCAAAACGCAGCAGTCTGCTGAAGTGGATGAGCAGGAGAGACCTAGCGCCTTCTCCCTGTCACTTCCAAGGCACAAGTGCTTCTCCCCTTCACGTCCCCGCTTGACTGTCTCTCCGGTGCTCGCCTCCCCTCTTGAATGTCCCCCGTGTCCCGGGCGCTGCCCTCATGTTTTCTCTGCTCGGACTCGGGGCTGCATCGCCACACTCTCATTTAAACTCCCTTATTATTGTTTCTAGCGGAGCATCAGGACAGTAGTTTGGTGAATAGACAAGAGTAAAGTCGTACACGTGGCCTTTTTGTCTCAAAGAGGAGTTGAATCCACACGGTTCTCATGAGCACAGTTACTTAGAGTAACTCTGGTTCTCTAAATGTGCACAGTCTAAAATGAATTGGGCTACTCACAGGCTAATTCTCAGCAGTAAGACAGAAATAACCGTCAGGTGCAGGTTTCAGTTAGTTTTAAATCAGCGGTTCCCAAACTGTGGGTCAGGAACCAGAGGTGAGAGAATATGACCATTTGCCATTTACCATTTTAAAAAAGTGGAGGAAATAGACTAGTAGTCGTCCTGAATCCCAGTCTGACAGTGGCTTAGTGGTTCTCACACAGAGGGGCACGGCCTGAATTGAGGTCATTATGTTCCACTTCTGCCTGCTGCACAGTGGAACTGTTTGTGACCGTAAATGGGTTCGCTCTTCATCGAATAGCCATGGTACCTACAGTACAGTAGGTACTTGATGCCTGATGGCATCCCTTACTTCCAGGCTCCACAAACGGGTTCGGGGATTGCCGCTGCAACAGGCACCAGCGACCCTACGGCCACAGCTACGAACGGCCGCATCAACAATGGAGGAGGAAAACAGGGTCCACTCGGACTCCATGTCTCCAACCTCCCTCGCAATCTGGGAGAAGCTCTTCCGCAGGTGGGAGCTGAAGACCCTACTGACAGAGGGATCCACCAGACGTTCCCAACAGACCCTCACCACACATTTGGGTCTGCCAGATCTGATTTGCTTCCTCCCGTTCCAGCGGATCCAGCTCACCACCAGCTCAGCCCCTCTCTTCCCCCGAGTGTCCAAGACACGCAGCCGGAGGTCAGATGACACAACTACAAAGTCGATCATCGACCTCCGGCCTAGGGTGTCTCGGTCCCAAGTCGGTCCCAAGTCTCACGACTCAGGGTCCAGTGGGCGTTGAAGTCCCCCAGTAAAACAATGGAGTCCAGGTAGGCCAGGTACTCTGCACAGATGTTGGACCCGTAGGCCAAGACAACGGTGAGAGACCTGTCCCCAATCCAAGGCCGTAAGGACACCTGTTGGGGTGAACTCCAACACGTGCGGCTGAGCTGGTGGGTGCAATAAGCAAGCCCAGCCCACTGCCTCTCCCCGTGGGCAACACCAGAAAAGTGGAGCGTCCAGCTTCTCTCCAGGAGTTGGGATTCAGAACCCAAGCTGTGCGTGGAGGTGAGCCTGACTATATCTAGCTGGTACCTCTCAACCTCCTTCACAAGCCAAGGCTCCTTCCCCAGCGAGGTGACATTCCACGTCCCAACAGCCAGAAGCTGCGCACGTGGACCGTATTTACAAAACACCATCTCCAAACATGCTTAGGGTACAGGATCAAGGGTTGACAGAACCCGTACCAACTGGCTCTCTTGCAATTGCCATCCTGTCTCCTCTGGTTTTGGAAAGGTGGTTTGGCGACGTGCGGCTGGCCACCATGGCCTGGTAATGTGACCTCAACAGATGTGTTTAAATGCATCACTCATTCAGGGCCGCTAACTTTACCAAAGAGCTCCATGCGAGCAAGGTCGAGGGACTCCTCTGTCGTATCTCATAATCGGTAGACAAACTTCTCAGCAGATGCGATTTTGGAGACCTCAAGCACTCCTTCAACAGACTCAGAATAACTATGACTCAAGGTCATAGTTATTAACAAATACTTTACACTCTGTCTTCTTGGAATAACTAGAGATGAACGAGGTGCTATCACACCCTGTGATTGCGTGGAAGGGGAGCCGTGCCTCTAAACACATTTGGGGAAGATGTTTTGCCGTACCAGCCCAAAACCACATATTGGTGGTGACTCTTGCACTATGTGCCAACAGGAGTATCAAGACGTCGGTATCTCTCGCAGACACAGTAACGCTATCAACATACTCATTGAGATGAACGAAATGCAATCTTTGATGACCGGTTTAACCATGAACACAAAAATTGGGCTTGGCAACATTGATTTTTTAAATCAGCACCCTCAAATTAGTAGAATAGATTAGTTTCGATTTACACAAAACACAAAACTAAATATTTACCATATGGATGATGAGGTCATCTTTGATGACCGATTAGACCATTTTAACACAATAATTTGGTTTGATAACATAGATTTTTTTTTTAAATCAACACCCTTGAATTAGTAAAAATAGATTTGTTTCAATTTCAAAACACAAAGCTAAATATTTTACCATATATGGATGATGAGGTCATCTTTGATGACCGATTTGACCATTTTAACACAAGAACTGGGCTTGGCAACATTGATTTTTGAAATCAGCGCCCTTGAATTAGTATAAAGAGCTATGTTTCCAAAAATAAGGTCATTTTTTACAGTGTTCTCCTGGCTACAGCGTCTCCATTGGAAATGTCATCACACTGCCCCCAGCGGTCACGACGGGAACTGTGCTGTTGCGAGCATTAATCTGGGAGACAG
The DNA here is from genome assembly GCA_007210695.1 of Neogobius melanostomus. Taxonomy (NCBI): domain Eukaryota; kingdom Metazoa; phylum Chordata; class Actinopteri; order Gobiiformes; family Gobiidae; genus Neogobius; species Neogobius melanostomus. The sequence continues at coordinate 170,540 of VHKM01000365.1, forward strand.
AGCCGGTGCTGGCCCTTCTGGGGCCCTAAGCAAAAATCCACTCAGGGGCCCTACAGTACACATGGCTATTTGATGAAGAGCGAACCCATTTATGGTCAAAAACAGTTACACTGTGCAGTAGTGCAGGGCAGAAGTGGTACATAACCACAATTTGGGCCCTGCCCCATTGTGTGAGAACCATTAACCACTAAGCCACTGTCAGACTGGAGTTTAGGAAACCACTAGTCTTTAGTCTTTCCCCCCCCCACTTTTTAAAATGGTAAAAGGTCACTGACCCAGTTTGCAAACCACTGACTTTAAAACTAACTGAAACCTGCACCTGAGTTATATTTTTATCTTACCACTGAGAATCAGCCTGCCAGTAAATTGTTTTAGACCGTGCACTTTCCGAGAACTAGAGTTACTGAAAATAACCGCGCTCAACTGTCTGGATTCAACTCTCATTTGAGACAAAATGCTTTTTGGCTTTTTTCTCTCCTCTATTCACTGCAGGAACTGCAGGATGTGAAATACAAATTAAAAGTGTCATTATGTTGGACAAAGGAGGACAGATCACTTTAAGCTCTCGGGGAACATCTTGAATGTATGTGATGTTATATGCACAAGCGAACATCCATTACAGGTGAAACTAGCTCTGCTTCAAGCCTACTGCGCACCTCTAAAATAACTTCAGAAAAGCTAGATAAATTGTTTAATCAAGTAAAAATATGTACTGTCTTGCTTAGACGACTGCCTCTGTGATTCAGTCCTGGACGAGGCTAAACTGTAGTTGTAAGCTGTAGTTGTTTTGTGTTGACTCTTCATGTCCTGGTTATACGTAAAACCTCACACCTCACCATCTTTATACTATTATAGTTTACTTATTAGTAATGAAATAAAACAACTTTATGGAAAGGACCTTATAAAACTATTAATTTACTAATCAGTAAAAAAAAAGGGTGTAGTTTGTAGCAAACGTGTGGTTTATGGTAACTCCACCTTCAGAACAGAGCACAGTTTTCTACAGCAAATACAACTAAGTTAGTATGCAGTGTACAACAAATACATAAGGTATTTTAGGCATAACCATGTGGTGTCTACAAAGCAAAACTGTTGGAATTAGGGATGGGACGATACACTTAAACTCACGATACGATGCACCTCGATATATGCACGATACGATATCAAAAAAGAAAAAAATATTACTAACAACTTCTTTATTTTTGTTTCAGTTGCACACAGGGAAACACAAGGCCTAACAGGCCAAACACAAACAAGAACACTCCCTTAGTGCTGCTCTAACCCTAGGTTAAGTTATCTCAGGACTGGTTCTTAAAAAAAAAACTAACATATCAACATGTTCTGGTGTAATCAGTGATCTTTGAGCAGACAGAAAATGGTAAGTGGCAAATGGTCCCATTCTCTCACCTTTGGTCCCTGACCCACAGTTTTGGAACCGCTGATTTAAAACTACCTAAAACTTGTATCTGACGGTCTTACTACTGAGAATTAGCCTGTGAGTAGCCCAATTAGTTTTAGACTGTGCACATTAAGCGAACCAGAGTTACTATAAGTAAACTGTGCTCATGAGAACAGTGTAGATTCAACTCCTCTTTGACCAGGCCACGTAGAACGACTTTACTCTCGTCTATTCGCCAAACTACTGTCCTGATTATCCGCTAGAGACAATAAGAAGAGAGTTTAAATGAGTGTGTGGCGATGCAGCCCCGAGTCCGAGCAGAGAAAACATGAGAGCAGCGCCCGGGACACGAGAGACATGCAGGCGCACAGGAGGCGAAGTGAGCACCGGGAGACAGACAGACAGCTAAGCGGGGACGCGAAGGGGAGAAGCACTCGCCCCTCGGGAGTGACGGGGAGAAGGCGGTAGGTCTCTCCTGCTCATCCACTTCAGCAGACTGCTGCGTGTTGGCGTTTTATGTGCCAAAGTAGGAGGAGTGTGAGTGAGCGCTGTCAGAGAGCCTGTCCCCGTAACAACGCGTTGATTAATAAATGAAAAAACACCGTAGTTTGACTGAGATGCGGGGCCCTTGCGGCTGCGGGGGCCCTACGCACCTTGCGTAGTTTGCGTATAGGAAAAACCGGCTCTGCTGGGAGAACACACGGCGGAATGTTTGTGTCAAAAAGATCCTCGGCAGATCAAAGGCTGAATGCACGCGGTGAGTGATTCACAAGTGCAGATTCAAACTCTCACATGCAAAACTAGAGATTTACAAATAAAATGTGAATTATTTCGAATAAATTGAAAGTAATTTTGTATATAAAAAAGAATGTTTGTTCAAAAAAATTGCATGCAAAACTAACTTTTTGAATAAATCCGGATTTTGCGAGGATTCAAAACTGTGCATAGATTTTTCATAAAAACGTGTGACATTTGTCTCAAAAATATCCACATTCACAAAGGAGAAGAATTCACCCTTTAGGTGATTCACAAATGCAGATTCAAATTGGCACATGCAAAAGCACAGATTCACAAACACAAAAACATGTTTTATTCACAGAAGCAGAGATTCACAAACCAAAACATACCTTTTATTCACAAATATATATTTGCAAATAATATTTTACGTGAATAAATCTAAGCACGCAAATTAGACATTGTGAATAAATCTGGGATTTTGAATTAATTTATATTTTGCATCAATGAATCAATATGACACAAATCTCACCCCATAGAGATCTGCCTTGGATTTACATTTGAAAATAAAAATTTTACCAACTAGAGCAATTGTATTGAATAGATCCATTAAGCTGCTTTCCAGCACCCCCAATATTATGTTAATAGACAGATGTCGATTTCAATCTTCAATTCTAGTAACCAGTTCTGGACCAAGATCCAAAACTTGGATACATATGGACAGAAATAAAATAAGTGCATTAACTCTTCCTCTTCCACCTCACAGAATCTGCACGTGGACTTTTCCATAATGTTACATAATTTGAGGTATTTTCTTGTTGCTATAATTTTATAGAATAATTTTAATTGAAACACCTTTGAATAAGAATCAGTGGTTGTTTTATATATTTTTAAAAAAAAAGTTTTTCCATAATATAGGTATATTGAATTCATCTTCCCATTTAGTACAAATTCTGTGAGGATAAAAGGCAGTTCCAGACATGTACAAATTAAATGTATATACATTTTTGTTTATGTTGATGGTTTGCCATCTATTGCATTTGTTTTGAGGCATGCATACTAATAACCTGTTTTTGTGTTTTAATGTTCTTTTCCATTTCATTGGGATTGCGGATAATAGCTGATTATACTGAAAAAGTTCAATACATTGTCCGTAGAATATACATAGTTCTGAATGAGTAAAGAAGATCAGTAGATCATTTACAAACATAATGCCATTTTGTAAGCAAGAGTTCCATAGAACCGGTCGTCCTTCAATGAATACATTTGAATTCATCCATATGAGTTGATTTTGAATCTCATGAATGCCATCTGGAGGATAGTATTGAAAAAAATAGATACACCTTTCAGTTCAGCTTCTAATATTTGATCGATATGATTTGACTTTAATTGAAAAAAAGGAAACAATTTGCTTTGAAAAAATGCATACGTTTTTGATCAAATTTGGCTGGATATCCAGTTAGGATTAAGATAGATTTTAGAAATCCAAGAGGCTTTCAGAGATTCATTCATCATTTCTATATTCTTTAAATTTAAACCACCGTTTTCAAAGGAATTATACATATATTGTCTTTTTATCTTATCAGGTTTGTCATTCCAAATAAAATGAAACATTTTTGTTCAAAATATAAAAAAAAAGATTTTTCTGGTGAAGGAAGAGTAATCAATAAATGTACAAATTGCGGAATAACCAAAGAGTTGATCAATGTAACTTTTCCCATCATCGTTAAAGAAGTTCCTCTCCATGGTAACAATAAAGTTTCAACCTTTTTCATCCTTTTATCATAATTCAAACGTACCGTGTCTTTAATATTTCCACAAACATGGATGCCTAAAACTCGATCAGCAGCATTGGTCCATTTCACTGGTGCTGAATATTTTATAGAAAAATTTGTATCTGAAATATTTCCTATTCTCATGATTGCACATTTTTCAAAATTTGGTTTTAGTTCTGATATATCTGAAAATGAATTTAGTCCCTTTAATAATTCATTTAGTGTCCTTTCCTCTGGTTGCAAAAAAAAGTAACATCATCTGCGTACATTGTAAATTTTATATCTGTGTTGTGCAATCTCAAACCCTTTATTAATGCATTATTTCTTATTCTGATGGCCAGTATTTCAATACATAAAATAAATAAATAAGGGGACAAAGGACATCCCTGCCTGACGCCTCTAGATAGTATAAAATGTTCTGATAAGTATCCGTTGTTTATTATTGTACTAGTAGGTTGATTATAAAAAGTTTGAACCCATCTTAAGATATTATCTCCAAAATCAAAAAACTTAAGTGTACTGTAGATAAATTTCCAGTTTATTTTATCAAATGCTTTCTCAAAATCTGAAATAAATAGAATTCCTGCTTTTGGTCGTGTTTTATAATCTTCTATAATATCTATGACCTGTCTAATGTTTTCTCCAATAAACCTTCCTTTAATAAATCCAACTTGCTCTTGTTTAATGATATATCCAATAACTTTTTTGAACCGTAGAGCAATACATTTGGCAAGAATGCGAGTGTCACAGCAAAGTAACTTCTATGGGGTGAGATTTGTGTCATATTGATTCATTGATGCAAAAATATAAATTAATTCAAAATCCCAGATTTATTCACAATGTCTAATTTGCGTGCTTAGATTTATTCACGTAAAATATTATTTGCAAATATATATTTGTGAATAAAAGGTATGTTTTGGTTTGTGAATCTCTGCTTCTGTGAATAAAACATGTTTTTGTGTTTGTGAATCTGTGCTTTTGCATGTGCCAATTTGAATCTGCATTTGTGAATCACCTAAAGGGTGAATTCTTCTCCTTTGTGAATGTGGATATTTTTGAGACAAATGTCACACGTTTTTATGAAAAATCTATGCACAGTTTTGAATCCTCGCAAAATCCGGATTTATTCAAAAAGTTAGTTTTGCATGCAATTTTTTTGAACAAACATTCTTTTTTATATACAAAATTACTTTCAATTTATTCGAAATAATTCACATTTTATTTGTAAATCTCTAGTTTTGCATGTGAGAGTTTGAATCTGCACTTGTGAATCACTCACCGCGTGCATTCAGCCTTTGATCTGCCGAGGATCTTTTTGACACAAACATTCCGCCGTGTGTTCTCCCAGATTAATGCTCGCAACAGCACAGTTCCCGTCGTGACCGCTGGGGGCAGTGTGATGACATTTCCAATGGAGACGCTGTAGCCAGGAGAACACTGTAAAAAATGACCTTATTTTTGGAAACAGCTCTTTATACTAATTCAAGGGCGCTGATTTCAAAAATCAATGTTGCCAAGCCCAGTTCTTGTGTTAAAATGGTCAAATCGGTCATCAAAGATGACCTCATCATCCATATATGGTAAAATATTTAGCTTTGTGTTTTGAAATTGAAACAAATCTATTTTTACTAATTCAAGGGTGTTGATTTAAAAAAAAAATCTATGTTATCAAACCAAATTATTGTGTTAAAATGGTCTAATCGGTCATCAAAGATGACCTCATCATCCATATGGTAAAATATTTAGTTTTGTGTTTTGTGTAAAATCGAAACTAATCTATTCTACTAATTTGAGGGTGCTGATTTAAAAAATCAATGTTGCCAAGCCCAATTTTTGTGTTCATGGTTAAACCGGTCATCAAAGATTGCATTTCGTTCATCTCAATGAGTATGTTGATAGCGTTAATGTGTCTGCGAGAGATACCGACGTCTTGATACTCCTGTTGGCACATAGTGCAAGAGTCACCACCAATATGTGGTTTTGGGCTGGTACGGCAAAACATCTTCCCCAAATGTGTTTAGAGGCACGGCTCCCCTTCCACGCAATCACAGGGTGTGATAGCACCTCGTTCATCTCAAGTTATTCCAAGAAGACAGAGTGTAAAGTATTTGTTAATAACTATGACCTTGAGTCATAGTTATTCTGAGTCTGTTGAAGGAGTGCTTGAGGTCTCCAAAATCGCATCTGCTGAGAAGTTTGTCTACCGATTATGAGATACGACAGAGGAGTCCCTCGACCTTGCTCGCATGGAGCTCTTTGGTAAAGTTAGCGGCCCTGAATGAGTGATGCATTTAAACACCATCTGTTGAGGTCACATTACCAGGCCATGGTGGCCAGCCGCACGTCGCCAAACCACCTTTTCCAAAACCAGAGGAGACAGGATGGCAATTGCAAGAGAGCCAGTTGGTACGGGTTCTGTCAACCCTTGATCCTGTACCCTAAGCATGTTTGGAGATGGTGTTTTGTAAATACGGTCCACGTGCGCAGCTTCTGGCTGTTGGGACGTGGAATGTCACCTCGCTGGGGAAGGAGCCTTGGCTTGTGAAGGAGGTTGAGAGGTACCAGCTAGATATAGTCAGGCTCACCTCCACGCACAGCTTGGGTTCTGAATCCCAACTCCTGGAGAGAAGCTGGACGCTCCACTTTTCTGGTGTTGCCCACGGGGAGAGGCAGTGGGCTGGGCTTGCTTATTGCACCCACCAGCTCAGCCGCCACGTGTTGGAGTTCACCCCAACAGGTGTCCTTACGGCCTTGGATTGGGACAGGTCTCTCACCGTTGTCTTGGCCTACGGGTCCAACATCTGTGCAGAGTACCTGGCCTACCTGGACTCCATTGTTTTACTGGGGGACTTCAACGCCCACTGGACCCTGAGTCGTGAGACTTGGGACCGACTTGGGACCGAGACACCCTAGGCCGGAGGTCGATGATCGACTTTGTAGTTGTGTCATCTGACCTCCGGCTGCGTGTCTTGGACACTCGGGGGAAGAGAGGGGCTGAGCTGGTGGTGAGCTGGATCCGCTGGAACGGGAGGAAGCAAATCAGATCTGGCAGACCCAAATGTGTGGTGAGGGTCTGTTGGGAACGTCTGGTGGATCCCTCTGTCAGTAGGGTCTTCAGCTCCCACCTGCGGAAGAGCTTCTCCCAGATTGCGAGGGAGGTTGGAGACATGGAGTCCGAGTGGACCCTGTTTTCCTCCTCCATTGTTGATGCGGCCGTTCGTAGCTGTGGCCGTAGGGTCGCTGGTGCCTGTTGCAGCGGCAATCCCCGAACCCGTTTGTGGAGCCTGGAAGTAAGGGATGCCATCAGGCATCAAGTACCTACTGTACTGTAGGTACCATGGCTATTCGATGAAGAGCGAACCCATTTACGGTCACAAACAGTTCCACTGTGCAGCAGGGCAGAAGTGGAACATAATGACCTCAATTCAGGCCGTGCCCCTCTGTGTGAGAACCACTAAGCCACTGTCAGACTGGGATTCAGGACGACTACTAGTCTATTTCCTCCACTTTTAAAATGGTAAATGGCAAATGGTCATATTCTCTCACCTCTGGTTCCTGACCCACAGTTTGGGAACCGCTGATTTAAAACTAACTGAAACCTGCACCTGACGGTTATTTCTGTCTTACTGCTGAGAATTAGCCTGTGAGTAGCCCAATTCATTTTAGACTGTGCACATTTAGAGAACCAGAGTTACTCTAAGTAACTGTGCTCATGAGAACCGTGTGGATTCAACTCCTCTTTGAGACAAAAAGGCCACGTGTACGACTTTACTCTTGTCTATTCACCAAACTACTGTCCTGATGCTCCGCTAGAAACAATAATAAGGGAGTTTAAATGAGAGTGTGGCGATGCAGCCCCGAGTCCGAGCAGAGAAAACATGAGGGCAGCGCCCGGGACACGGGGGACATTCAAGAGGGGAGGCGAGCACCGGGAGAGACAGTCAAGCGGGGACGTGAAGGGGAGAAGCACTTGTGCCTTGGAAGTGACAGGGAGAAGGCGCTAGGTCTCTCCTGCTCATCCACTTCAGCAGACTGCTGCGTTTTGGTGTTTTATGTGACAAAGTAGGCAGAGAGTGAGTGAGCGCTGTCAGAGAGCCTGTCCCCGTAATCAGTGAAACAACACCGTAGTTTGACGGAGATGCGGGGCCCTTGCGGCTGCGGGGGCCCTACGCACCTTGCGTAGTTTGCGTATAGGAAAAAACGGCTCTGTACTCCAGGGTGCTGGAGAGGAGGATCCGGACAATAGCCGAACCTTGGATTCAGGAGGAACAATGCGGTTTTCGTCCTGGTCGTGGCAGGAATTTCTAGGCGCAGCCAGAGGCCGGAGGGTGTCCTGTTTGGGAACCTCTGCAGGATCTCATCTGCTGTTTACAGATGATGTTGTGTTGGCTTCATCAAATCAGGACCTTCAGCTGCTCTGGGGCGGTTTGCAGCCAATATGAGGATCAGCACCTCCAAATCCGAGGCCATGGTTCTCTGTGGGAAAAGGCGGCTTCCCCTCCAGGTCGGTGGAGAGTCCTTCACGTTGAAAGGAGCAGCTGAGATGGCTCGGGCATCTGTTTCAGATGCCTCCTGGTCGCCTCCCTCGGGAGGTTTTCCAGGCATGTCCTATTGGGGAGAGGCATCGGGGATCCCCCAGGATGGAGGTGTGTATGGATCGGGAAGTCTGGGCATCTCTGCTCAGTCTGCTGCCTCTGTGACCCAGCCCCGGATAAAGCGGAAGAAAATGGATGGATGGATGAGACTATTAGTCATGAAAAAAAAAACTTGTGAAATATGAATAATAATAATGTTAATAACTAAACAGTGGAAGCAGAATTGCATGTAAATTTGTATCAAAATCAGCAGATTGAACCTTAGTTATGTTGCTTTATGATAATTGACATTGACTTTATCATCGACATCTACAAAAAAAATGTATGAACACAAAAAAGGAAATGTGAGTGTAACATTGGCCTTTCATGAAACTCATTTACCATATATGGGCAATGACGTGATCATTGATGACCGATTAGACCATATTAACGCAAGAATTTGGTTTGATAAAATAGATTTTTTTTTAAAATCAACACCCTTGAATTAGTAAAATAGATTTGTTTCAATTTCAAAACACAAAACTAAATATTTTACCATATATGGATGATGAGGTCATCTTTGATGACCGATTTGACCATTTTAACACAAGAACTGGGCTTGGCAACATTGATTTTTGAAATCAGCGCCCTTGAATTAGTATAAAGAGCTGTTTCCAAAAATAAGGTCATGTTTTACAGTGTTCTCCTGGCTACAGCGTCTCCATTGGAAATGTCATCACACTGCCCCCAGCGGTCAGCCTGGGAACTGTGCATTTGCGAGCATTAATCTGGGAGAACACACGGCGGAATGTTTGTGTCAAAAAGATCCTCGGCAGATCAAAGGCTGAATGCACGCGGTGAGTGATTCACAAGTGCAGATTCAAACTCTCACATGCAAAACTAGAGATTTACAAATAAAATGTGAATTATTTCGAATAAATTGAAAGTTATTTTTTATATAAAAAAGAATGTTTGTTCAAAAAAATTGCATGCAAAACTAACTTTTTGAATAAATCCGGATTTTGCGAGGATTCAAAACTGTGCATAGATTTTTCATAAAAACGTGTGACATTTGTCTCAAAAATATCCACATTCACAAAGGAGAAGAATTCACCCTTTAGGTGATTCACAAATGCAGATTCAAATTGGCACATGCAAAAACACAGATTCACAAACACAAAAACATGTTTTATTCACAGAAGCAGAGATTCACAAACCAAAACATACCTTTTATTCACAAATATATATTTGCAAATAATATTTTACGTGAATAAATCTAAGCACGCAAATTAGACATTGTGAATAAATCTGGGATTTTGAATTAATTTATATTTTTGCATCAATGAATCAATATGACACAAATCTCACCCCATAGATCTCTGTCTAGCACATTTTAAGAATAAAATAAATCAACAATATGTAATTGAAAAAAACATAGCTATTAACAAAAACAAAAAAGGTGCACATGATAAAAAGTGGAATGGGATGTTATGGGACTGATGTCTACCAAAAATTGTGAATTTTATATTGTAAAATTTTTACCATGTTAATTTTAGTGGTTCTTAAATTTTGAAGTGCCAAATGGGACGGGTGCAGGCTTAAAATTGAGCCTGCAACAAGACAGCTGGCCCCTTCCCCAATTCCTTCAAATTTAGACAAAACAATTTTAAGTTGAACTAGCATAAAATAATCAAATAAATACTCCAAACACGATAAAATGTGTATAAAGAAAAAAAACCTAATAATTTCAAATAGATCCATTTTTGAGAACCACTGACAGTAATAGAAAACATATGCCAAGGACTTTTATGTATGCATGTCTGTCTATCTTGTTTTCTTGTCTTGTTAGTCTTGTCTTTGTCTTGTCCTGTCTTGTTCAAATTTTAGTCTCGAGTTACCGTTTCTGTGAATGTATAGTGTTTTTTTTTTGTATTGTTTCGTTATTTTTGGCCGTGTTTTTTCTTTCTTAATGTTTACTGTGACTGTGTCTGTGGTGAATTAATAAAAAATAAAAAAATAAATAAAAAAAATAAAAAAAATTGAAATGATTAACTTGTGTTTTTACATTTCTCAGGAGTTGTATTAAAGAGCTGCATGAACCATGAATCATGTATTGCCCCCATATCCTGCTGTCAGGGGGACCTGTGCAACAGCGCTGTCACGACTGGCCCGGCTTTGGCCCTGCTCCTGCTCTCCTCCACCATTTTTACTCTGTTTCTGTAACAGTTTAACACCTCTTCATTTCAGACAATACATGGAGTTGTATTTGTAAATCCTTTTGACTTTTTGTTATCCAGATGTTCCAAAGCAGTACATTATTTTTGATAGTACAATGAGTGATCAAATGCATTCATGAATGTATTGCTTGAGCAGATAATTAAATGGATTTCTAAAGATTATACCACAATTGAACTGGTTCACCGTGTTTGTCGTCATTTCCATAGGGCCGATCCCCTTCCTCTGCCAAAGCTTGTATAAAGGTCTAAAATGTGCAGGTACAATAATGGCATGTGTCTATTCCAGAAATTTTTTTTACTTTAGTTTTTTTTTTTTTTTTTGAGCAATTTTACATTCATTTTGTCTTTCAAATTTATACAATCCCGGATGCTCAAAATGGAGTAGGCTGAAGCAATAAGCTTATAAGTGCCTACCCCGTGTTCAACTCAATATACATTTACATAACATAATAAATTGTAAGTTCTAAATTACATCGACTTTAGGTACAACAGATACAGATTTATAACGATACAATCATCAGCTTCAGACGTAGCAAAATTTGCCAAGAAGAGAATTTAAATGCTGTACATTTGTTACAGATGTTTGCAGAATTTAAAGGAAAAAGAACAATTGATAGGACAAAGTATATCTAAAAAGAATTACGTTGTTAATCTGATTTTAAAGATGTAATTGGAGATTAATCCAAGGTTATACTGTAGTTCTTTCTGATATATATTCCAATGTCAGTCCAATGGTGTTTCTATTTATTATATTAAAATGATTGACATTTCTTATCACACGTTTGACTTGTGTAGGGACAGGCATATTATATTCTGTGTGTTATAATTGTCTTTTGGTCCTGTTATTTTCCCTGTTGTCATTCCCATCTCCACTACAGTTTTTATTTTATTATTGTGTCCTTGGGCAAGACACTTCACCCAATGCCTATGTGTGAGTGGTTGGTGGTGGTCTGAGGGACCGTTGGCGCAGATGTGTGCAGCCTCGCTTCTGTCAGTCTACCCCAGGGGAACTGTGGCTACAAATGTAGCTTACCACCATCAGCATGGAGTGAATGACCCCCCTCCCTTTCATGTGTGAAGCGCTTTGGGTGTGACTTGTGTCATATAAAAAGCGCTATACAAATAAGATTCCCTTCCCTTCCCTTCCCCTATTATTATTTCCCCTGTATAGTGTTGTGCGTTAAAAAGCTAGAGCGTAGAATGGGCCAGTTGAGAGTTGGCGATATCCCCCATTCAAAAAGCCCTCACCCAGCTGCCCTATCTTACAACTTTATGGATGATCTGTGTCCTATACTGTGGGATGCGTTAAAAAGGACGAGGCTTTATGAGCCTGTTGGCCAGGGGAGGGGTCCCTCTGACCAACAGCCCGGTGTCTCGACTTCCCTTGTTTACTTGTGTATTGTTTTGTAGATATAGGAATGACAACAACTGATAACAGCAGCATTAGTTAATTTGGTTAAGCTTCAGGCTGAAGCTTAACTTTTGCCTTCCCTTTTCACAAACTATAGTGTCCACACTGAGGTAACCAAGTGAATGTACATTAGGGATTCACATTCCCCCAAAAAACAAGAAAAAATGCAATTCCACAATGATAATTTACAATTTCTCCTCTATATAAGAGTTAATTATTTTAGCTCTAAGCTTTCTTTTAAATAGAAATAATGATGAACAGGACTTAAGCTCATCCTCCAAACAGTTCCACATATTCACACCTTGAAACGACAGGCTTCGTAATTTAGCATCTGTTCGCGTTATCGGTTTAGCAAACATAAATGATCCTCTAAGTTCATACGGTGAACTTTTTATTTCACACAAATTCTGCACACAATCTGGAAGCATATTGTTTCTTATTTTATACATTAGATTGCTAATTTTATAGTCAACTAAGTCATTAAATTTCAAGACTTTGGAGCTGATAAACAGATTATGAGTATGTTGATTGTAATCGGCTTTATTAATGAGACGGACAACACGCTTTTACAGTATAACGTATTATATATGAGATGCAAGGACCTAGGACACAGCATGTGTTTAGCTTTGTGTAAAATTCCAAGTGACCTGTACATTTTGGATTTAACATGGGCCACATGTGGTTGCCAATGTAGTTTATTATCAATAATTACGCCCAAGAATTTATTGTCATAGACCTGCTCTAATTGAACATTTGAGCCAAGCCAACATTTTTACAATAGAAAAATCACGTGTGGGCGTCAAGTTCAGTTTAGTTCATAGTATATGCAGTATTATATCTGCCAATCATACTTACTTTGTTTATAAGTGATTTAATTGGACAATTCATGATTTAAAATGAAAGCTAAAATGATTGTATTGTATTTGTGTTGGCAAATAAATGGTGTGAATAGGTTTATTTTCAGAGCTTCAAAAACTCCACATTGTGGCTTTGTGCTCCGCGCTATAGAGCAGAGAAACAGGAAGGAGTTTTGAGGCGACAAGAGGAAAAGCCCTTCTTCAGGCGCTAATATTAAAAAAGCTCGTGAGGATACAGTTGTGCAGATCTTTTGTCATTTCTTTATTAAACTCAAACACCGACCTAAAAAAGGCACATTTTTAGCAACAGTGTCCAGTAAAAGTATTATAAAACCATCACAATCAGATAGTCGGGCAAACTTCTTTGGCATTTGTTTGTGCACATTTTTCTAAACATTTCTAACACAGACGTCGGCCCAAGAACCTTTATGCACGATGGAAAACTCCTCCACAACGGAGAGCTTATGAAACTGATGTATTCCTTTAATATTACTGTACTCAGTAACTGTACCTGAATACAGTTACCCAAAATGAGTATTTTAGATATTCTAAATACATGTATTCAGTTACTACCAACACTGATTATAGCAGTGTTTTCATAACCAGATCTGTTTCAGTGGCAAAAACATATATATTTGTTCTTAATTAAATTCCCACAACTTTACTTTCACACGTGTCATCTGTGGACCAGTAACAATATCCAAAACGATTTTGAAAGAAAATCAAAACGGAGATAGGGGAGTATTTACATCTATCTTTAGATCCTCGTGTATGTCATGCCTTTCACAATAAAGGCTTTTGCTTTATTTTGTAAGGCCAACAGGAAGCGCTCAGTTCTTATTATGCTACTTGACAAACAGGGAACTTTAGAAATATTTACCATTGTTTTGGTAAAGGATTTAACATTTCCAAGACCTGGATAAACAGGACATTTGTGACGCGTTCCACAACTGCAGAGAGAGATTCGAGAGGGAGAGGCGGCGGACCCAGCGCGGATTTGTTCCTCCTCCTTTTTTCGCAGGTAAACAAACACGCTGTGAAAGTGTCCCGCGAAGGAAAACCAGAAAAGCCAGAAGAGCCCGTATAAGGGGACTCTCATTCTAATGTGACAGCTTTAGGTGGAGGAGCGCGTGTGAGAAAGTGCAGAAAGTTCAGGGACAGAGCAGATGAGATCCAGTCTGCCGAGTCTTTAAGTGGCTGAACTTCAACGCGTTTGAGCTCACGGTGTCATATTATTGGCAGACTACTGTTTAGTGCGTAAGGTGAGAGAGCGCACCTCTTCTCCTTCCTGGTACGGCGTACCACCGGTGTTCCGGTTCTCGCCGTGACCCTGTCACGATGTGATGTTTACATTTTGAACGAGCTCGGCACATGGATATTTCATAAAATATCGTAGCTAGCTGTGCGCCACCATGGCCAATTAGCTGTTGTGGACCTGCTGTCTCCCCTGAAGTCGACAGGAACAGGAAAGGATCGCTACGAAAATAGTGTGTGATGTTCATGATAACTGTACTGACATTGAGATAAAAGGTAATAAAGGTTTCCATCTTACCATATGAGTGCGTTGGCGTCTTTTACACTACACGCAATGAATAATAATTAAAAGAATAATCACTCTCTCAACCAGTCTCGAACTCACTCCACGTGTTTGAAAAAGGTGTGCTTCAGGACACCTGCGCTAACCCCTACACTACAGCACCACACCAAGTGTTGTCTCAATGCTTGTATTTATCAGATATTCTGTACCCATCACAGTAAGCCATGCTATTCCATCGGCCATGTCAAAATGTGACAGTCACCAATTGACGTGGGATGTTATTAATTGTACAACGAGGCTGCGTCCTTTCCTCATCCTGTTAATGCATATATGTGCACCTGACATCGCTGGTGACACTGTTTGCATGGCTGTCGATAGAGATTTTACGAAATAAATGCCACAAAATAGCATAAACTCTAATCAACATGGTGGCTTATGCACCCATTTGACCACAGCGTGTCGCTGTTCGAATTTCGACGGAGCAGAGCTGAAAAGATTGCGCCGTCGATAGAGATTTTACGAAATAAATGCCACAAAATAGCATAAACTCTAATCAACATGGTGGCTTATGCACCCATTTGACCACAGCGTGTCGCTGTTCGAATTTCGACGGAGCAGAGCTGAAAAGATTGCGCCATAAATGCAGAGCTGAACTTTACGCCTATTCAATATTCCTCTTAATAGGTTTGATGTTAATGATGAGGAGATGATGCTTGTATGGGGCCTCTTGTTAAAAAAAAAGTAATCTGCACAAATAAGCTAAATTCCATTGGCAAAAGTTTGTAGTACAACAGCGACATGCCGTGGTCAAATGGGTGCATAGGCCACCATGTTGATTAGAGCTTCTGCTATTTTGTGGCTTTTAGATCTAAAATCCCTACCGACAGCCAACTGCTGCAAACAGTGTCACCAGCGATGTCAGGCGCACATATATGCATTAACAGGATGAGGAAAGGACGCAGCCTCGTTGTACAATTAATTACATCCCACGTCAATTGGTGACTGTCACATTTTGACATGGCCGATGGAATGGCATGGCTTGCTGTGATGGGTACAGAATATCTGATAAATACAAGCATTGAGACAACACTTGGTGTGGTGCTGTAGTGTAGGGGTTAGCGCAGGTGTCCTGAAGCACACCTTTTTCAAACACGTGGAGTGAGTTCGAGACTGGTTGAGAGAGTGATTATTCTTTTAATTATTATTCATTGCGTGTAGTGTAAAAGACGCCAACGCGCTCATATGGTAAGACTGAAGCCTTTATTACCTTTTATCTCAATGTCAGTACAGTTATCATGAACATCACACACAATTTTCGTAGCGATCCTTTCCTGTTCCTGTCGACTTCAGGGGAGACAGCAGGTCCACAACAGCTAATTGGCCATGGTGGCGCACAGCTAGCTACGATATTTTATGAAATATCCATGTGCCGAGCTCGTTCAAAATGTAAACATCACATCGTGACAGGGTCACGGCGAGAACCGGAACACCGGCAAATCTTTTAACGGTACGCACAGGGCCGGATTTAAGTAAAATGGGCCCCAGGGCTAAAGTTTTTTCAGGGACCCCCATATACTGTATGTCTGTCGGATTTCTCTCTCTCTAAAATGAATTTTTGTTTTATTTGAACATGCAGAAGTAACTTCTTAGACATAGTACTAGTTTTAAAAATGACAAATTTGAAAAAATGTGAGATCCAGGGTCCTCACGGAAACAACCTTTGCTACTGCCAGACTGGTGAGGGGACACATTTAAAGGTCCTATATCATGCAAAATCGACTTTTTTGAGTTTTTAGCCATGTTGTTATGCTATTTCCTTATCAAAAACACCCCCAGAGCGGTTTTTGGCTTCATTCACGCAGTTCTAAGTAATCCTCCTGAATCCTGCTCTCTGAGCAGCTGCTCCACCCTCTCCTGGTAAACCACTGAGCTGTTCAGTTGTGTCGTCACAAAGGAACGGAAGTGCTCTACGTCTGTAATGTAATGCCTTACGGCCTGATTTTTATTTATAAAACAGCATTTTTTTATTTTTGTTTAAAACAGCATCTCTCCGGCGCGTCTGTGCTGTCCCGCGACACTAATCAAGCGCACCCACGGCCCCGGAGCAGCCATGGATCCGAGCAGAAGTGTTGTTTTTGAAGACTGAGCTCTTTCTAACCTACTCTGGACACCGCCTGTTCTTTTTCTTACTGAACGATAATGTCACGGATGCGCGTTTGGCTACGAGAGGAACAGGACTAGTCAACCTTAAAGAAGAGTGCACTCGCCAGAAGTTGGAATTTCTTTCCGGGATTAAGCTAGCTACTATATCAACCAACCTGATGGATGCTTGGTGAACCTTGGCCAGAATCAAAGTGGATTAACTTTTATAACCAACACGATCTCATGGGGAGTCCAGACTGAGCGGTGAGTGAGGGCACTTCTCAGAACCGTGCGTAATCTTTCTTCATCCCGTTTGTCAATATGTAGCTATTGTAAAACGCGCAGGATTTCACACATGGCTGGGGGCATTAGCGCACCTGATGCGCGGGTTGCGGGTTCCCCCGCGGTCTTCGCAGCCATGCTCGCGGATTGGGTCATAAATTCTCCTTTGATGGCGGGTCTGGTTGTGGCGGGTCGAACAATCTCGGCCTGCTGCTGCGCGCCGCCGCTCACCGCCGCCGTACGCGCGTCCACTGTATTCAGCCACGACTCATTCTACCATCTTTACAGCAGGTGTTTGACGTCAATATGCGGCGGATTGTCATAGAATAAGCAGCGTTTTGTTGCTTGTGATCCAGAGAACGCTTTTGTGGAACCAAATGTCTGTTTTTTCCACGGCATGTGCGTCTGTGCATGAGTTTGCGTTACCTAACATCCAAAGCTTACAGAGTCTGCCCTCAAAGTGCTCATGCCCTTCCCAATACCTGTTAAGTTAGGTTTTCCAGTGTGAGACTGAAATTCTCCTCTTTAGAGCCAGACATTCAGAAACCCATGTGTGATAAGCAGCACCACTCGTGTCAACATTCACGTTGAGTTTTTGATGGAAATCTCGAAATGTAAAACCCACAGATTAGTTTTGTAATGTATAGTTTTTGTTTCATGTGTAAAATCCCAGTAGTTTCAGTAATTTTGGACATTAAGGGGAACATTTTTTCCCCAGCATTTTTTAGACAACCTCAGTTTTAAACTATTGGCTCTTTAGAATGACATTCTTTAGAATTACATTAAGTGAGGTTGTTACAGCATTTTTTCCCCCACGTTTGTTGTTCATATTAAGCTGCAGCTCATTTCACATTTACTTTTTCAAATGAAATGAAATTCATATAAGAATTTCTGATCATATAATTGCATTTGTGTTTGAATAATTCGTTTTTGATTTTAAACATACATTTAGCTTATCCTTCCTATTGTTTTGTTTTTTGGGGCGTGTTGGAGTGGGATTAGGTGGTTAGGTGGTCCTCAGAAAAAAAAAGGAAGATAAAGTGGTCCTTGGGCTGAAAAGTTTGAGAAACACTGGTCTATGGCAGTGGTTCCCAAACGGTGTGCCGTGAGGCAAGTCCTGGTGTGCCGTGAGGCAAGTCCTGGTGTGCCGTGAGGCAAGTCCTGGTGTGCCGTGGGTTTTTGTGACAACCAGAGGTTACATTAACCGAAAATTCTCCGTCATTTACGGAATATTTTAAGCTTTGACGGAACAGTTCAAAGGCCGTCTGTCATTTTGACAGATTGAACATCAAGCCGTGATTAAAATAAAAACGCAGCGCTGCTTTTTATCAGAGCGCGCGGGGCTCTCTCTCTAAACGCAGCTTCACTGTTTTACTTGTATCACTGCCTAGCTAGCTAACTTTCTGGGCGCTAACAACAACACGGGGAAGAAAACCACGATCCAAACGCGGTTAAAGGCTAATAATATCCTTCTCATCTGGAGCCGCTCTTTAACTTTAACTCACCTAAATCTCAGGACGAGCTCATCTATTTCTCTCCTCTCTCTCTCTCTTTCCCTCCCGCGTGTGTTTCTGTGCGCGGCGCGCTGTGCAGTGATGCCAACTGGTAAATATTGTCCGCTGTTTCTTAAACATTAACGTTAAAAGAGAAAGTGCAAATAATAAGCTCCACTTTACATTTGTATTAGTGTAATATGAGCCCTGATATGAGGAGCAGATGACGCTCTGAATAAGCCTCTGAGAATTTTACGCACGAGTTCATACACATTTCTGTAGCAAAATTTGTGTTCCATGATTGTTCAAATGTTTAGTTAAACTCCATTTATCCAGCGATCTCACATTTTTCCTAACATACACAATATGCAGCTTATATATAGCCTATGTAAATGTCTTTAAAAATTGCTTATAATGTGAGATTAATTCATGAAGGATAAAAATAGCCCATGACGGATTTTTTTATAAACCTGCCCGTCAAAATGAAGGAGAGAAATTATCCCTAGTGAAACCACTGGTGACAACCATACATTATTATTGCAATATACTGTACAACTACACAAAAATCATTATTTTTTAATTTACTATATCAGTACTTTGTATGCACTCATTTAATAATACAGAGGCAAACTCTATACCTAAAAACAATTCTTTAAGAAAAAAAAAAAGAGAGAACGCAATATAAAGGCTATTTTGCACAATAGGTGTGCCTTCAGATTTTTACTTGTGCCTTGGGCGCAAAAAGTTTGGGAATCACTGGTCTATGGGTATACGCGGCTGACCGTGAACAGCGGGACTTCATTATTCATTATCATTACTGAAGTCCCGATGCTCCCCTTCAATACAAGTGAGGGAACATCGGACCCAAGGAACAAAGGGACGCAGAGGAGGCGTTGCCCAATCGGACTGAGCAGCTGTTAAACTCTTCACATTGCATTGAAGTACAATTGAACCAGTTGTGTTTCTGTAAGATGTGCACTGCGCGCTACAGGGATGTCACGTCATGTGAGTGAGTATGATGCCACAAGCGGGCCAATTAAAAAAATAGCAATTGGACCCATTACTGATTCCCATTATCAGCCCATTCTCTGTTTTATTGGAGTTGGCCTGACGCACATCAGTTTGAGTCGGGCCATCTACTGCAATACTAAGGTGAGCCGCATTTGAGGCCATCGTCGGCAGGGGTCAATAAAAGCTTATTCGGGCCGATCAATAAACACTGGGATTGGCACTACTGTTGCAAGACTTAATCGGTCCATTCAAGAATAACAGCGATTCCGCCGAGTCGGAGCTCAGCCGACACTGACGTGGCTAAATCAGAGTTGGCCCAAGTGTCCTTGCTACCTGGGTCACATGTGACGCTCGAGCGTGCCTGTCTCAAGCTAAAAATGGTAAATATGTTGGTGTTTTATAGTAAAAAAAAACCTTTAATGTAGCACTCAGTTTCCAAACACAGTTTCCGATTTTTCACTTTATCTTGCAGAAGGCTGGATAAGGTGTTGTTTTTAATTTGTTATTTATTTTAAAATGTGTGCAATATAACAGTTTCATGTTTAGTAATGGCACTGGAATGCAGAATTATTTTGTTTTCTAATTGTAAATCTAAATCTAATAAGAATTAATTTTCTATTTTTCAGTGTTTAAGATGGTTAAATTTAAAAACTAATGACCTATTTAAGTTGATTTCCATTATGTCTACTTATTCTTTGGTATTTGGGTTCAGGTATTTAATAATCACGAAGCATCGAACAATCTCATTACCTTAATCACTATGTATGTAGTTTATTTAACCTTTTGTTTCATAAAAGTAACAAAATATTTTATTCATAATTTTAGTTTTACGCACTTAACAGTATTGAACAGAAAAATCGAAAATCGCATCGCTATCGCAATATTGTCAGAAAAACCGCAATTAGGTTTTTTCTCAAAATCGTGCAGCCCTAAAATGGACATATCAGTGTTTACCCACTTCCTCCCTGATCCCACATGGTGATTGTCAAGGTTGTAAACAGGTTCATGCAGATCCTATTGAGAAAAAAAATGATTTTGAGGTAAGAAAGTAAACTTTTTGACCAAGACTATATTTTGTTTAGTGCTTATACTATTGCACATAAAACCATATGACTTACATTAGATTAAATTGTAGTTTTTCAGGAAAAATGTGATGCACATGTCCCCTGCTAATTTCAAACCATTATGCTAATGGGGCTAGCTGAACAATGGCTGACAGGGGTGGGGATGGTTGTAACACAATCATCCAAGGTTAATAACACTTACTTGATTTTAATACTTTTACAGAATGCCTACACAGCAAATGTTCCCGTGTTAATGTGACACTGTTTGGTGTCTATATGAGTCCAACCTTCTCAGTGTTAATGTGAGTTGACTCTCTTCAGAGTTAGACTGAAGGATAGAGAATCTGACACCATGAGTGACAGTAACATGATGTTAAATAGAATGTGTTCTTTATTTCCAATAATAAGGCTGAGGCCTCATTGGACTTCAGTCTGTCCTAGACTGACAGGTAAAGAAGCAGGAAAATGTGTCATTCAACGAACGTCTAGGACTTCAGCTGGAAGTACAAATTAAAAACTGAAAAACAAGCAATCATTAATAAGTTAGATTAAAGGAAAGAATAAATCTGTATATATATATATATATTTTTTTTTAAAGCTCTCGAACTGTATCTGCTGTAGGGTCATGTGTGTCCCTGTTCCTCTGAGTCAGGGTGGACCACAGCAGATGTGGACAGGACTGTGGTATCCACAGTTTTAATTTGGAGAAAATAAAATAACCCTGGAGTGCAGTCTGCTGTAACATAGACCTGTGCACATCAGTCATGGTCCACCCTGACTCAGAGGAACAGGGACACACATGACCCTACATCAGATACAGTTCAAGAGCTTTTACAAATATATATACAGTTTTATCTTTCCTTTAATATAACTGTTATTAATGATTGCTTGATTTTCAGTTTTTAATTTGTACTTCCAGCTGAAGTCCTAGACATTCACTGAATGACACATTTTCCTGCTTCTTTACCTGTCAGTCTAGGACAGACTGAAGTCCAATGAGGCCTCAGCCTTATTATTGGAAATAAAGAACACATTGTATTTAACGTCATGTTACTGTCACTCATGGTGTCAGATTCTCTATCCTTCAGTCTAACTCTGAAGAGAGTCAACTCACATTAACACTGAGAAGGTTGGACTCATATAGACACCAAACAGTGTCACATTAACACTGGAACATTTGCTGTGTAGAAAAGAAAGACTGACAGATTTGTGCCA
Source organism: Neogobius melanostomus (assembly GCA_007210695.1). Lineage (NCBI taxonomy): Eukaryota > Metazoa > Chordata > Actinopteri > Gobiiformes > Gobiidae > Neogobius > Neogobius melanostomus. Next base: position 192,272 of record VHKM01000365.1, read on the forward strand.
GCTAATGTTTATAAAAAAAGCATCTGATGTGGTCAGAAAGAATGGCAGGTCAGATCAGTTCCAAAGGCACATGGGATCTGCCATGTAACACTGAGCAGATACTGGAAAACACTGCAGAAGCTGAGAGACCAGGGTCCAGTGATCATCCCAGTGTAGGTCACTGAAGCATCAACAGAGTTCCTCTGAGGTGCAGGAGGAGTGATTATTGACTCAGACAGCAGACCTGTATTAGGGACTGACTCCACGTGAGGTTAAGCATGTGACAGGTTAGAGAGAGAGACATTGTTCTGGATTGTTCTTTTATTGATATTAGGGCTGCAACGATTAATCGATTAAATCGATTAACTCGATTAGTAAATGCTTCAAATATTATTTTCCCGCTTCGATGATTCGTTTAATTAATATATCTCATTAAAACCGCGTGAAACGAGGCCGCTTACGCGCCCAGAACTTTAAGTGGCGCTTGTTTCCGCACGACTGCTTCTGAAGAGCACAGCTCAGCTCAGTCTAAGGTAGTAAACAGAGCGGAGCTAGCTGTGCTAAAACTCGTAGCCGGGCAGAACCAGGTACCAGAGAACCAGGCCGTCGAAATCATCAAAACACGGCTCAAACAAGAAGAAACTCAGCAACGAGAGGTGAAGCTAGGACGGAAGCTAACGAGGCGAAAGGACACGGCTCTCCCCGCTATCACGCTACAACAATGCTAACAGCTGCTTCAATGATGATTTACCATCAGGACAGACGATCTACACATTCATCCACTGTTTAAAGTGTGACATAAGGTAAAGTATGATGGCGAACTTATCTCCTTTCCCTCCTCACCAACGCAGACTTTAACATCCTACTCTGTCTACTTCTCCCTTGCTGCAAAGTTTTTGCGCTAAATATCTTTACGCTGCATCTACGATTTAAATTAAGATAAATAAATCCACAGATCTAAATAGAGTGACCACCTGTCCCTCTTTTGGTTGTACTGCAGAGCCATGTCGTTCTCTGTCCCTCCTGGTGCTTAAAATGTCCCACTTTTTAATTGAAGCCTACGTCGTGATTTTATTGTATTTATTTTTTTACGTCTAACTGCTTTATAATATATTGCGATCTGTTGCTAGCCCAGTGTTATATACTGTACGTTGTAATAGTGAAAAGGTGTGTGTCGTTCTTTAGTGGGATGAAAATGCCTGATCTATAAAAAAACAAAAAACTAATTCCTCTGTACTTCAAAGTTCTGCCAAATTGTCCCACTGGTCTCTGTTTAAACTATTTGAGGTGGTCACACTATTTCAAAAGCAAAATAAACTCCAACACAGTCATACTGTTTCATCTGTACTTAAATGTTTCTCATATCCATCCTTTCATTGCTCACAACAAATACATTTATGAACCATGCAAATTGACACATTATTCCCTGTTATATGGCAATACTATGACAAAATAATAAAATGTTTCCCCTCTATTAGGAAACCCCTCTGGTTGAGATCCTGGGAAAGAAATGAATCACCTGAGCTTCAGCAGAACATTTCAAGATTCTGTCTCCAGTCAGGACCTACTTCACTTGAATAAGAGTAAAAGTACTGACATAAAAGACACTATGAAGCTGCTCTCTCTCATCATCATGGACATAAGGACAGGTGTCTCTTTATGAGAGTCAAATGTTGCTGCTTTTTTTGGACAAACTGATAAGAAATTAAGAATAAATGATGTTATTTCTAGCAGAAAAATCCTTTGTTTAAAACTATGTTTTTTCTCCTTTTATAATCTGCTCTAAAGTCATGGAATTTAGGTTTTCAATATAAATAAAATACTTATCAGATTAATCGATTAATCGATGTAAATAATCGATAGATTAATCGATTACTAAAATAATCGATAGTTGCAGCCCTAATTGATATAACCTCTATTTGAATCATATCACATGACGTGGCCTCTGTTTTTGCTTCTTTTGTTTAACTGTTACAACTCACCCCAGCATGTGTTACAACCTACCCTGGTACTGGGGTAGGTTGTAACAAAGGACCACCATGTATTTGACATCAACTCACGAGGTCTTTGATTTTCTTGCAAAGGTTTGAATAGGTGCCATTTGTAGTAACAAATGTGGGGACTTTGTGTAAAAGTTTGAGAACTCTAGCTCAAAAATTCAGTGGGTTACAGGTGCTGAAGCAAAAAGTGTTACAACCACACCGGTCTCCCCTACTCGTCAAAACGTCCTTATTTACTCTTTTCATGCATAGTTTTTTCTATTATTTATGTGTTTTAGTTTCTCATATGGAATTGTGTTGTTCCCGACCAAATAAACCAATAAATAAATAGATAGTTTTCACTTCACAGACATTAAACCATTTCAGGGACGACGTTCTGAAGCTCGTGGAGAAAAGGCCAAGAATAAACGGCTGTGATTAGCAGAATTTAGGATATAAACTCCTTTCTTTATATTCAACAGTATTTCCACTGTGTATCCTCATTGCAGACGTTAGACTATGAGTGAACACATGGGATTATGAAGGAAACAAGTCGAAATATGTTTTATATTCCCTTTATTTTATTCTTCTGGTTTAACGGTGTCTGAAGTCCAAACCATTTCTGTGACGACATCGTGAAGCTCACTGAGAAAATGTCAAAAGTGCAAACAGAAATCAAAGCAAAGGTTTGGAAGAATCTATTTCTATTTAACACCTTCAGTGAGAATCGACAATGTCAATAGAAAAAACAATACATGAAAGAGAGTGTTTCCAAATGTTTTTGACTGGTTCTGTTTAGGATTGGTTTCTCAGAGTTACATTACATTGTTAAGTGTAATTTTAACTCTTAGCTTCTTTTAGACCTGTGGTTCTCAATGGAGATGCTGTCAGAACCCACCATAATCCTATGGCAAGCCAGAACCCAAATGAGTATCGAATTTTAATATATGTCACGTAAACTTTAATTAACCAACAAATGTCTGTTGAATAAACATTAAATACAACTATAAACCTGAAATTATCACCAAAACAACATCATTTCTATGGATTCAGATGTTTCTGTACTTTTATAGGAGGTAAATATTGAAAGAAATGTAGCCTGGAAAAGGTATGTGACTCCCCAGTTTCTCACGACAACAAATACAAACAGTCTCAATCAAATATCATTTGAACTGTTCCAGTGAAAGGAGGAGCATTTCCACGGCCTCAAAGGAATCTAATCTATTGTTGTGCACCCACATGGCGAGACAGTTTTCAAAACCAAGCCTGTAAAAATACATCAGATTCTTTTGAGATAATGAAAACACTCCTTCCTTTCCTGGCAAGGTTCAAATGGATTTGTCTGACTGGTAAAACTGGACGGATTAGATTGTTTTGTATTGATGCAAACAGAAAGAGAAAATGATGTTCATGGAAGGAATTCCTGAGCCTCAACCTTTAAGAATAAAAGTATGAAATGGAAATAGATAGAAAACAAAATAAAGAAAAACAAAAGATAAAATGTAACACTAGAAATGCAGCAATGGCTGCGCCATTGCGATTGACTGCGGAACTGCGGGAATTGAATGCAGAAATTGCATAAATTGGTTAATTTGCATAATCTAATGTTCATAAACTGGTAAATTGCATAAACTGGTTAAATTGCATAAACTGGTTAAATTGCCAAAAAACTGTAAAATGCATAAATTGGTTAATTGCATAAACCGGTAAAATGCATAAACTTTCATGTTGCATGAACTTAAGATTGCATAAACTGGTTAAATTGCAACAAACTGTAAAATGCATAAATTGGTTAATTTGCATAATCTAATTTGCATAAATCGGTAAAATGCATGAACAGTTTAAATTGCACAAACTGTTATGTTGCATAAACTGGTTAAATTGCAAAAAAAACGGTAAAATGCATTAATTGGTTAATTTGCATAAATTATATAAACTGCCAAATGTCATGAATCCTAAATGGCATAAATTGTTATGTTGCATAAACTGGTTAAAATGCGTAAACTGGTTAAATTCCATAAAGTGGTTAATTTGCATAAATTGTTTATATTGCATAAACTTTTTAAATTCCATAAACTGGTCAAACTGTTGAAATCACCTAAATGCTGAAATAGCAGAAGCTGCACAAATGGCTGAAACACATGGAGTGCCAGAAATCCTATTTAAATGCATTGGCTGGATTCGCCATACACACTAATGGGGTAGAGACCACATACACACCAATGCAAAATTTCAAATTCCCGTAGAAAAAAACTGGAAAACTGCAGAAGGCCAATTTTTTCTCAAAAACCACAAGTTGTGGAAGCTGAACATGCACAAACTTCAGAAATTGCAGAAATTGCGGAAAAAAAATGCAGAAAAGCATGAATTTGCGGGAGCCCCATTATGCGTCAATGGGAAAAATCGTCCGAATATCGGCTGATTGCGGAAAAACCGTAAATTGCAGAAGTCCCAAAAGTAATAGCAGGATTCTCCTCAACATGCGGAACATTTTGATGCATAACTTGCAGAAATTGCACAAAGCATGAAAGTGCTGAAAGCTGCAGAAAATCAGGAAAAATGTGTCGGTATAATAATAATAAAGAAACGGAAACCAATAATTGACTGCGGAAAGTTCCGCAGTCAATCAATAAAATGGGTCATTTATGAAGCACATTTACAAACGGCCCCAAAGTGTTGCAAACACAAACGACAATAAGCACAATATAAAGTCGTATTACTGCTTAGAAACAATACAAAAACATTTGTACAAGCTTGTATTTAAAGCCAGTGCAAAGGAATAAAAACACATCAGGTTAAGATGATATTATCCGTCCTCCTTGGGCAGTAGGAGTTATTTTTATTTCACTGGGCTAAAAGCAAGCAGCTGTATATCCTATAGGATTTAATAAATACTTTGTTAATTCATCAATTACTATGTTGGTATATTAGCCTTAAGATCGACTGTTCAATCAGATTTTATTTTTAATTTAACCAACTTCATTCATGTATTTCATATATGATGATATATTAGACATTCATCGAGCAATAAAAGGCTCATTATTTTCTCTGAAGGATGTGCTTTTTTGAACCATATACATTTACCCTTATTGTGCTTATTGTCCTTATTATTAAGTTTGGTCTGACATGCCCAGAGCCCAACAGGACAGAGCTAAACTTTTCCCCGGCCATTTTGACCCTTTTTGTCTTTTTAATGTTATGATTATGAAACTTAAATTTAATGAACGAGTACTTTGATGTATTCCTTTAATATTACTGTATTCAGTAACTGTACCTGAATACAGTTACCCAAAATGAGTATTTAAATATTCTAAATACATGTATTCAGTTACTACCAACACTGATTATAGCAGTGTTTTCATAACCACATCTGTTTCAGTGGCAGCCAAATTGGCAAAACTGCGCCATTACCGTGTGTGCAGAAAGTTCAGGGACAGAGCAGATGAGATCCAGTCTGCCGAGTCTGCATTTAAGTGGCTGAACTTCAACGCATTTGAGCTCACGGTGTAATATTATTGGCAGATTACTGTTTAGTGCGTAAGGTGAGAGAGCGCACCTCTTCTCCTTCCTGGTACGGCGTACCACCGGCAAATCTTTTAACGGTACGCAGTACCGGACCGTACCGGCTTACTTTCACCCCTGGCAGTCACTGCATACACGTTTTTTTTTGTTTTGTTTACTTTTTATCTCAAGCTATCGGCTATTAAAAAACGTAAACAACTATATTCATACAAAAGACAGAACAGAATAAGATGAGCGTTGAAGTCCTGATCAGGGACCGGTTCTACATAGAGGTGAAGGAGAAGTGGGGTCACAGTAGTTTTATTTTATATGGTTCTAGCTCAGGAGATGGAGTCAAGTCAGGTCTGCCTGCCGGCCTTAGTGCACTGTGCCTTTGGTGTCTGATTTTATTTTTTCTGGCAGTGGAATTAGTTTTGTCCTCCTCTGTATATTGTAAACTCAGACATTTGTGGGTAAAACACTGTGCATCTGATTATAAAGCATTTGTACCAGTATCACTCTAGCATATCTATGAAAGTGACCCTGCAGGTGGTGAAATGTGCCTATAAACCCGTCTCTTGGGCTGCTACAAATGTGTTTGCAAAGTTAGGAATCAGTTTGGACAAAAAATAACATTTTGATTTAGTGACTTCCTCTTTCATTGTTTGCAAAAAGGAACAGAAACCGAGCCTTTAAGTGAATCGAAAGTTATCTGTTGCCTTTCGTACACCGAATATGACCACATTTATAACTTTTTAACTTTCATATAAAAATCTTTGACCCTCAGACATTCATTTAATATTAAACGTTGTGCTGCAGATGTTAATGTGTAACACTTATTGCATTATACAGTATATTGCAAAATCTCAAAGGATGTAAATTCCAAAGCACAAAGCAGCGTCTGACGGGGGCGTGGTCAGATAGTTTGCGAGTATTTAAAAGAGGATGCACTTGTAGAGCATTTCTTCGTCTACTCAAGCCTGAAGCCACACCACCTGCTGAAGATGTTTGTCAAAGCGGTCATTCTGCTCGTGGGCTTGTCGACAGGTGAGAATACACTTTGTTCCCAATGTCTCAATTTCAAGCCATGAATGTAATATCTAATTGATGAATATTCTTCTGTTTATTATTAAGATAATTATTTATTTATTTATATATTTTTTATTTTTCCCTGTCTTTACAGACTTTATTAATATGACATTCAGGGTTAGTCACCGTACAAAGAAGATCAGTCAAAAGTGTGGACAGTTTTTCTTAAAGTGACTCTTAAACTATGGTTTAAATGCCAGAAGTATTACACAAACTATTTTTGGAATTTAAGAAATGAAAAAAACAGCTTTTGTTCAACACAGATTTAGTAAGAATATGTTTTTCCCGTCAAGAAGAGCTCAGGTCTTTTTATTATCATTTTTCAATGGAAATTGATCAAGTGACTGACTTACTGATTATATATGGGTATTTTGAAAGCTAAGGATGCAGACTTTTGACAGCTACTATGTTAATGTTTCTCCACAGCCTACACACTGAAGTGCTTTAATTGCGTAGGCAAAGACTGCAAAGAGACTGTGGTTTGCCCAACTACTCCGGGCTTTCCAGTTCTTGATCGATGCGCTACTTTTGAACAGAAGGGTAAGTCATTATATCTGCCCTTATCATTCTGCTCCTAAGAATGAAATGATTATAACTTGTGTTTTACATTTCTCAGGAGTTGTATTAAAGAGCTGCATGAACCGTGACTTATGTATTGCCCCCATATCCTGCTGTCAGGGGGACCTGTGCAACAGCGCTGTCACGACTGGCCCGGCTTTGGCCCTGCTCCTGCTCTCCTCCACCATTTTTACTCTGTTTCTGTAACAGTTTAACACCTCTTCATTTCAGACAATACATGGAGTTGTATTGTAAATCCTTTTGACTTTTTGTTATCCAGATGTTCCAAAGCAGTACATTATTTTTGATAGTACAATGAGTGATCAAATGCATTCATGAATGTATTGCTTGAGCAGATAATTAAATGGATTTCTAAAGATAACACCACAATTGAACTGGTTCACCGTGTTTGTCGTCATTTGCATAGGGCCGATCCCCTTCCACTCCCCTTCCAGCATTTGAGCCAAGCCAACATTTTTACAATAGAAAAATCACGTGTGGGCGTCAAGTTCAGTTTAGTTCATAGTATATGCAGTATTATATCTGCCAATCATACTTACTTTGTTTATAAGTGATTGGACAATTCATGATTTAAAATGAAAGCTAAAATGATTGTATTGTATTTGTGTTTGGCAAATAAATGGTGTGAATAGGTTTATTTTCAGAGCTTCAAAAACTCCACATTGTGGCTTTGTGCTCCGCGCTATAGAGCAGAGAAACAGGAAGGAGTTTTGAGGCGACAAGAGGAAAAGCCCTTCTTCAGGCGCTAATATTAAAAAAGCTCGTGAGGATACAGTTGTGCAGATCTTTTGTAATTTCTTTATTAAACTCAAACACCGACCTAAAAAAAGGCACATTTTTGGCAACAGTGTCCAGTAAAAGTATTATAAAACCATCACAATCAGATAGTCGGGCGAACTTCTTTGGCATTTGTTTGTGCACATTTTTCTAAACATTTCTAACACAGACGTCGGCCCAAGAACCTTTATGCACGATGGAAAACTCCTCCACAACGGAGAGCTTACGCAAACATACATCTCATTTAGGCCTGAATAAAACATGTTCAACAAAATAAGTCTTTAAAAATAGAATTACGCCTTGTTTGGGGGACTCAAAGCTCAATAAATCAGGTTAGAAATAGATATTTCTTAAACAGTTTCAAAATACTATTATAGGCCCCACACTGGATTTGTTTAATTCACTTGGTTTGCTTTCATTGTTTGTAAAATTTGAATCGTTGTCCAAACTCATTTTCATCTTTCCTAACACATTTCTAACATCCCAATAATCACAGGGATTGGTATATAAGCACGTTTAACGTTTAGGGTCACTTTTCAGCGTCACTGTCACAGTGATGTCAACAAAAAACAGCCTGCTAGTTTTTGAACACAGACAAAAAAGTGTAGCTGTAACATGGTAGATGTAGGTTCTAAAGTACGATGAAGCCAGCATGACTCGCTGCGCCCTTAGCATATCCAAAAACTTCGTAATCCATCAATAATAAAATCCACGGAGACCAAATGTGCAGTTAAAAACTCTTTAGTGAGTAAAACAGACATTATAAGACAGACAGGGGATTACAAAAAAAGGGGGTAGCAGAGGTCAAAAAACTGTTTGGCTCCATTCTGTGAGCTGCGCTCCCCACCAATGCACCACAGCGTGCAGCGTCACAATATAGCCTATAGGTGAGCCATAACCAAACAAAATAAACAAAACCAAAATACCACATTAATAATTATGAAACTAATACTTAACCAAACAATTTGGAGAAAAGTAAATATGGCCAAAATAACCATTAACCAAAAACCATAACAACATTACCAAACAAATTGCGGCATAAACTAATTAGAACCAAATTATAGCGAAACTAATAAACGATTTACAGAACAAAATTAATGTAGGCTCCTACATTACCGGCCCCTAATTGTTAGCAAGTTTACTGTAACAATTACCAAAACAGATTAATTCATTAAAAGGGAGCCTCAAACATTGATGGTTCAAGGAGTCTAATCAGGTTATAGCTCATGTCGCTTCAGTCTCTTGTAGTAGACACAGCTTTGTCACTGGCCATAACAGCTCAGAGGTCTTGGTCTTGACTTTAACTTGACGGACTAGACCTTTTCTGTCAGGAAAAGTCTCCACCACTCTTCCAAGCGGCATGAGTTTCTGGGCGAGGTCTCATCCACAATCATCACGACATCACCCACGTGAAGATTTCTTCCAGTTGTGGACCACCTCTGGCGTTCCTGTAGCTGTGTGAGGTATTCTTTACACCAGCGCTTCCAGAAGATATCTGCCAGGTACTGGACTTGTTTCCATCTTCTTCTGGCGTATTGATCCTCCTTATTGAAAACACCAGGGGGCAACGATGGTTTGGCTTTGAGCAAAAGCAAGTGATTAGGCGTTAGGGCCTCCAAATCATGCAAATCTGAAGAAGCTCTTGTAATAGGTCTGCTGTTGATGACCGCTTCTGCTTCACATAACAGCGTACATAGGCCTTCTTCTTCCAAAACTTGCTCTTTCAATGTCATATTCAGTATCTTTCTTACAGAGCGTATCAACCTTTCCCAACAGCCACCATGGTGTGAGCCTGCTGGTGGGTTAAAATGCCATGAAATTCCCTTTTGTTGCAGATTTTTTGCAATTTGGCCACTGTTCCATTGCTGAATAGCTTGTTTCAACTCTGCATCCGCTGCTTTCAGATTGGTGCCATTGTCAGAGTATATCTCCTTCACTTGTCCTCGTCTTGCCACAAACCTCCTTATTTCATTAAGACATGCATCAGTGTCTAAAGATGATGCAACTTCCAGGTGGACAGCTCTTACAGCAAGACATGTGAAGATGACTCCATATCTTTTTACTTGGGCTCTTCCTATTCGCACCAGGAAAGGACCAAAGTATTCCATCCCAACTCTGGTAAAGGGCGGATCGTCAGGCAGCAGCCTGCATTCAGGTAAGTCAGCCATCAATTGCTTCCCAGCTGAGCCATGGAGCCTTCTGCAGGCAATGCATTTTGAGAGCAATTTCCTGATAGCTCCAGTTGCTCCAGGAATCCAAAACTTCTCTCTTAGTTTAGCTAACATGTGATTTCTGCCTGCATGAGCTGTAGTTTCATGAACGTTTCTCAGCACAAGAGAGGCAACATGCGACTGCTTGGGCAGGATAACTGGCTGCTTGGATTCAACTGGCATGGCTGATCGACTCAATCTTCCACCCACTCTCATCACTCCGTCTTGAAGCACTGGACTTAATTTGTGTAGTGGGCTACCACTCTTGACTCTGTTATGTTCCTTTAACATCATTATGTCTTCTTCAAAATACTGCATTTGGAAATATTTAACAATTTCTGTTTCAGCTTCGTCCAAATCAGCGTAAGTCAAGTAAATTCCTTTGAATTTTGCTCTCACATCCATCATTTTGTGTTCATTATGGAAGTCCATGTATCCTTTCTTTTCATCCTCAGCTCCATCAACAGCGTTTTCAGCTTGAGAAACCATGCAACAGCTCGCTTCAACTTGATCCAGGAAGAAAAATGAAGCATTAACTTGTCTGTCGCATTGCTGTGTTGTACCTGAACCGCGTGTACTTGAGCCACTTTCTTCACCTCCAGGTCTTCACAAACCAAAACTGTGGGATCGGGATTTATGGGCCACAGATCAGGTGACTGGAGAATAAAGTTCGGTCCAGACAGCCAATTTTCACACCGCAGGAAGACCTCTGCTGTGAGTCCTCTGGAGACACACTCAGCAGGGTTAGAGATGGAATTCACATACCTCCACTGACATGGTTGTGAGTACTGCAGGATGGCTGTAACACGGTTCGCCACAAAGGTTTTGAATCTTGATGTTTCACTGTTCAAATACTTAATGACTGCTGTACTGTCAGACCAAAATACTGAGTCTTTAAGCTCCAACGCCAGCTCTTTTCTCAACAGCTTGTCCATCTTGACTGCAACTGCAGCAGCTGTGAGCTCCAGCCTTGGGATAGTGGGCGTTTTCAGTGGGGCGACTCTAGCTCTGGCAATCAACAGAATGGACTGTGTATCACCAGTATCATTATGCAGCACCAGGTAGCTTGTTGTGCCATAAGCATCTTCACTTGCATCAGCAAAATGGTGAAGCTGTGCAGAAACTGGTGTACCAAAGTGCTTGGTTCTGATGCACCTAGCCACTCCAAATCCTTCCAGCAGCTTGAGGCCAGAAAGCCACTTTTTCCAACCTTTGATGATGGTATCTGGTAGCTCGTCATCCCAGGAATATTTCAGACGACATAACTCCTGAAGAAGTCTCTTCTCTGGTAAAATAACAGGAGCGAGCAAACCCAGTGGATCAAAAATGGAACTAACCAGGGAAAGCAATCCTCTTCTGGTGTGTGGACGCTCTTTGAGATCGATTTTAAACCTGAACTGATCCGTTTCTGCACACCACTGTATTCCCAGAGCTCTCTCCACTGGTAAGTAATCTTTGTCCAAATCCAAATCTTGAAATCCAGTAGCTCGTTCATTTGCTGGTATTGTATTCAGCAGTGTTCGGCTGTTACTGGACCACTTCGTCAGCTTGAAGCCTCCTTTTGCCAGCATTTCAGTCAAAGCAGCAGCAAGCAAAACAGCACTGTCATCATCCTTAACAGACTTAATGCAGTCATCCACATAGAAGTTCTTGAAGACAGTTTTTGTTGCTTCTTGGCCGAACTCGGCTCCAAAATCAGTTGCACATTATTGCATTGCGAAAGTAGCTACACTTGGTGAAGATGTAGCTCCAAAAATGTGTACCAACATCTTGTGATCCACCAGCTCTTTACGATAATCACCATGAGGCCACCAGAGAAATCTGAGGAGGTCTGTGTCATCATCACTCACTCGTACCTGATAAAACATGGCCTCCACATCAGCCATTATGGCAATAGTCTCCTGACGAAATCTCAAAAGCACTCCAACTAATGAGCTTGTCAGATCTGGTCCTTGCAGCAATTCTTGATTCAGAGATGTTCCTTGAAAACTGGCTCCAGAATCAAAGACAACACGCAGCTTTTGTTTAACAGGATGTCTGACTCCATGATGAGGTAAGTACCATTTTCGACCAGCAGATATTGCATTTTCAGCATTTGTAATCTCCACTGCATAGCCTTTCTCCAAGATGTTGTCCATAAATGCTACATATTCTTTGTAGTAGCTGTCATCTTTGGAAAATATTTTCTTTAGATTCAGCGCACGTTGCTCTGCCACTGATCGATTATTTGGCATTTGCAGAAATTCATTTTTGACTGGGAGACAAACACTGTAATGTCCATTTTTCTGCTCCGCAGATTGAGACACCATGGACATAAACTGATGATCATCCTTTGACATCTCAAGCTCCTCAGTTTGTCCAGCATCAGGAAAGTCCTGTTTAAACTGAAGCTGCCACAACTCGTCCAACCTGGCAACCGAAATCCTGTTTACAGCCACTTTAGTCCATGTATCAGCATGTTGGGTCCTGCTTCCACCTCGCAGTGGCCCGTTTATTGTCCAGCCTAGTATTGTCCTCACAGCGTATGGTCCATTATCCACACCTTTTACCACTTGAAGTGGTTCCATAGCTTTGGGTACATTTGCCCCGATGAGCAATCCAATGTTGGCTTGGATAACAGGGATTTTCACTTCTTTCAGATGGGACCAATTATTCACATCTTCTTGGCGAGGGATGTTCTCTTTGCTTACTGGAATCAACTTTTGTGAGTAAACTTCAGGCAACTGGATGAAGTGCTCACTATCCAAGCTGCTGATTTCCAGTCCATTCACAATACAAGTATTAACAACAGATTCTCTTCCCATTGTCCTGAGCAAAATACTTGTGTTATGTCCATTCATATTCAGTTCACTTATCAGAGACTCTGTGGCAAAAGTAGCTGTGCTTCCTGGATCCAGAAACGCATAGGTAGTTACTACTTTTGTCCCTTTCACAGCTTTCACACACACCGGCACAATAGAGAGTATACAGTCGTCTCTACCGGCCCCAGTATGGCTATATGTCTCCATAGTTTGTACCAGAGCACTTGACACCGTTTGCTGATCATGGCTTTCATTTGTAGTTTGTGATTCTTTTGGTTTAAAATTCATATGCAACACAGTTGGATGTGGTCCTGAACACTCTTGACAAGATGCCTTTTCTTTACAGCTATTCCCCATATGTCCATGTCTCAGACAAGCAAAACATAAACCTCTGCGCCTCAAAAAGTCAATTTTTTCTTTGTGTGACTTGGCTTTGAGCTTTCTACAGACAGCAAGACTGTGATGCTCTCCTTTACAGTAAACACAAGGTTTACCATTTGCATCCACAGGTATGTATGACACTTTATTTTGTGATGTACTTGTTTTATCGTCTTTGTTTTCCACCGAGGAAGAAACAACAGCTGTGCTGAAGACTCTCTTGGACTTTGATGGATCTTGGACCCGTGACTTTGATCTTTCGTGGAAGGGTACAAATTCACTATGTGTTTCTTTTATGCTTCCATAAAGCAGATGTACCATGTATTTGGCTTGCTTTGTAATAAAATCGACAAAATCCTTAAATTTGACTCTCCTTTTAGTTCTCTCTTGCAAATCACATGCACATTTTCTCCAAGTTTCTTTAAGTTTCTAAGGAACTTTGCTTAACAGCAACTTGATGTTTGTAGTGCTGTCCAAATCTTCCAGGTAAGTGATATCTGACATGGCATTGTAGAATCCAGTGAGAAACAGCGCAAAAGAGTGAAGTGCAGCGCCATCTTCTGACTTAATAGTTGGCCAATCCATTATTTCTTTCATATAGGCGTTTGCTATTTTAAAATCGTCTCCAAAAAACTCCTTTAGCAATGTCTTTGCCTTAGTATATCCAGCTGTTGGTTCCATATGAATGCAGCTTTTTACCAGTTCATGTGGTTGACCACTGGTGTATTGCAAAAGAAACTGCAGTCGGTCAGATGCATCACTTGTGCGGCCCTCAATACTATGTTCAATAGATCTGATGAAAGTCTGAAATTGAAGAGGGTCACCGCTGAAGGTTGAGATTTTTATTTCAGGAAGCAGAGTGGCTTGTGATTTTTCACCAAATAGTCAGTAACATTGGCCTGTTGCTTTATGGCTTTGCACAAGCTGTCAAAGGCTGGCCCTTCAGCTAATTCCAGGTTGAGGGCTGTTGAGGCTCTTGGTGGCATGACTGGTGGTGGTTTGTTTCTAGGATTGGGTGCCGATGAAACATTGGGTGCTGGCAAAACATGCCGAGATGAAAACTGGGATACAGGTGGTAGTTCTCCTTGCATGTTGTTCATTTCTGATCCTGCAGATGGCAGCAGCTGTTGCCTTTCCAATGGCTGCGCTGCTAAATTATCAATTGCCAATACATGTCCATCAGCATCATCGTTCACACCATCATCAGCCTCAATATCATCACCATCACTGCTAAAGTCAGACCGAGCTTGTGTGCACTGTGAGTTATATTTTTGCAACACTTCCATTTTAGCCTCCGACTCAGCCAGTGCGGTTTGAATGTCATGCATTTCTTTCTTTGCTTTAATTTCCGCCTCAAGTCGTCTTTGATGCGTCTCAAACTCCACAGCTCTGAGCTTTTCTTGCGCCATTAGTTCAGCTTGTTCTTTTTCGATAGCCAACTTTTCGTGTAGTGCAGCAGCCTTTACTTTTAATGACGCACGTTCCAGCTCTGCCTTTATCCTGATCGAAGATGTTGAACTACGGCTTCCATGTGATGAGCCCGAACGCCGATTTAGCGCTCTGCTCCTTGTTGATTTTCTGTCCCTTGGTCAGCGCGTAAAGATCTGACCTCGACCATGGGCGCTGGTGCAGGTGCCTCTGCGCCAAGCAAACCCACCGCTGCTTGATCAGTTTGTTCCAAAACATTTTTCATCCAGTTCTCACATTTCCAAAAATAGTCATTTATGTGCTTGTTTTTAGGTTCAAACCATTTATTTTGATCCTCCACATAATCCTCTTCGGACATATAGCTCTTAAGCCCCGCATTTATTTCACAGAACTCTTGATGCAAATTGTGATAATCCACACGTACTTTGTTTTTAACAACGTCTGCATTTTCATCCGTTTTCATTAATTCATCAAGGTGGTTAATCATTCTTGATATTTGAGACAACTTTTGTTCGCGTGCATTTAGGTACCTTGTTTTGTAGTCCTCCATAGCCCTTTCGGTCAACTTTATTGTCCGTTTTTCTCCAATTTGCTCCAGATCCTCCGACATTTTGATCGTTCTTTTTCCACAATAATAATCCACAAATTAGGAAGTAACGAATAATCCACAGAAATGTCCAGAACATCCACGAAAACGGCTTTTATCCAGGTTATTCACTTGTGCGTAATAGCCGCGCGCCGCGTGGTCCAGGTTAGCAGCAACAGACAAAGACAGGCTAGTCCTTCGGCGTTTCCTCGTCAAATCACCGTTTTGGCACGAAAGTTCATGATCCACTTGTACTCATCTGTTTGTCGGGTATTTCCATTGTCCAGTAATCCATTTGGAGCCGTTTTTTGACTAAATGTAGGTTCTAAAGTACGATGAAGCCAGCATGACTCGCTGCGCCCTTAGCATATCCAAAACTTCGTAATCCATCAATAATAAAATCCACGGAGACCAAATGTGCAGTTAAAAACTCTTTAGTGAGTAAAACAGACATTATAAGACAGACAGGGGATTACAAAAAAAGGGGGTAGCAGAGGTCAAAAAACTGTTTGGCTCCATTCTGTGAGCTGCGCTCCCCACCAATGCACCACAGCGTGCAGCGTCACAATATAGCCTATAGGTGAGCCATAACCAAACAAAATATAACAAAACCAAAATACCAAATACCACATTAATAATTATGAAAACTAATACTTAACCAAACAATTTGGAGAAAAGTAAATATGGCCAAAATAACCATTAACCAAAAACCATAACAAAATTACCAAACAAATTGCGGCATAAACTAATTAGAACCAAATAGAAATTAGCGAAACTAATAAACGATTTACAGAACAAAATTAATTTAGGCTCCTACAGTAGAACTGGGTCCTCCTTCCTTGCCTCTTTAGTTTTGGGGGTGTTTTTCCTTGGTTGCGTCTGAATTCCTCAAATACATGGCTCCTATGTCCTGATCCAAGCTCCTAACCCTTGTCACGTGATCAAGTCAGCTGTTAGATCCCTATGGAACTACAGCTTCAGCAGCATTTGCCCAATCTGACCGTCCTCACCCAGGGCGGAAACAACAGGGTAAGTAACATCACCAACAGCTGCTTCATTAAAAACTACATCACCCATATAGTACTGGACTACAAAAAACACTCCTCCTGCAGCCACTGACTTTAATGACTCAAACATGAACCACAATAACCATACACTGAAAGAAAAGATTCATGGGGCCAGCTGATGAAGCTTAAAATTAAATGCTTTTTGAACTTAAAAATATACAAATCCTTTGTGCTCTTAACTATATCAATTGAAGAATAAACAAACTAAGTTGCACTGGCTCATATTATTCAAACGTGTCTCATCTTAAATATGTGTCGTTTATCAGAACAATTCGTTTACAAGTGTTTTCAAAAAATTGAGTTCATAAATATGCAGCAGGGGGCAGCACTACGAACCATCAGCTGAATCAGTGCCTACAGGGGTAGCAGAAGAAGGAAGCGGAGGGGCCATGAAAGATTCAAATGAACTTATGTTTTGAGCAGACCCTTATTTTTGGATTAATGGGTGAGTACTTTTTTGTTTACTTTGATATTTAGTACATTACCTGTACAGAGTTTTGAATTTGGAGTGCAATAGCACACATTATCCGTTTTTTTGTTTTTGTCTTTGATTCTTGATTTTGGAGACAGTTTGGCTTTACTAAATTGTCTGCATGAGTTTTATATATGTCCATTTGTGTGTGTACAATACACTGTTGGGTAAAATACACATTTAACATTCATTTTAAAGTAGTCATTTAGCCAAGTATTTTTATTTTTCTCCAAGGTCACCAGACTTAATTTAATTCTTACAGCAAATTTCTTCCTCTTTGTGTTCTAAGTGTGGAGCTTCTAGAGGAAGTTAAAAAAAAAGAATAAAAGAAACAACACCCAGACGCAGAGAACATTCTCTCTATGAAGGCAAGAAGTAACTCAAGACACCGATCGTTGACCTCACAGAAAGATGACCTGCACTGTTTCTTCCATGCCAGGTATTATTATTGATTTTAGTTTGTGTTTCCTTCATTATGACTAATTTCTGTGTTTTATTTAGAGAATTACAACGTTAATTTCAAGACGATGTTTATGGAAAAACTTGACAAATGTTCTCCAACAATCCTGACGATGATGTTGGCCAAAGGTGGACAAGACAGACAAGTTACATTAGGTAAGATTTAAATTAGGTTTAGTCATTTCATTGTTTGGGTTTGTTAAAATAATGTACACATTTTTTGCTACAATTATTATTATCATTATTATTATTTTGTAATTAACTTTATATTCTCCATGCAGATTAGAATAAGTCCATCAGGGGACGGTGGGAGTTTGCCATTCAGGCCGTCATGATCCAGCTCAGAGGAGGAGGATCATCTTGGAGTAGTTGGTAAGTTTCTATCCCTACACTGTTTACACCAGTATTACGTTTAAGAGCCAATTTCATGGCTCTTATTAGATTGTTCCAATACCTTTATTGGCACTATATTATGAAAAGTCGTTATTTTCATTCTAAATAGAACCTTCAACATTCTGTACTGAGTGTCTCATACCAATAATGCTGCAGACAAGCTTGGGGTCACAACTAAAACTAAAAAGGTTGAGAACCACTCCTCTATATGTTATGTTCATGAAATTCTATAATGTGATGTCATCATTTCAGATGGAGGGTAGGAGCCTTTATAACTCTATGGGAGAGACTCTTATTGAAAATCTCCAAATGACCCTGATGATTATTTATTAGTGACTGGATCCACAAACCTAATATTCACCTTTTGACAGGAAGTGCTTTAGCAAACCAAGACCAAGCACATCATTTTGATTATTGTTGAACTTTGTGACAGTTTTTTGGGGTAGGCCTATAGGTTCAAATGACATCACAACAATAAAAACTGTGTAAAACGGAGTTGGTGAACAGGTAAGAATTCTATTGTGTTACTATGGTAACCATCAAATGCTGAATCCTGGACTTGGATTATCTCTGTAATGGCTGGACCTATACACATGAAACAAAAATGGTCACACGGTTTATTGTTCAGCACAAGTGAACTGGTTCAATTACTGTCTTATGAAAGGGTCTGAAGGTGTTTACAATATTCAAAATAATGTTATATAAGCAATTCATTTAGGAATTTACAGTGTAATAGAGGTTATGCATGTGATGTCCATTATGTAGCAACAGCATGGCAGATAGCGTCCATCACTGCAACAGAGCCAAATACCAAATGAGTGTCAAGTCTGAATTGTTTTCGGTGACTTCACACTCTGTACATAATGCTGAAGGTTATGTTTTTGAATTTATAAAGTTTATTCAATGAACTAAAACAACAATTTGAATACACAGGACGATGGCAGGAACGGTGCCACAAAAAGTGCAATGCAGAAAACCATGAAGACCCATGAAAACTGCAGAGAGAACCAACTACTAAAGCTCCACTCGTCACTGAAGCGACTGCAGTCCTGGAAGCCTCTGATGTTCGGTCCTGCACTTTACTCATGCAGTCAACCTCTGCTGCCCCAAACAACTGAAGATCTTTGTCTTAGTTTCTTCACGTACCCCTGAATCATTGATCGTGGGGTATAACCATAGTTTTGGAACCACTTTTCTAAAATCAATGTCAAATGCAAATGTTGGACTTGTTCTTGGTTCAGGGCTCGAAATTAAAAACAATTCTTGGTAGCGCTTGTGCTCCTAATTCTGAAATTTAGGAGCACAGTCAAAAACTTAGGAGCGCAACCAAAAAAAAATAGAAGCTTTTAACAGGGATGAAGGGAATTTAAACATATCACATGCCACTTCCAGCCTTCTGTTGCATTTTAGATGCATTAGGCTAAATTTTAACATTATAAATGGGACACCAGATTTTGTGCCTTTGCCAGAATCTTTGAAGACGTGTTAAACATTGCGTTTGTGACTTTACGTTTTGTATTTTGCGGGAGCGGCGATGATTCGCTTTCAGCGCAGCACGAGGTGACAGGTGGGTTGGATTGAAGTTTGCGCTGCTTCTCCGCCCGACATCGATTCGCGCTTCATTTGAGAGATAGTTCCCAGTCCCAATGAGTTTATGAATAATAATAATAATAATGCCTTACACTTGTATTGCGCTTTACAAGCCTGTATTACCAAGTTTCTCAAAGCGCTACACTGTCGTCATTATTCATTCACTCCATACTTGGTGGTGGTAAGCTACTGTTGTAGCCACAGCTGCCCTGGGGTAGACTGACGGAAGCGAGGCAACCAGTCTGCGCCATCGGCCCCTCCGACCACCACCAACCACTCACTCACTCTCTACATTTGCTAGGCTTCCTGGTGTTACCAAACGGTCTCCCATCCAAGTACTAACCAGGCCCTTCCCTGCTTAGCTTCCAAGGTCTGACGGGATTGGGCATAGCAAAGGCGGTATGACCACTGCAAAGGCGGTATGACCACACTGAATGACATGTATATTCCTCGTTTTCTCATAAAGAGACTACAGTTGCGTAAATACATTGGCTCATTAAATGAAAGCGGGCAGAGGAATGAGAGCGTTGCACAGGCACACCCAGAGAACACGGGCTGGGCTGGTACAGGTTGTCCCAGGCAGCGCGTGTGACCGGGAGGAATGACAGCGGCGCTGAGCCAAAAGAGAGAACAGATCGTAGTAGTGCTGGGCGATATGACGATACATATCGTGGGGACGATAGAAAAGTGCCTATCGTGCCATTTCTCTTCTATCGTTTCTATCGTTTCTAACCTAATTTAATCAATTATTAAAGCAAATATGTCATTAAATAGGCCACAAGAATGTATTAGTGTTGTCTTGTCACTATGCATCCTCTAGGTTTATATTAAGTGATTATAAACAAGAATAAAAAAGAACTTTTTCGCAAAGAAACTCTGCCTTGTGGTTTTACGACACCCCCCTGCTTTACGATATCTCTGTCCGCCACCACACCTGCTGTAGCAACGGCGACATCTAATGGACGTACACGCGGGGCTCTCTCTCCCTGTTAAACACCGCGTGGTTTCACTGCTTTACGCACGGCAACTAAACTGCTTTTTAGTGATGGATCTTTTTAGCGCGTGGATCTGGATTAAACACACGAGAGAGAAGAGAGAAGAGGCGTGGTGCATGAGGTAAGAGACTGATCGGGCAGCGCGTAGAGCAGCTAAAGACGTACAATACAAACTGCTCGCCCACTGTTTCTTAAACATTACATTAAAGTTGAGAAAATGGCGGTAATAAGCTCCAATTTACATTTGTTTTAGTGTAATATGAGCGTTGATATTGAGGAGCAGATGATGCTCTGAGTAAGTCGTTCTCTACGCACGAGTTTACACATTTCTGTTGTTAAATTCGTGTTGACTCTGGTCAGATCATGTTTGGCCCATTTATCCTGCAGTCTCACATTTGACAATTGACACATTGACAATATATGCTATATAAATTATCCATAGCAAAACCACTGCTTCAAAATAAAGTTGAAAAAAGTAAGCAATGATATTTTTGTCAAACTTTTCAAAGAATAACTGAAAACTGACTTTATTGTGGTATATCGTGATATATATCGCTATCGTGATATAAAATAATCCATATCGTGATATAAGTTTTTTCCATATCGCCCAGCACTAGATCGTAGTGTACTATAAGCTCTTGAACCATTTTGGAACAGAAAGTTTGCTGTTGCTGACAGGCAGCGTTTGTGAAAACAATGACACAAGCTTTTTTAAGGTAGCACAAGAAGGTTTTCTTTTAAGGTGGACCGGAGCATTTATTTGCAGTCGCAAACATGCGAGTGATTCTATTTTGAGATCGCAAAGACATCATTTTGGGAGCATATGCGACCAAGATGGTCGCAATTTCGAGCCCTGTTGGTTTAAAACGTAATATTGTGTTGGAACACCACATCACATTCTTCAATTTAAAAAAGTGTTTTTGTAATTGTTTGCATATAGGCCTGTTTGTAGAACGATTGACAGCTTAATAAAATTGTAATGTATACGTTGCTCAAACTTAAATAAAATGAGTGTCAGTTTATGGGATATTTGAGCTGAGCTGAATCAATTATGTTGGGGGGAAATGGCTGAAATTCTATATTTTTACCACTCAAATTTAACAAAAAGAAATCATTAAATTCAAGCTGGCTGAACTTAAAATAAGAACATTTTCTTGTTTTATATAATTGAGTTGATAAACAATACTAAATTTACAATGAATCAACACAATTTGATAGTGTTGGTCCAAGTATAAAAAGGTATCGCAAAAGGTTGCGGTAATTTTATTAAGTTAAGCCAGTGAATTATTTCTTAGAGTGTAGGAAGCCACACAGAAAACAGACGAGGATAAAAAGCTGTTTCATATTTACCTTACACACATACAGCTTCATCACAGAAATAAAAAAATGCTCTGGTCAAATATTCCACCTAATCCTGACCTTTGGTTAATCTTCAGAGAAAGATGCCGCATTAAAGGTGCTATGCGCAACTGTAAATGTTAAAAATAACCGTTTTCTAACCCATACATGCTTAAACAATTGCCTGATGTGCTGAATGAGTTCCTGTCTGATCACTGCCATTGCCCCTATAATCCTGTGCAGTCAAATAAATAAGAGGGATTCGGGTCGGAATCTTAAGGTTTGAGCCTGGGCGTGACGTCATGCGCGTTCATACGCACCTGGCTAGCTCTGGTCTGGGGAGTTTGTGTATTAGCCGCCATTATCCGCATCAGCGAAGACTCCAGCGACTTTTGCCAAAGTAGAGGATGGATTGTAAGACAAGATGAACTCCAGTTCATCCCAAACAGCAATGCAAACTCCACGTAAGATAAAGAAGATAAAACGTTTGTCTAGTTCAACCAAAAGGGGCAAATTGGAGTCAGACAGGCGTCGGAGTAAGACGAGAGTCAACATCGGAAAGACATTCAACAAATGGGGAGACCTCAGCTCCACTCTCGGGCTCAAACAGACCCTCAGTTGGGTTTCTTCTTGCTAAAATGGTAAGATACAGTCTGTATTGTCTGATACGGTAAATCTATGTGAACAAATGACGATGCGTAATAGTTGTAATGCTATGTGTTTAGCGTGTAGTGTAGCGTTAGCTAAATGTAGAATCAGAATTGGTTTTATTGTCATGGTCAGTGAACAGGTTCACAAACTAGGAATTTTCTTCGGAGCAATCGTGCAACATAAAACATAAAACATAAAAGATGCTAACTATGTTTTTGTGTATGGTTTACCGGTAGCCTTTTGTGTTTGGCTAACGTCTTCAAAATGATGCAAAATGCTAAAAGGTGCTCATGTCCTTGACCAACACGGCTGAATTTTCAACGCCGTTGTGTATATATTTTTTCTTCTTCGGCAAAATCAGTAAAATGTTCCCGGGAATGTGGTACATTTTGCATGTAGTTTATATGAGGTATGAGGGGAGAAAACATGTTACTTGATAGGCTAACGTTGCTGTTACTGTGTACTCGATTCTAATCAATTGTTATTTGTGAAGAGCGCAGCCCATATACATTTATATTCATTGTTTAGTCCTACTTTAGACCTGGTTTATTCATAGTCTAGACCTAGTTCAGACCTGGTGTAGTCCTGGTTGTGTTCTGAGTTAGTCCTCCTGAGTTGGTCCTGGTTTAGATGGTGTGTAAATTGCAAATAAATAATAATAATAATCTCTTTTTACTTCGTCTGAGGTCAATAATGTATTCATGTGCATTTTTTCAAACATTATTGGCTAAGATACTTTGTTTTCTTTTGTACAGGATAGAGTTTGAGCAAGAACTGGCCACAGACCCATATGACTCCGATTATGTCGCCCCTATATCTTTGTGGTATGTTTTGTCATAATGCAATTCCTACAGTCTTTTCCTTGTAAAGGTGTGAATAAATGTTTTTGTTACACAGCACTGGTGGTCCAATGCAGAATCAAATGGATGAACTTCTCATCATTGGGCTAGAAGAAGCTGTCATGGATATGTGACCGGGTCTGCTGTTATAGTGGAGTGGGTGAGTACTACATGGCTATGTAGTGTTTTATAAAAAGTCATGAACAACAATATCAAATGGAAAATAATGTAGGTACATTTGTAATGCTTATTCTTTATCTGCATAGTTTTGCCCACGTGGACACAAGTTGTGGATGTGAAACAACCAGCCGTTGCTCAAACATGGGACGCAAGGACTTTATGCTTGCAGCAAACGGGCTATTGTCTGGGAATAATTACACCAAGATTGCCCTCTTCTTCAAATACATGAACATGAGAATGGTGACATCTTCTACTGTGGGATACAGCATTTCTACTGCGTACCAGCTGTAAGGGAGTTTTGGACAGAAAAGAGGGCTGCCATTATCAACCGATTACAGACTAAAAACAGTGTTGAATGAATGAATGAATGAATGAATGAAGCCAGGACATTTCTTGCAGCGTTGGACTACAACCACCACAACCACAAAGGCCAAGTGTTGTAAGTGATTACTTTATGACTTTCCTATATAATGCATGTTTTGGGAACTAATGTCATAATTTGTTCTGCAGGCAAGAACGACTGTACAGCAAGAAGTCACAGACCGGATACAAAGAGGCAAAAGACTACAGTTACATCCCTGACCTGCAGACAAAAATTCTAAGAATTCAAAATAACTTACAGATTTATAACTTTCTTACCTCTGTAGACATTACGAGTCTAAACAAAAGATTTGTGCAATCGCTGTCGCTGTTGTGTTCTGAACTGCTCGTGCAAGCATGCGTGTGTTCCATGAGCGTGCACAACTCTGGATGCAATTCCGCTTGTCGCCAAAGGGGTCATAGTTCTGCAAGAACTCATAAACTTGCGTTGTGCACCTTTAACACACATTAACACACAGTGATGTCATTAACACACAGTGATGTCATTAACACACAGTGATGTCATAACACAAAAAACACACAGTGAGTCATTAACACACAGTGATGTCATTAACACACAGTGATGTCATTAACACACAGTGATGTCATTAACACACAGTGATGTCATTAACACACAGTGATGTCATTAACACACAGTGATGTCATTAACACACAGTGATGTCATTAACACACAGTGATGTCATTAACACACAGTGATGTCATTAACACACAGTGATGTCATTAACACACAGTGATGTCATTAATACACAGTGATGTCATTAACACACAGTGATGTCATTAATACACAGTGAGGTCATTAACACTGGTCAGATGCTGGTCAGTACCTGACCAGTGGCTAGGACCCAGAAGCCAAGAAGCAGAGCGAGCCGAAGCAGCCTGGATCCCTGGCAAGAACCTACCTCAACACTTGTGGACTACCAAATGTGGACTCTCTCCTGGACACACAAAAAACACCCCGACACGGGCCAATCCATTACACTGCCCTCTCTGTCGCAGACTTTTAAAGGACTTTATTTTTGTAATAAAACTGTAAAACAACATTGCAATTTGCTAAATATATTAGGGCTGCACAATTTTGACAACAAACCTAATTGCCATTTTCTGACAAATATTGCGATTGCGATTTGATTTGCGATTTAAAACAGCTAAAATGATGAGTGAGGGAAATCACGTTTTACCTGTTGCAGCTGAACCTGAGATCAGAGGCTCCACAATTCTGATCGGTGACATCCATCACTCAAATGTCAGAAACAAAAGAAAAAAACAACTCAGGCCTTTGAGGTTCAGTTATTGCAGTAGTCAAAACATCGATTGGGATTCGATAAACCTTGCAGCCCTTATATACAGTATATGCTATATTATGTGGTGAAACAAACATTCTGTATAAATGGAGCCCGAAGTCAGACCAGGCAGCAGGGTAGAGAGTAGGCCCCATGTCAGCAGTGAGTCAGTCCAGTTCCAAGTCAGCAGTACATAATATTATGCATGTACTTTTAACATTTAAATATACGTATTTTGCACTTTTGATAGTGTAAACTAAATTCTGACCAAATTTAATTTTTTCAAAATGCTCTGGCAAAAATGTTGTATCAATAGGATTTTATGCTCAAGTTTTTATTTCAGAGAAGCAGGAGATACAGATTTAATTGAATAAAAAGCTCAAGAGGCTGGATCATATACAGCAGCAGCTGTGCTCATAGTGCTGTTCTCCAAGTCTCTACCAGACTAAAGGCACAAAGGAGGGACAGCATTGAACAAGCGAACGAGCTTGTTTAGTGATCTTGTTATTCCTACCTGTCTTTTCCTTCCTTAACTGTCCCGCTTATGAAGGAGTGCCTCAGTTGCACTCCTATAGTTTCTGGCTGATATCCACAGGGGCGTGAAAAGAAGCATGTGTAGCAGCACGTGGGCGTTGTTATGGTTATTTGGCGCCATGCGTATCGGCGCATGTGTAGCCAACTCGCCGCATATGCAGCACGGGCATGGGCGTCGGAACCATTCATTGTGAGGGGGACGTGTCCCCCCCACTTTTGAAAAGTGGTTGTTTGGTCCCCTGCACTTTCACAACGTGAATTTTAATTTACTTTACATTTACTAGTTTAGACTGGACCTTTTCAATAGGCTCCCCGAGGGCAAACAAATATGACCCGCGCCTTATTTTCCATAAAAAACATTATTTTTTGGCATTATCCACGCCAGTATCGCGTCACTCCGCGGCGCATACGCTCCGCTTTGCGTAGCTGTGTTAATGCGGCTCCGCCACCATCACCTCAGAGCGGCTGAAATGTAAACATGGCTCTGTAAACCGCTGAAAAACGGCTAAAGTGAGATACTGGAGGCTTATCGTTGGACGGACTGACAGATTTGACCAAACCAAAGCACAAGGACACTCGTGCATCGTGTCTTCAGAGTTTTCTCGGATTATCACATGAAGGAGCAGGACTTTTCGCGGTCCTCGGCAGGTGGACAGCGTGTTTCCCTGTCTTCATCGGTACAAAGGGCCTGACCAGTAACTTTAAGGTAAGGAACATCAGTTTTGGATGTGTTTGTAAAGCGAGTGATGAAACTGATGTAGCGTGAGTTTGGGGAAACTGCACCGGGCTAGCACGAGTGTTCAACCGGTCAATACGCCTGTTAAACCTCTCTGTCTGGACTCTAACTTAACCAAATAATATCTGAATTATTCATTTGACGGATACATGTTTGCTTCCTTTACCCCTTGACTCAATTTTATCTGCGTTTGTGGGAAATGTGAAGATACAAGCGTTGACATGTTTCTTTGCGATGGCAGGAGTTAATGGATGTGGCTGAATCTGAATAAATGAGATGCAAACATGAGCGCGCCATCTCATAAGAGCCTTAATTCACTGAGTTTTTCACAAAGCGTCATAAAGCCAGGGCTGGACAGGAGAACAGCGGCTCCACAGGTGTTGTGTTATCCGCCCTATATGTCCACCCAGCTGCGAGGAGGAGCTGCTGAACTGATCGAGTCTCTCATGTTTTCCTGAAGTAGCGCCTATTTGGACGTAGTCTCGCAAAAGCCCTAACATTGCCCTGACCTTGTCCCACTGTAGTTCTTAATTTTATGAAGTCGACCTCTGAGAACCCCTCCCCCCCTCACATTTTTGAAATGTGTCCCCCCACTTTCAAAACGCTTCCGACGCCGCTGAGCACGGGCCTAACTTTGCAAACATGGAGCCTTTGTAATGAAAGAGGCATGTATCCGCTGTTGTGGATCAGTTGTTGTGGATCTGCAGCTGCTCCGCTCTGCAGCTTTATACAGGCTGAAAACAGCTCTTTTTACCCGTGCATATGAAAACTGAAAGTATTTTATCTGCACTCTTGCCTTTACTGTCATTGATTAATTGTACTGTATGTTGATGTTTTATTGATTGATTTGATCTGTTTTCTTGTAATTTTATGCAACTGTGAAGCACTTTGAATTACCTTGTGTATGAATTATGCTCTACAAATAAACTTGCCTATAATTGCCGTGGTTTAAAGAGGCTGCAGTGGCGCACAGTGATTCTGCTGAAAGAAATGCTGCCCCTCGGACAATGCCACCCTGGGAGACCGCCCATGTTGCCGCCACTGCCATCAAGGATATGGTACCGACTCTTCAGTGCACCGAATTAATTTTGTGATTTTATAATTATCATTATTATTTATTGTATAAAGGTTTGTAAATCTTTGAAATCTCATAAACGTAAGTATTACAAATTACATTACATTGAATGAATTAATGAATGATTGTAATTTTGGCTTTTTTAATGGAATAAGACAGCACACCTTGATAGATGCAATAGTTTCCCATCAAAAACAATATGTGTTCAGTGTTTTGACGCAGATCTTTCAATATTTGATGAGTTGTTTAAGATTTTGATAAACAGTGAAGGGCTAACTTGATACCCTTTAATGCCACTTGTGGTGCAGTGACAGAGAAAATCAAAGCTTTTTTGACCATATAATTGTGAATTCTGATGTTTGAGGAGACACGGGAGCTTGCTACATCTACTGCTGGAAGCTGTTTTCGACCCTGTGTAAAAGAGGGAGTGATGAGCTGTATGCCAAGGCAGGGACGGCTGGTATCAATGGGCTAGGTGGGCCAAGCCCCTCCTGTCATTTTTTTGACAAGAGAAAGAAGAAAGAATAAGCAGTATTTTTAATTTATTATAGTTAATTGTATATCCATACTAATTGCCTAATGTCATTACTGTGTATAATCTTTGTAGTTTTATACATCTGATCACGATTTTTAAAAACTAAAACAAAGAAAAGGGCTAGTTCTGTTTAGTCTCGAGAACGTATACATGAATATGACACTGATCAATAGATGGCAGTGCCGCAGGTCCCGCCTCCAGCACACACACACACATTTGGCTCTGGGACTGAGCCCCGGACCCAATCACACCACGCTCATTGGCTACTTTCACTTAATGGTAAATGGTCTCAACTTATATAGCGCTTTTCCACCTTCTTTAGGCACTCAAAGCGCTTTACAGCAAGGATCCACTCACCCATTCACACTCTCATTCATACACCAATGTACGCACACACTGGAGGCAAGCTGTGTCTTGCCCAAGGACACAACGACAGTTTGCACTTTCAGGAGGTGGGATTCGAACCCCCGACCTTCCGATCATGAGACAACCCACTCTACCATCTGCACCACTGTCGCATGCGCTCTCTGTAAACACTAGCTGGGAAACTAGCAAACACCGGTGGGTTACTCGGATATTCATGTTTTTGTACAACTCTTTGCAACGGGACTTTTCGCTGGCGACACATCTAGTGGGGAAGCTGCCATGTGTCAATGGAGTTTCAAACAGTCGTAAGGAGGACGCGATGGTCCTCAATGCTATAGGTGAGTCCATATTAACACCACGGTTCACGTCTGTCCGGGTTCAGCTGTTGTTAACTTTAGCAGGACATAAACGACTCCTTTATGCTCTCATATCATTGTGCTTTGTGTAAATGCACTGATAGGTAATCTGCTGTTTAGCCGTCTGCTGTTTAAATGACGTCATGTACAGTAGCTGTTTGCCTGCCGTCTAATTTATAGTAAGAGTAAACTTTTGTCTTGTTGTTGGTCTGATGCTCTGGGAATAAGCGTCGTCTGTTATACTTGTTCCGTGGCTATTTGCTGATATGTGGTTACATGCTTCTTTTTAGTCTGACAAGTGGTGTTAAATGCTTTTAGTAGATCTGATAGTAAAAAAAAATAAAAATAAAAAACGCGAACACCTTGTGCAACAGCCCCACCTAGAGTTTACATCACCAGCCGCCACTGCGCCAAGGACCGCAAAGTCGTCACTGAGAGTGAACCCTCTGTTCGCTAGTAACTGCAATGAATGAAAGAAAACAAAATACAGTAAACCTTGACAAAATAATTTTGATGTGAAAATGTGCACATTAATAGTTAAATACCCTCCCTCCCTCCCTCCCTCCCTCCCTCCCTCCCTCTCCCTCTCTGACTGTAGCCCAGACGAACAGAAAGAGGAAGTCCTACATCTTAGCTTCATGATACTTTTTAAATTTTTAGAAATGGTTTTGGAATGACTGAAATATGGCTCACTAAAAACAAAAGCGGAGGACGCCCTAATTAAATATGCACGTGCGGTCGTAATGCGCAAATAGCGAGGCTGTTTCCCGAGCAGGTCTGAACCAGGACTAAACCTGGACTAGGCCAGGACTAAACCTGGACTAAACAGGGCTCAGTGTGTTGAACTGAGCAAAGAAACACATCACTGTCATATATTATGTGCGCATTGTGTATAATAGGCTACAGTAGCCTATGCACTCTGCTATTTAGGAGCCCAAACTTATTTTAGAGCAAAAAAAACAATAACAGGATTCAATTGATTGCATTATTTTCAAATCACAGAAATAGATTTAAAAAAGGCTTAAAAATCCTGATTTAACCCCGTATGTTCCGGACCTTTGCTTGACCATTTTTTTTTCATTTCGGACCTTGGTGAAATTTAATTCATAACCCCTGCTCTATAACATGGGTGCCCAAACTTTTTGTCTCCGAGGGCCAAAATGAAAAAGTGTCTGTGGGTTGCAGGCCAAACACGGCGATGTCAAGCGTGAAAAACAAACTATAACTGCAAATAATATGAGTTACTTTATTTTATTTTTCAGTAGCCTATACAGTACATTTGCATTTGATTATATATGCAAATAACATGCTACACTAAAACAATGTTAACTATGGCAAAAGCCTAGTTTTAGTAGAACAAAATCAACAATTGCAGCAATATAGTGCAAAATGTAAACAACAACACCTATATCTACCTACAGTGAATTTACCACATTCATGTGTTGACTCAAAGAAAACGCCACATTAGATAAGACTTTATTCTGATCTGACACTTTAAAAATTAAGTGTCAGATTTTTGTTCTTTGTTCTTTATTTTGCTGTTGTTTTTGTTTTATTCTTGTTCATCATTTATTGTTACTTTGCCCTATGTTCCTTTGTTTATGATTTGCTACCTTGCAAATATTAAATGTAATGTTATTATTTTTATTTTGGGGTGGGCGCTTATAAGCCTTTGGCTTCAGCCCACTCCCTTTGAGCAGGTTAACTGCTCAAACAAACAAATAAACAAATAAACAAACAAAAGTAAATTAATTTCACCTTTGTTGATGTCAACAACCAATAAAACTTGGAAAACTGTGAAAGTCGATGCTACAACGCTCTGTGATTGAGAAACACCCAGACATCCCAACAGTGTTTCCTTAAAGAGGGGGTATGCACAATTAAGAGAGACACGAGCGTTCTTTTCTTCACTGATGTTTACTGTGGGCATTTGTTGTCTTTAACATCACAGGTACACACCGTAGACCTGGTGAAAAATGATGTAAAATAAAATTAGCTCGCTTATCAAACCTAAAATCATACATATAAGGGCGGGATCTTCACTGTAGACTCCGCCCTTGCGTGACGTGTAGCTCGCGCAGCTCCAATGCTAACAGTCCGACCTCCGTTAAGTAGGAGATTTAAAAAAAAAAAAAAATCAAAAACCACCCTGGTTTCTTTTTTGTGACTAACCCAGAGTTATCTCAGGAGGAATATGTAGCCATAGAAAGTGTTAAAAAAATAGAAACCAGGCGTTGAAGTTGTTTTTAACGTAAAGTCCAATGCTTTTCAATGGGGGCCTAGCGGCTATATGGAGGTACTACAGCAATGGCGGCCTCCAGTGTTGCGGTCATAAAGCAGAGCAGCCAGCGGCCATTGGCTATAACAAGATAAGTCTGGCAGGTCATGTTAACACACTGTCACTGCATTAAGATCAGGAGAACTTCATGAAACGTAATTAACACAACTGTTCTGTAAATGCGCATTTCAAATCTGCAACACATCATTTGTTGCAGGTGCTTTGTGGTCACGATAAAAAAAAGTTCCTTAAAACCAGAATAAGTGCTAAATGTTCAACCGCATTTATCACCAACAAAAAAAAAAAAAAAAAAAAAAAACATCAACAAGGCTGCCTTAAAATAAGTAAATAACAATCTTACCTTGTAAACTCCAGAGTCTGAAGCCACACGCATAGTTGAACGTGAAGAATTTGCCTAACGGCGCCCTCACACCAAGAGCGGCGAAAGAGAAGAGAGCGGCGAGCTTCCATTCATTCCCTATGCTGCGTGGCGACCGGAAAGAAGCCTCTGGAAATCCACAGGAGAGCGGCACGAAAAGAGCGGCCGCAGCGGCTCTGTATTTGAATAGCGTTGACATTTTTTCAATGCTATGCAAATACAGAGCCATTTCCGGCGGGCCCCCACCAACCACAGAACATGATCTGACTCATGCACTTCAGCTGCGTCTCCAACCCCACCTCCACGAGCTCCTGCACAAGAGGGGCTGGCCAAGGAAGTAGAGCAAGCTGAGCGACAGAAAGCGTTTTTTCCCGCTTGTTCTGAGTCTGGCCTGAAGGATCTGAAAGCCTCTCTTTGCTGCTGTTTCTCCGACGAGCCGCTCTGTCTGCTCTGGCGCCCGCTGGTTAGTGACGTCAACCACATCCGTGAACTCTCACGGCAATTATCCAATCAGCGATGAGCGTCTGCTGCAGCACGCACTGCGCATGCACAGACACTTTGGCTGTTTCTCAATCTGTGTACTTGTGCAGACTTGTGTGCTCGTGGACTCGTGAAACGTCATCACGCATGGCCCAAGTCCTGTTCCAATTGGCTTGTTGCACCGGGCAACATTAATTCACTTCCGCATTCCACGGTGTGATTGCTTGCACTTCCGATTCAGTTCTGAGCCGGCTGAAAACAATGGCACAGTTTTACACCCGCTGTCTTCAGGACCTGCCAAAAGTGTCTATTAGCGACGTTCTTCGCTTGATTCGGGCTTTATCATCGGCCCCCCGTTGCAAGAAGGAGAAGGGCTTCAAATTTTATGTGTCAAACTACATCGACAACTATGAAGGTCAAAAGAATGACCTGTCACTGTTAGGCTAACTAGCTTTAGCTCTCATCGACTTCGCGACTTCTTTTTTGTGTGTGCCTTTCTTCAGTTGTAAAGTTTATGTTCCAAAGTGACCTCAGTCTTTACAGTTTCAGTTGTCTTACAGTCTTAATTCTCCACAGTTTCTAACAAAGACCCATCAGGGAGGGTGAGCGTCAGGGCGGTCTGTTACAGGTCCATGTGAAAGCATGACAAGCCACATGAACTCAGAGTAGGGTGACACAATAAAAACGTTCATCTGTTCTATGCCAATCGGACTATGTTTTGGGGTTCTTATGTCACTAATGTTAAATTTATGTAGGCCTAGTTACCAGTTGCTATTACTTGACGGTGTTGAGTAAATTTAGCATGTTGCTCTATTTATGAAGACTGCAGCTAGCGCGGCAGGTAAATGCACGCTCCATCTAACTTTATGCTGAATTTCACGCATTTATGTTCGCATTTCGGGAAATAATTATCATCGAAACGTAATGCTGGCAAGAAAATGTTTTAGAAGCTCTTAGGCGACGTCATTTCTAGTGTGTCTGGCTACAGATTTAGGTAGATGATAGGGTGCGCAGACCTGCCAACATGTACGCATTTTGCGTATCGGACACGCATTTTGACCTAGTACGCTTGTACGATTTCATGTTCTAAACTACCCATTATGAAGATGTTGTCACTGAAGTTCATTCTGCCGCTGAGCAGAGATCTGTGTAACGCGTAAATAAACTATGCACAGGCTGTAAAAGTTCACTGGTGCTGTTACGTCAAATATGCCACTTTCCCCGTGGCTGCAGCCGTAGGAGCCTCCAGCTCCAGGCTGAGTGAGCCCCGCTGCCCCGCGCTCGCTCACTTCACCTGGGCAGCGCAACAGCCGCCCACATCCACCGGCTGACTGTAGCCTCGTCGACTCGCTAACCCCGCTCCAACAGACGCCCCACTGAGAGCGATGAACCCTATGAGACATCGCACGCTGAGGTGAAAGTTATACCACTGTATACATGTGAACTTTTACTGCACTTAGTAGCTAGCGGTAGCGGTTCATGCATCAGTCTGCACAACAACAACAAAGTTACAGCGCGCAGCTGTGCATGAGACTGTGCACCAAACTAATCCAAGTTTTGTGACGACTGTAGCTTTCATATTTGACAATAGCCGCGTGAAACGTGAGAGCATCTACAAGCTATAACCTACAAAGCTAACGGATAGCTATCATTACTGTGAGGCCAAACTGACCGGGCAAGTGCCCATGGCTCAGTGCGCGGTTGCGGTCAGAGGGGAGAGGGCTGACCTCTCCAGGTGGACCGTGTGGTCATTGGGTGCTGACAGATACTGTATGAGCGGTTCTGGCGTGGTTCCAGCTGATCAGAGATGTTAACGTTGGCAGGTTTACTGAACCTGAACCAAAGTTTACACTCTTTTGGACTTGCAACTATTAAAATATGCCAAACTATTTGTAAGCTGTAGCCAGAAAAAAACTGATACCATTTTATTTTGTATGGTAATGGTTGGCATATTCTCAATATTCCTATAAATAGTCAATAAAAGTTTAAAATGTATATTTCAAAAACGAAATGTAATGTTTTTTATCCTTTTTTGTATGTACATAATTCAAATAGAAGACCGTATGTTCTGATGTACAGAACCTGATTTGGAATTTAACATTATGTACAAATCCTTAGCAGACATTAGCAGAACTACAGTTCTAAAACAAAACAGTTTAGTGTTGAGTCAATATGGTTGTTAATCACATGCACGACAAAAAAAAGTGGAAGTGGCAAAAAGTGGAGTTCATTAATCATAGAATCTACGTGTTCTGTTAAAAATTCCAGTGAACTGCATGTTCCGCCGCGGCCTCGTGAACTGTCACCTTTTTCACTATTTGCATGTCTGAATGCATCTGGCGATCTCCTCTCTTCGTAAACAACATTAAACTCTTGGAAACCACAAACAGTTCTTGACAGTTATCGGGAGAGATTGCCTTGCCTCAACATATCCGGCTTGCCTCTGCACGCGTTCATCACCCCTGGGGTTTTTTTTTTGGTACTCATAAAAAATGTTCAATGTTGGCAGGTCTGGGTGCGCATACTTGCATCAATAGCGTTCACGAGAACCCCAGAAGCTGGTCTTGATGGCTTCAGTTCCTTGTTCTACTTTACTTTAAGTTCGAATTCTTTCACTTTGTTAATGCTAAGGCCAGTTCACGGGCCAGTTCAGTCTGCTTAAGACTTTTCGTGGTTATCATTTGTTCTGTTTAAAGCTGGGAACACAGTACAGGTTCAGGCCAGGATGCATTTGGGTCCTACTCAAAACTCCCCCCAGATCCACCTCCCAGTCAGTCTTTTTTTTGCATTTGTTGAGTGAGTTATTATCATTACACTGCAATGCAAATGCAGACATTCGCACAATAAACAAAATATCAAGGCATTCTCACTTATAATAACTATCTGTAATTTTAATTGTTTACTGTAAAAAGTAAACAATTAGAGCATTTATTTGGGCTTTTGCAACAAATGAAACATCAATGTAAATTGCAGTGTAAAGCCAAAGCACTTTAGACTCTGAAATCCGGTATTGTGTTCCCAATGTGAAAATGAGCAATATGGGGCAGTTAGTAGGAAATTATAGATGTTTACATGACAGAATAAACTTTGAATAAACTTTTTGAGTTTAATTAATTACCTGGATGACTGAGAAACTACATTGTCTTATGACAGAATAAGCATTTGCAACTTTCATTATATTTTACATATTTTATATTATATTTTACTTGCCAGCTCCCACATTCTCATTTTCTAGTGGCTGACTGACAATTGTGATTATTATGCTTTTTTGTGACAGTTTGTTTATGTTAGATTATGTTTGAAGACCGCTCCCCTGTCGAGATAGCGGAGGTGGAGTGCTCTTGTGCGGCTGGTTCCGTGTTGTGCAATCACAGTGTTGCTCTGCTGTACCAGACCGCACACTACTCTGCTCTGGATTTGTCAACTGTGCCACCAGTGCTGAGCTGCACAGAGACAGAACAAAGCTGGCACAAGCCGCGGACCATGGTAAGTATTCATCTCAACGGAACCTGAGAGAGAGAGAAATATATACAGTATGTAAAGGAATTAAGTACACCCTTCATATTTCTGCAAATATTTTATAACTTTTAATGGGATAAAAGTGAAGAAGGTAATAAAAAAAGTGAGCAACCCATATGAAAATGTCCATAGGGATTCAAAGTGGATCCAGTTGGTTAATATTTTTATGTATCCCAATGGGCTTGGATCATAGACTGTTAAAAAGAATAGACAGCTCCTTCTCACTCCTCCCCGTTTACCATAATGACCACTTTCGAGGGGGAAATCATGGCGGATTTACAGACTCCTCCTCCCCAGCTCTGACGAAGCATGTTCCTAATAAGGGCAAAAGGGCGGGATCTCACTGTAAACTCGGCCCTTGCGTGACGTGTAGCTCGCGCAGCTCCAATGCCAACAGTCCGACCTCCGTTAAGTAGGAGATTAAAATATATATTTCGAAAACCAGCCTGGTTTCAATTTTTTTGACTAACCCAGCGTTATCTCAGGAGGAATATGTAGCCATATTAAGTGTTGAAAAATTGAAACCAGGCATTAAGTTGTTTTTAACGTGTCTAAAGTCCAATGCTTTTCAATGGGGGCCTAGCGGTCAAATGGAGGTACTACAGCAATGGAAGAGCAATGGCAGCCTCCAGTGTTTGCGGTCACAAAGCAGAGCAGCCAGCGGCCATTGGCTTGGATGTGCTCACTTTTTGATACTGGTTAAGACATTAATGGCTGTGGAGTTACACTCAACAAAAATATAAACGGAACACCTTTGTTTCTGCTCCCATTTTTCATGAGATGGACTTAAAGATCTCAAATTCATTCCAGATACACAATATTACCATATCTCTCAAACATTGTTCACAAATCAGTCTAAATGTGTGATAGTGAGCACTTCTGCTTTGCTGAGATAATCCATCCCACCTCACAGGTGTGCCACATCAAGATGCTGATCTGACATCATGATTAGTGCACAGGTGTACCTTATACTGCCCACAATAAAAGGCCACCGGCGTCAAACCGGCCAAACGAGACCCTCGCGGGCCTCTAAATGCCGCTTGCGGCTTTAATTATTATTATTATTATTTATTTGCAATTTACACACCATCTAAACCAGGACCAACTCAGGAGGACTAACTCAGAACACAACCAGGACTACACCAGGTCTGAACTAGGTCTAGACTATGAATAAACCAGGTCTAAAGTAGGACTAAACAATGAATACAAATGTATATGGGCTGCGCTCTTCACAAATAACAATTGATTAGAATCGAGTACACAGTAACAGCAACGTTAGCCTATCAAGTAACATGTTTTCTCCCCTCATACCTCATATAAACTACATGCAAAATGTACCACATTCCCGGGAACATTTTACTGATTTTGCCGAAAAAGAAAACATATATACACAACGGCGTTGAAAATTCAGCCGTGTTGGTCAAGGACATGAGCTCTTTTTAGCATTTTGCATCATTTTGAAGACGTTAGCCAAACACAAAAGGCTACCGCTAAACCATACACAAAAACATAGTTAGCATCTTTTATGTTTTATGTTTTATGTTGCACGATTGCTCCGGACAAAATTCCTAGTTTGTGAACCTGTTCACTGACCATGACAATAAAACCAATTCTGATTCTACATTTAGCTAACGCTACACTACACGCTAAACACATAGCATTACAACTATTACGCATCGTCATTTGTTCACATAGATTTACCGTATCAGACATTACAGACTGTATCTTACCATTTTAGCAAGAAGAAAGCCAACTGAGGGTCTGTTTGAGCCCGAGAGCGGAGCTGAGGTCTCCCCATTTGTTGAATGTCTTTCCGATGTTGACTCTCGTCTTACTCCGATGCCTGTCTGACTCCAATTTGCCCCTTTTGGTTGAACTAGACAAACATTTTATCTTCTTTATCTTACGTTTAAGAAATGCAAAAAACAGCTTTTGTTCAACACAGATAGTAAGAATATTTTGTTTCCCGTCAAGAAGAGCTCAGGTCTTTTTATTATTATTTCAATGTAAATTGATCTATCACTTACTGATTATATATGGGGTATTTTGAAAGCTAAGGATGCAGACTTTTGACAGCTACTGTGTTAATGTTTCTCCACAGCCTACACACTGAAGTGTTATAATTGCACAGGCAAAGACTGCAAAGAGACGCTGGTTTGCCCAACTGTCCCGGGCATTCCAGTTGATCGATGCTCTACAGTTGAAATGAACGGTAAGTCATTTTATCTGCCCTTATCATTCTGCTCCTAAGATTGAAATGATTATAACTTGTGTTGTAGCAAAGAGCTGCATGAACCGTAACTTATGTATTGCCCCCATATCCTGCTGTCAGGGGGACCTGTGCAACAGCGCTGTCACGACTGGCCCCGCTTTGGCCCTGCTCCTGCTCTCCTCCACCATTTTTACTCTGTTTCTGTAACGGTTTAACACCTCTTCATTTCAGACAATACATGGAGTTGTATTTGTAAATCCTTTTGACTTTTTGTTATCCAGATGTTCCAAAGCAGTACATTATTTTTGATAGTACAATGAGTGATCAAATGCATTCATGAATGTATTGCTTGAGCAGATAATTAAATGGATTTCTAAAGATTATACCACAATTGAACTGGTTCACCATGTTTGTCGTCATTTGCATAGGGCCGATCCCCTTCCTCTGCCAAAGCTTGTATAAAGGTCTAAAATGTGCAGATACAATAATGGCATGTGTCTATTCCAGCATTTGAGCCAAGCCAACATTTTTACAATAGAAAAATCACGTGTGGGCGTCAAGTTCAATTTAGTTCATAGTATATGCAGTATTATATCTGCCAATCATACTTACTTTGTTTATAAGTGATTTAATTGGACAATTCATGATTTAAAATTAAAGCTAAAATGATTGTATTGTATTTGTGTTTGGCAAATAAATGGTGTGAATAGGTTTATTTTCAGAGCTTCAAAAACTCCACATTGTGGCTTTGTGCTCCGCGCTATAGAGCAGAGAAACAGGAAGGAGTTTTGAGGCGACAAGAGGAAAAGCCCTTCTTCAGGCGCTAATATTAAAAAAGCTCGTGAGGATACAGTTGTGCAGATCTTTTGTAATTTCTTTATTAAACTCAAACACCGACCTAAAAAAAGGCACATTTTTGGCAACAGTGTCCAGTAAAAGTATTATAAAACCATCACAATCAGATAGTCGGGCAAACTTCTTTGGCATTTTGTCTGCGCACATTTTTCTAAACATTTCTAACACAGACGTCGGCCCAAGAACCTTTATGCACGATGGAAAACTCCTCCACAACGGAGAGCTTACGCAAACATATACATCTTATTTAGTCCTGAATAAAACATGTTCAACAAAATAAGTCTTTAAAAATAGAATTACGCCTTGTTTTGGGGGACTCAAAGCTCAATAAATCAGGTTAGAAATGAGATATTTCTTAACCCTTTCTACTCTAAAGAGCCGGATCTGGCTCCAGTTATGGTCCCGGAATTTGGACGCAAAGGGACACAAGGGGGCGCCCTTCCAACCCTCTCACTGTAAATGTGAATTTACTTTCTTCAGAGTTAGACTTTAGGTCAGACACCATGAGTGACAGAAACATGACGCTAAATACAATGTGCACTTTGTTTTCTATTAAATGGCTGAGGCCTCATTGCTCTTCAGTTACAGAGCGGCAAGTGAAGTCATGGAGTTTCTGCTTTAGACAGAACTTCTGATTTCTGCTCTAAGAGAGACATTCTGAAATTAAAGTATATAGTAAATCAATTTGAAAATAGAATAAATATTCGAATAATACATTTTTATTTTTTTAAATAACACAATTGATGCTTATAAAGGTTGAACAAATATCTGTCTGAATTATCGGATGTAGAGTCATGTGTGTCCCAGTTCCTCTGAGTCATGGTGGGTCATGACAGATGTGGACAGGACTGTAGTAGATCTACTTTTACTTTGGAGAATATAGTTACTATAGTAACTGTGCTGAATAAATGAACCTCATGAGCTTCTTCTGTAACATCTGTCCACATCAGTCCCGCTGCACCACGACTCAGAGGAACTGGGTCAAACATGACTCTACAGCAGATACAAATGACACAGGTTTATTTTTGTAGAATGAGAGTAATAATTAACTGACATTTTAATCAGATAAAGTAAGGATTTTTACACCTATTACTAAGGAATAATTGAATTTCAATCTTTTATTTTTACTTCCAGCTAGTGATGTTACGTTCGTATCGAGGCGTCGAAGCATGTGTCGAACAATAAGGGGGAGGCAGAGGCGGCGCGTGGTTCGGAGCGTGTGTTGGTGACGTACACAATGACGATTTGAACCTTCCTGAAGCACCGTACCATGATTCAGGAACTGGTGTGCGGATTTTGAGCATGGTTTTGAGGGCTTTTTGAATAAAAATCAATAAAGACCCCTCTCTCGTCACATTACTTCAAATAACACAAGAAAATTCCCACATAATGGTAACTTAAGTTGAAGTACATTATTTTGTCCACTTGATGGAGCAGTAGAGCAGATGAACCACTCTGAAGCTTTGGTACATGTGTCGACCCACTTCGGTGACTACTTCAAAGGCCTCATAGGGCTTCATCTCACCATCACTACTTCCAGCTGAAGTGAGATGTTCCAAAGCAGAATATCCATGACTTCCTCCTTCACGTCTCAGTCTGTGACTGAAGAGCAATGAGGCCTCAGCCTTCTTACTGAAAATAAAGGGTCACTATTTAGCGTCATGTTACTGTCACTCATGGTGTCTGACCTACAGTGTAACGCTGAAGCCAATCAAATCCCAGTGACTCAGAGTGGGTTGGGCTCAAATGTGACCAAACGCCAAGATCCAAGCTCTGAGACTAAAAATAATAAAACCAGAGTAGAAAGGGTTAAACAGTTTTCAAAATACTATTATAGGCCCCACACCGGATTTGTTTAATTCACTTGGTTTGCTTTCATTGTTTGTAAAATTTGAATCGTTTTCCAAACTCATTTTCATCTTTCCTAACACATTTCTAACATCCCAATAAGTCACAGGGATTAGTATATAAGCACGTTTAACGTTTAGGGTCACTTTTCAGCGTCACTGTCACAGTGATGTCAACAAAAAACACCCTGCTAGTTTTTGAACACAGAGGAAAAAAAGTGTAGCTGTAACATGGTAGAACTGGGTCCTCCTTCCTTGCCTCTTTAGTTTTGGGGGTGTTTTTTCCTTGGTTGCGTCTGAATTCCACAAATACATGGCTCCTATGTCCTGATCCAAGCTCCTAACCCTTGTCACGTGATCAAGTCAACTGTTAGATCCCTATGGAACTACAGCTTCAGCAGCATTTGCCCAATCTGACCGTCCTCACCCAGGGCGGAAACAACAGGGTAAGTAACATCACCAACAGCTGCTTCATTAAAAACTACATCACCCATATAGTACTGGACTACAAAAACACTCCTCCTGCAGCCATTGACTTTAATGACTCAAACATGAACCACAATAACCATAGGAAGCCACACAGAAAACAGACGAGGATAAAAAGCTGTTTCAGATTTACCTTACACACATACAGCTTCATCACAGAAATGAAAAAAATGCTCTGGTCAAATATTCCACCTAATCCTGACCTTTGGTTAATCTTCAGAGAAAGATGCCGCATTAACACACATTAACACATTAATACACAGTGATGTCATTAACACACAGTGATGTCATTAACACACATTAACACACAGTGATGTCATTAACACACATTAACACATTAACACACAGTGATGTCATTAACACACAGTGAGGTCATTAACACACATTAACACACAGTGATGTCATTAACACACAGTGATGTCATTAACACACGGTGAGGTCATTAACACACAGTGATGTCATTAACACACAGTGAGGTCATTAACACACAGTGAGGTCATTAACACACAGTGAGGTCATTAATACACAGTGAGGTCATTAATACACAGTGAGGTCATTAACACACAGTGAGGTCATTAACACACGGTGATGTCATTAACACACGGTGATGTCATTAACACACGGTGAGGTCATTAATACACAGTGATGTCATTAGGTCATTAACACACGGTGAGGTCATTAACACACGGTGAGGTCATTAACACACAGTAAGGTCATTAACACACCGTGAGGTCATTAACACACAGTGAGCAGCTGAAGGACAAAAATATTAAGTCCCATATTTTGGCCCCCGCGAAGCTAAAGGTTTTCTACGAAGATGGAACGACGCAAGTTTCTGATCACCTACAAGCCGCTACCCAGGGCCTACGGAAGCGTGGCCTGATTGGGACCACAGTGGAGCAGGTTGGTGCTACGGAGGAGCAACACCAGGCATCGGCCCAACAGGAGATCATGAGCGCCAGTGGACAGTCCCTGGATAGTATTAAATCAAAACGCACTGGTGAAGATATCCACAAACTGATGGAACAGGCGGAGATGAGCCTGGGATTACGTGAGTGAAAACTGACTCTTCAATATTATTAAGACTCTGAGTGAACTGAAGTAAGACAGTCTTTCAGCGTAATATGCTTAGCCTATAGCCAAAGCGAAAGATGTTTTCTTGGGATCATTGGATGGCTAAATAATAATGTTGTGTGTGTGTGTGTTTTTTAAACAGAAGAAAAAGCATAAATATATGAAATAAACTAAATGGAAATGGATCTAGCACCGTCTAATTTGTAATGGTGAGGAATTGGGAGAAAATAGCTTAGGCCTCACACAATCAGACATGACACAAGTCATTGGTGTTTGTTTTTATCTTGTTTGTTTATATGTTACATGTTGAATGTTTATATGTTACATGTCATACAAGTCCTTGAATTCAGTATGAATTATATAACTTTAAATGGAAGATAGTATAGAAATTTCAACATATAACTGTAATGGGTTGGCAAATGCTACAAAAAGAAAGGAAGTATTTACTTGGTTTAAAGATAAACAAAATGTTAAATTATTTGTTTACAAGAAACACATTCAATACCTGAAAATGAATCATATTGGAAATCAGAATGGGAGGGAAATATTTACTTTAGTCATGGGATTAGTAACAGCAGGGGGGTTATGATTATACTAAAGAAAGAGCTGGCCCATACAGTTCATAAAGTACAGTCAGATGTAAATGGCAGATGGTTAATTATGGATATTACAATTGACAATGTAACTGTACAATTAATTAATATATACACCCCAAATGAAGACACCCCAGCTTTTTTTGAAAATATAATCAAGCACATTAATCTAGATAATATGCAAATAATTTTAACTGGGGATTTTAATACTGTGTTAGACATACAAAAGGATAGAGCAGGCACACATACTGTTAATAACCATCCACAGGCTCGTAATGAAATTGAGGAATTGAAAGCCTCATTAGAATTACTGGACATATGGAGACTCCAGCACCCAGAATCTAAAAGATATACTTGGCGGAGAGGGCAGCAAGCCAGTCGAATAGACTATTTTCTCATCTCATTTTCTTTGGTCCCTAAAACTATCTAAATCTAAATGCTATATTGGACACAAATTGAGGTCAGATCACTTTATGGTATCTATAAAAAATAAAAACAGCAGAGTATCCACGAGGAAAAGGGTACTGGAAATTTAATCAATCTTTATTAAATGACATTATTTTGATCAATAACACAAAACATTTATTACAGATTTTTTTTCATATAAATGAAAACACATCAAATCCTCAAATTGTCTGGGAGGCATTTAAGTGTGTTTTTAGAGGACACTGTATTGAAATTTCATCTATTAAACGGAGACAAACAATAGCAAAGGAAAATCTTATACAGGAGCTAAAAGATTTATTCATCTGAGCTCTCCTTATTAATTAAACAAAAACAAGACGAACTGGAACAACTTTATTATGAGCGTGCTGTTGGACTCATTAAAAGATCACGGGCCGTGTGGATGGAACATGGGGAGAAGTGCACTGCACACTTCTTAAGATTACAGCAAAGAAACGTAACCAAAAAAAACATAATGAGCCTGGTAACTTCAAATGGATCCATAACAAATCCCAAGAAATTCTAAGTGAAGAGGTGAAATATTTTAAAGGGGGGGGGGGGGGGGATTATGTAAAATAGACTTTTTCAAGCTTTATATCATGTTATTATGTCATTCCCTCATTAAACACATGCCTGGAGTGTTGCCTTGGCTCATTCACATATTTTGAGTAATCAGTAAAAACCTACACTCTTAAAACAGATGTGTTGAAAACAACACAAAATGTGTTAAAAAAATGCACATCCCTGTGTCAAGTTAAGGACAACACAACATGTGTTGTTTTTAACCTGTTAACCCTTTCTACTCTAAAGAGCCAAATTTGGCTCCAGTTATGGTCCCGGTATTTGGACGCAAATGGTCACAAGGGGGCGCCCTTCCAACCTTCTCAGTGTACATGTGAATTGAATTTCTTTAGAGTAAGACTTTAGGTCAGACACCATGAGTGAAAGTAACATGACGCTAAATAGTGACCCTTTATTTTCAGTAAAAAGGCTGAAGCCTCATTGCTCTTCAGTCACAGACTGAGAAGTGAAGAAGGAAGTCATGGAGAGTCTCATATAGAACATTACACTTCTGCTGGATGTAACAATAAAGTTTGAAATCAAAGTATTCTTTAGTAATAGTGCTGAAGATCCTGAATTTGTGTGTTTAAAATGTCAGTTAATTATTAATGACTCTCATTCTACATAAACAAACCCTTGTCATTTATATCTGCTGTAGAGTCATGTTTGTCCCAGTTCCTCTGAGTCGTGGTGCAGCAGGACAGATGTTACAGAACAAGCTCATGAGGCTCATTTCTTCAACACAGTTACTATAGTAACTATTTTCACCAAAGTAAAAGTAGATTTACCACAGTCCTGTCCACATATGTCATGGTCCACCATGACCCACCATGACTCAGAAGAACTGGGACACACATGACACTCCATCAGATATAATTGTCATGTTTGTTTGGTTTGTAAAATGAGAGTAATTAATTAACTACATTTTTTAATGATTATAATTTCAGAATTTACACATTTGGATTTTTACTTTTTTGATCAGAAATACTATTTTTGTATATATTTATTTTTTGCTATATTTTTACTTTCAGAATAAGATATGACTCTTATATCCAGCAGAAGTCTGAAGTTCTGTCTAAAACAGAATCTCCATGACTTTCTTCTTCACTTCTCAGTCTGTGACTGAAGAGCAACGAAGCCTCAGCTTTTTTTACAGACAATAAAGAGCTCACTATTTAGCATGATGTTACTGTCACTCATGGTGTCTGACCTAAAGTCTAACTCTGAAGAAATTCAATTCACATGTACACTGAGAAGGTTGGAAGGGCGCCCCCTAGTGTCCAAGTGCGTCCAACTGCCCGGACCAAATTTTTATTTATT
This sequence comes from Neogobius melanostomus, assembly GCA_007210695.1. Classification (NCBI taxonomy): domain Eukaryota; kingdom Metazoa; phylum Chordata; class Actinopteri; order Gobiiformes; family Gobiidae; genus Neogobius; species Neogobius melanostomus. The sequence continues at coordinate 236,874 of VHKM01000365.1, forward strand.
TTGAGCCCACGGGGCGGGACGGGGGATGTTAAGAGGTTAACGCAGTCAGTGTGTTGTCAGAAACGCAGTCAGAAATGTTTAACACAAAAAATGTGTTAAATATCTCAACACACTGACTGTGTTAAAAACAACACATGTTGTGTTGTCCTTAACTAGACACAGGGATGTGCATTTTTAACACATTTTGTGTTAAAAAAGTGTGTTATTTGTATTTCCTTGTATATTACCCCTAAAATGAATATTATACATGCAGGAATTACAATACAATAATCCCAAACAATATAATTAAAAGTAATTCTTATTTATTATGTATTAGCAAATCACAAATGTGAACACATAAAAGAATCTCTACAGTTGGTCTGAAAACATGGAGGATGTTTGAAAAAATATTGAGTTTTTAAAATTGCATTTTTCAGGTTTACCTTATGTTTACAGTACACCATACTAAAATCAATAGCATTGTGCCAAATGTTACCAAAAAAAAAAAAAAAAGGGATGTTCACAAGCCACAATGTAGTTTGTTTTAAGTTGTTGTTGTTAACTCTTGTCAATCGAAAATGAAAATCTAAAGATTAGGCTAGTTGGCCAAGTCCCGACTTACAAACTACACAATCATAATTTAACACTGAACTTAAATGGTTCAGATTGCAAACACTGCAAATTTAGAACAGTCTTGGTACTCATCACTCGTTTGGATGACGAGGAGCGGGGGCAGAAGGAGAGCGCAGTCAGCCTGGGGCGGAGGCGTGTGACGCTCCTTTCTGCTCCAGGTCAGGGAAAATGTCAGCTCGAGGCTCGAGCTGAAGATTCAAGCAGTGTGTGATTGGACAACAGTTTAACACATGCAGTGTGTTATTGTAAATATGCAACGTGATTGGATAATAATTTAACACGAGATGTGTTATTTTGTGTAATTTCATTTTTACACAGAAATTTCAACACCAACACAATATTAACACAACATGTGTTAATATTAACACAACATGTGTTAAATGAGCCTTAACACATAAATTGTGTTAAAATTTAACACATCTGTTTTAAGAGTGTAGACGGCAGCCATTTTAGGTGTAGCTATGCCTCAGTCCTCCTAGGAACGCCCCCACCTCCTGCTCTGGACCTTTTGTCACCAGCCAAGCCACCAACCACTGCTCGTCAGCTCAGCAGAGCCCCTCCCCACACAGTGTTGTTGTTTAAATGCCACAGCAGTGTGCTGAAGGGGGCGTGTCGGAAAGCTTCTTAAAGAGACAGAGGCCTATTTCAAGACGTTCAGTACAGCCATTTTGAGAGAGCAATTTTATTCAAGGCAGTTATTTTAATTTACTGCATATACAGACCAACAGAAGGTTACGTCATCATTGTAGTATGCTATAGACTGGTGCTACAGTATGTGATTGAAAAAAGCATAATACCCCTCTTTAAAAAACTGTTCTCTTATGAATATAATCAGCCTGCTGATATGGGGCAGTTTTTTCCCCACCCAAATGATTATAAACTAACAACACAACAAAAACAAAGCTGTGAAGGTGTTTTAACTGAAGATGAAATCCATGAGTCCATAAAGTCCTTGTCTCTTGGTAAAGCTAGTGGACCAGATGGAATCCCTATAGAAGTATACTCAACGTTTTTTGAGGAAATCAAAAAACTGCTTCAAGCATCTTTTAATTATGCATTCTCAAACGGTTTATTGTCTGAATCACAAAAGCAAGGTGTCATATCACTGCTGCTGAAACAGAATTCTGATGGTCAATACAAAGACCCCACCTTTATGGAAAATTGGAGACCTCTGACGTTACTTTGCTGTGACACTCGCATTCTTGCCAAATGTATTGCTCTACGGTTCAAAAAGGTTATTGGATATATCATTAAACAAGAGCAAGTTGGATTCATTAAAGGAAGGTTTATTGGAGAAAACATTAGACAGGTCATAGATATTATAGAAGATTATAAAACACGACCAAAAGCAGGAATTCTATTTATTTCAGATTTTGAGAAAGCATTTGATAAAATAAACTGGAAATTTATCTACAGTACACTTAAGTTTTTTGATTTTGGAGATAATATCATTAACACACAGTGATGTCATTAACACACAGTGAGGTCATTAACACACAGTGATGTCATTAACACACAGTGAGGTCATTAACACACAGTGATGTCATTAACACACAGTGATGTCATTAACACACAGTGAGGTCATTAACACACAGTGAGGTCATTAACACACAGTGAGGTCATAACACACAGTGATGTCATTAACACACATTAACACATTAACACACAGTGATGTCATTAACACACAGTGATGTCATTAACAACCACAGTGATGTCATTAACACACAGTGAGGTCATTAACACACATTAAACACATTAACACACAGTGATGTCATTAACACACAGTGATGTCATTAACACACAGTGAGGTCATTAAACACATACATTAACACACATTAACACACAGTGATGTCATTAACACACAGTGAGGTCATTAACACACAGTGAGTCATTAACACACAGTGATGTCATTAACACACAGTGAGGTCATTAACACACAGTGAGGTCATTAACACACAGTGAGGTCATTAATACACAGTGAGGTCATTAACACACGTGAGGTCATTAACACACAGTGAGGTCATTAACACACAGTGAGGTCATTAACACACAGTGAGGTCATTAACACACGGTGAGGTCATTAACACACAGTGAGTATAACACAGTGAGTCATTAACACACAGTGAGGTCATTAACATGATCATACACACAGTGAGGTCATTAACACACGTGAGGTCATTAAACACGGTGAGGTCATTAACACACGTGAGGTATTAACACACACAGTGAGGTCATTAACACACAGTGAGGTCATTAACACACAGTGAGGTCATTAACACACAGTGAGGTCATTAACACACAGTGAGGTCATTAACACACAGTGAGGTCATTAATACACAGTGAGGTCATTAACACACAGTGAGGTCATTAATACACAGTGAGGTCATTAACACACAGTGAGTCATTAACACACAGTGAGTCATTAACACACGTGAGGTCATTAACACACAGTGAGGTCATTAACACACAGTGAGGTCATTAACACACAGTGATGTCATTAACACACAGTGAGGTCATTAATACACAGTGAGGTCATTAATACACAGTGAGGTCATTAACACACAGGAGGTCATTAACACACAGTGAGGTCATTAACACACAGTGATGTCATTAACACACGGTGAGGTCATTAACACACAGTGAGGTCATTAACACAGTGAGGTCATTAACACACAGTGAGTCATTAACACACAGTGAGGTCATTAACACACAGTGATGTCATTAACACACGTGAGGTGAGGTCATTAATACACAGAGGTCATAACCAGTGAGTCATTAACACACAGGAGGTCATTAATAAAGATGGCCGCGGTGTGAGAGGCTGACGTTTTTTGTCTCCCTGGAGATCTAGCCAAAAGTAAAGTTATGGTGCTTTATATTGGCTGTGGATAAATCTTTTAACACACAATGTTGTTCTGGCAATGAATCTGTGCTCTGGGGCAAACGTGGATAAGACAGCGACGCGTAAAGTTAAGAAAGGAGTTGCCAAACAACATCCTGCACGTGAGGGCACAATGGCTGACACAGTTGGGCAAGAATTGAAAACTCTAATGCTCTCAGTCAAAGACTCGCTGTCCTCACAACTGACGGATTTGTGTCATGCGGCACATGTGTAGCCTCCTATGGACAGGTGTTGCAAATTAGCAGTTTTGCTATAACACTAAAAAACTATGTATCTGGTTTGTCCAATGCAGTTGTTATGTCCATATCAAATAAACTAATAATAATAATAATAATTTCAGGACGGATGTTGGTGTCTTTCGGGCCGATACGGAGAGAGACATTAAACAAATAATGCAACAGAACAAACAAATGGGCGAAGATTTGGAAAAGACAGCACGTCGCTTGGAGGATGTGGAACATTGCGTTGGTGAGTCTTTTGACACCGAAATCGCTCACCATAAAGCAATGAAATATTTGGTGAATAAGGTTGAGGATATGGAAGAGCGCACTGAATATTTGGAGAACAAATCGAGACAGAATAACATGCGCATATTCAATGTTCCAGGGAAATGCGAAGGTGGCGATATGATTGCCTTTCTGAAGAAACTTTTCCGAGAGACATTGCATTTATCTGTAGATATAGATGTTATTAGAGCACATCGTTTATACAAAGTAGACAATACAGCACACGGGAGACCAATAATTGCTGCTTTTAGAGACTTTGATGCAAAGAAAAGAGTAATTTTGCCTGCGTGGAAACAGAAGGAAGTCAAGTATAACGATACACGCATCATTTTTGAACATGACTTTACTCCTAAAGTACATCAAAAAAGAGCATCATACAGACTTCTCAGGAAGCAGCTGAAGGACAAAAATATTAAGTCCCATATTTTGGCCCCCGCGAAGCTAAAGGTTTTCTACGAAGATGGAACGACGCAAGTTTTTGATCACCTACAAGCCGCTACCCAGGGCCTACGGAAGCGTGGCCTGATTGGGACCGCAGTGGAGCAGGTTGGTGCTACGGAGGAGCAACACCAGGCATCGGCCCAACAGGAGATCATGAGCGCCAGTGGACAGTCCCTGGATAGTATTAAATCAAAACACACTGGTGAAGATATCCACAAACTGATGGAACAGGCGGAGATGAGCCTGGGATTACGTGAGTGAAAACTGACTCTTCAATATTATTAAGACTCTGAGTGAACTGAAGTAAGACAGTCTTTCAGCGTAATATGCTTAGCCTATAGCCTAAGCGAAAGATGTTTTCTTGGGATCATTGGATGGCTAAATAATAATGTTGTGTGTGTGTGTGTTTTTTAAACAGAAGAAAAAGCATAAATATATGAAATAAACTAAATGGAAATGGATCTAGCACCGTCTAATTTGTAATGGTGAGGAATTGGGAGAAAATAGCTTAGGCCTCACACAATCAGACATGACACAAGTCATTGGTGTTTGTTTTTATCTTGTTTGTTTATATGTTACATGTTGAATGTTTATATGTTACATGTCATACAAGTCCTTGAATTCAGTATGAATTATATAACTTTAAATGGAAGATAGTATAGAAATTTCAACATATAACTGTAATGGGTTGGCAAATGCTACAAAAAGAAAGGAAGTATTTACTTGGTTTAAAGATAAACAAAATGTTAAATTATTTGTTTACAAGAAACACATTCAATACCTGAAAATGAATCATATTGGAAATCAGAATGGGAGGGAAATATTTACTTTAGTCATGGGATTAGTAACAGCAGGGGGGTTATGATTATACTAAAGAAAGAGCTGGCCCATACAGTTCATAAAGTACAGTCAGATGTAAATGGCAGATGGTTAATTATGGATATTACAATTGACAATGTAACTGTACAATTAATTAATATATACACCCCAAATGAAGACACCCCAGCTTTTTTTGAAAATATAATCAAGCACATTAATCTAGATAATATGCAAATAATTTTAACTGGGGATTTAATACTGTGTTAGACATACAAAAGGATAGAGCAGGCACACATACTGTTAATAACCATCCACAGGCTCGTAATGAAATTGAGGAATTGAAAGCCTCATTAGAATTACTGGACATATGGAGACTCCAGCACCCAGAATCTAAAAGATATACTTGGCGGAGAGGGCAGCAAGCCAGTCGAATAGACTATTTTCTCATCTCATTTTCTTTGGTCCCTAAAACTATCTAAATCTAAATGCTATATTGGAGACAAATTGAGGTCAGATCACTTTATGGTATCTATAAAAATAAAAACAGCAGAGTATCCACGAGGAAAAGGGTACTGGAAATTTAATCAATCTTTATTAAATGACATTATTTTGATCAATAACACAAAACATTTATTACAGATTTTTTTTCATATAAATGAAAACACATCAAATCCTCAAATTGTCTGGGAGGCATTTAAGTGTGTTTTTAGAGGACACTGTATGAAATTTCATCTATTAAACGGAGACAAACAATAGCAAAGGAAAATGATCTTATACAGGAGCTAAAAGATTTATTCATCTGAGCTCTCCTTATTAATTAAACAAAAACAAGACGAACTGGAACAACTTTATTATGAGCGTGCTGTTGGACTCATTAAAAGATCACGGGCCGTGTGGATGGAACATGGGGAGAAGTGCACTGCACACTTCTTAAGATTACAGCAAAGAAACGTAACCAAAAAAAACATAATGAGCCTGGTAACTTCAAATGGATCCATAACAAATCCCCAAGAAATTCTAAGTGAAGAGGTGAAATATTTTAAAGGGGGGGGGGGGATTATGTAAAATAGACTTTTTCAAGCTTTATATCATGTTATTATGTCATTCCCTCATTAAACACATGCCTGGAGTGTTGCCTTGGCTCATTCACATATTTTTGAGTAATCAGTAAAAACCTAGACGGCAGCCATTTTAGGTGTAGCTATGCCTCAGTCCTCCTAGGAACGCCCCCACCTCCTGCTCTGGACCTTTTGTCACCAGCCAAGCCACCAACCACTGCTCGTCAGCTCAGCAGAGCCCCCTCCCCACACAGTGTTGTTGTTTAAATGCCACAGCAGTGTGCTGAAGGGGGCGTGTCGGAAAGCTTCTTAAAGAGACAGAGGCCTATTTCAAGACGTTCAGTACAGCCATTTTGAGAGAGCAATTTTATTCAAGGCAGTTATTTTAATTTACTGCATATACAGACCAACAGAAGGTTACGTCATCATTGTAGTATGCTATAGACTGGTGCTACAGTATGTGATTGAAAAAAGCATAATACCCCCTCTTTAAAAAACTGTTCTCTTATGAATATAATCAGCCTGCTGATATGGGGCAGTTTTTTCCCCACCCAAATGATTATAAACTAACAACACAACAAAAACAAAGCTGTGAAGGTGTTTTAACTGAAGATGAAATCCATGAGTCCATAAAGTCCTTGTCTCTTGGTAAAGCTAGTGGACCAGATGGAATCCCTATAGAAGTATACTCAATGTTTTTTGAGGAAATCAAAAAACTGCTTCAAGCATCTTTTAATTATGCATTCTCAAACGGTTTATTGTCTGAATCACAAAAGCAAGGTGTCATATCACTGCTGCTGAAACAGAATTCTGATGGTCAATACAAAGACCCCACCTTTATGGAAAATTGGAGACCTCTGACGTTACTTTGCTGTGACACTCGCATTCTTGCCAAATGTATTGCTCTACGGTTCAAAAAGGTTATTGGATATATCATTAAACAAGAGCAAGTTGGATTCATTAAAGGAAGGTTTATTGGAGAAAACATTAGACAGGTCATAGATATTATAGAAGATTATAAAACACGACCAAAAGCAGGAATTCTATTTATTTCAGATTTTGAGAAAGCATTTGATAAAATAAACTGGAAATTTATCTACAGTACACTTAAGTTTTTTGATTTTGGAGATAATATCTTAAGATGGGTTCAAACTTTTTATAATCAACCTACTAGTACAATAATAAACAACGGATACTTATCAGAACATTTTATACTATCTAGAGGCGTCAGGCAGGGATGTCCTTTGTCCCCTTATTTATTTATTTTATGTATTGAAATACTGGCCATCAGAATAAGAAATAATGCATTAATAAAGGGTTTGAAATTGCACAACACAGATATAAAATTTACAATGTACGCAGATGATGTTACTTTTTTTTGCAACCAGAGGAAAGGACACTAAATGAATTATTAAAGGGACTAAATTCATTTTCAGATATAGCAGGACTAAAACCAAATTTTGAAAAATGTACAATCATGAGAATAGGAAATATTTCAGATACAAATTTTTCTATAAAATGTTCAGCACCAGTGAAATGGACCAATGCTGCTGATCGAGTTTTAGGCATCCATGTTTGTGGAAATATTAAAGACACGGTACGTTTGAATTATGATAAAAGGATGAAAAAGGTTGAAACTTTATTGTTACCATGGAGAGGAACTTCTTTAACAATGATGGGAAAAGTTACATTGATCAACTCTTTGATTATTACGCAATTTGTACATTTATTGATTACTCTTCCTTCACCAGAAAAATCTTTTTTTAAATATTTTGAACAACATTTTTTTCATTTTATTTGGAATGACAAACCTGATAAGATAAAAAGACAATATATGTATAATTCCTTTGAAAACGGTGGTTTAAATTTAAAGAATATAGAAATGATGAATGAATCTCTGAAAGCCTCTTGGATTTCTAAAATCTATCTTAATCCTAACTGGATATCCAGCCAAATTTGATCAAAAACGTATGCATTTTTTCAAAGCAAATTGTTTCCTTTTTTTCAATTAAAGTCAAATCATATCGATCAAATATTAGAAGCTGAACTGAAAGGTGTATCTATTTTTTTCAAAGATGCACTCAAAGCATGGTTGAATTTTCAATACTATCCTCCAGATGGCATTCATGAGATTCAAAATCAACTCATATGGATGAATTCAAATGTATTCATTGAAGGACGACCGGTTCTATGGAACTCTTGCTTACAAAATGGCATTATGTTTGTAAATGATCTACTGAATTCATCAGGATCTTTACTTATTCAGAACTACAGTATGTATATACTACGGACAATGTATTGAACTTTTTCAGTATAATCAGCTATTATCCGCAATCCCAATGAAATGGAAAAGAGCATTAAAAAACAAAAACAGGTATTAGTATGCATGCCTCAAAACAAATGCAATAGATGGCAAACCATCAACATAAACAAAAATGTATATACATTTAATTTGTACATGTCTGGAACTGCCTTTTATCCTCACAGAATTTGTACTAAATGGGAAGATGAATTCAATATACCTATATTATGGAAAAACTTTAAAAAAATATATATAAAACAACCATTGATTCTTATTCAAGGGTGTTTCAATTAAAATTATTCTATAAATTATAGCAACAAGAAAATACCTCAAATTATGTAACGTTATGGAAAGGTCCACGTGCAGATTCTGTGAGGTGGAAGAGGAAGAGTTAATGCACTTATTTTATTTCTGTCCATATGTATCCAAGTTTTGGATCTTGGTCCAGAACTGGTTACTAGAATTGAAGATTGAAATCGACATCTGTGTCATTAACATAATATTGGGGGTGCTGGAAAGCAGCTCAATGGATCTATTCAATACAATTGCTCTAGTTGGTAAAATTTTATTTTCAAATGTAAATCCAAGGCAGATCTCTGTCTAGCACATTTTAAGAATAAAATAAATCAACAATATGTAATTGAAAAAACATAGCTATTAACAAAAACAAAAAAAGTGCACATGATAAAAAGTGGAATGGGATGTTATGGGACTGATGTCTACCAAAAATTGTGAATTTTATATTGTAAAATTTTTACCATGTTAATTTTAGTGGTTCTTAAATTTTGAAGTGCCAAATGGGACGGGTGCAGGCTTAAAATTGAGCCTGCAACAAGACAGCTGGCCCCTTCCCCAATTCCTTCAATTTAGACAAAACAATTTTAAGTTGAACTAGCATAAAATAATCAAATAAATACTCCAAACACGATAAATGTGTATAAAGAAAAAAAAAACTAATAATTTCAAATAGATCCATTTTTGAGAACCACTGACAGTAATAGAAAACATATGCCAAGGACTTTTATGTATGCATGTCTGTCTATCTTGTTTTCTTGTCTTGTTAGTCTTGTCTTTGTCTTGTCCTGTCTTGTTCAAATTTTAGTCTCGAGTTACCGTTTCTGTGAATGTATAGTGTTTTTTTTTTGTATTGTTTCGTTATTTTTGGCCGTGTTTTTTTCTTTCTTAATGTTTACTGTGACTGTGACTGTGTCTGTGGTGAATTAATAAAACAATTTAAAAAAATAAAAAAAATTAAAAAATATTGAAATGATTAACTTGTGTTTTACATTTCTCAGGAGTTGTATTAAAGAGCTGCATGAACCATGAATCATGTATTGCCCCATATCCTGCTGTCAGGGGGACCTGTGCAACAGCGCTGTCACGACTGGCCCCGCTTTGGCCCTGCTCCTGCTCTCCTCCACCATTTTTACTCTGTTTCTGTAACGGTTTAACACCTCTTCATTTAAGACAATACATGGAGTTGTATTTGTAAATCCTTTTGACTTTTTGTTATCCAGATGTTCCAAAGCAGTACATTATTTTTGATAGTACAATGAGTGATCAAATGCATTCATGAATGTATTGCTTGAGCAGATAATGAAATGGATTTCTAAAGATTATACCACAATTGAACTGGTTCACCGTGTTTGTCGTCATTTGCATAGGGCCGATCCCCTTCCTCTGCCAAAGCTTGTATAAAAGGTCTAAAATGTGCAGATACAATAATGGCATGTGTCTATTCCAGAATTTTTTTTTACTTTAGTTTTTTTTTTTTTTTTTGAGCAATTTTACATTCATTTTGTCTTTCAAAATTTATACAATCCCGGATGCTCAAAATGGAGTAGGCTTAAGCAATAAGCTTATAAGTGCCTACCCCGTGTTCAACTCAATATACATTTACATAACATAATAAATTGTAAGTTCTAAATTAAAGCCGCAAGCGGCATCGAACGGCCCTCGCGGGCCGTGCCTCCTTTAGCGCCTCCATTGCCGAGCCATAACCCTACCGAGAGCGCTAGTGCGGCCAAACTGCATTTTATTGTCCTCATGTGCCATTAGTCTTTGTCAATAAACATCCAAACTACATTTTTAGCCTCTCCATGTGAATAATGGCTCTAACCTGCAGAGGGCGCTAGCGCGCCCGAAATCTTTTTTATTTCACAAGCAGCATCGGACGGCCCTTACGGGCCGTACTTCTATGACCACTGTCCACAAGCTCCTTACAGAGGGCGCTAACGTGCTGTAATTGTGTATAATGTGAGATTTATGTGTCAGTCCCATTAGGATAACATGGGGGGCCCCGGGCGTCACCATGGCAACACCGTACAAAATACGGTGTTGTGTCCAGAAGAAAGAAAGAAAGAAAGAAAGAAGAAGAATAAAGAAAAATTAAAGCCGCAAGCGGCATCGAACGGCCCTCGCGGGCCGTGCCTACATTTCCACGCCTCTGTAACCCTACCGAGGGCGCTGACGCGCCCACTACATTTTATTGCCCTGATGTACCATTAATCTGTCAGTAAACACAGATAAAAAATTACATTTTACAATGTCCTTGTGAATAATGGCTCCAACCTGAAGAGGGCGCTAGCGCGCACCAAATCATTTTTATTTACAAGCAGCATTGGACGGGCCAAACTTCCATGACCATTGTCTGTGCCTCCATTGCTGCATCTCCATTGCCATTGCCTCTGTAACCCTACCGAGGCGCTAACGCGCCCACTACATTGTATTAATGGCACTGATGTGCCATTAATCTTTGTCAGTAAATATCAAAACAACATTTTTAGCCTCTCTATGTGAATAATGGCTCCAACCTGCAGAGGGCGCTAGCGCGCACCAAATCTTTTTTTATTTCACAAGCAGAGGGCGGTAACGCGCTGTAATTTTGTATAATGTGAGATTTATGTGTGGGGGGCTGGTGCAATGTGATTTGGGCAGCTCTGGTGGCTGCCCCCACGACCCGGCAACGGACTAGTGGAAGAAAATGAATGAAAGAAAAAATGTTCGTAAAGATTGCGGCTTCGCCGCACACAAACCGTAAAACTTAGCCAAAAAATTTGGATAACTTTTGATGCCCCACATCTCGAGATGAGCTGGAGCGATTTGGAGCTCATTTGGTGAAACGCCCTAGGAGGAGCTCGTTAAAATGCAACGTCAGCGAAAACGCTGACTGAGCATTTTCCAGACTTCCTGTCAAAATGGCGGACTTCCGGTTTGTCAGGGGGTGTGGCCACAATAATATTTTTTGTTTGTCGTCACATGACAAATGGCTGTACCGAATCCCGTCGCTCTACGACAAAGTTGAAATTGGCCCCTCCTCCATAGGCGTAATGTATCTTCACTTTTGTAGGTGGCGCTGTCGCGCCATTTTTTATTTCCCAAATCTTTTTTCATTCACAAGCAGCATCGGACGGCCCTGACGGGCCGTACTTCCATGGCCACTGTCCACAAGCTCCTTACAGAGGGCGCTAACGCGCTGTGATTGTGTATAATGTGAGATTTATGTGTCAGTCCCATTAGGATAACATGGGGGGCCCTGGGCGTCACCATGGCAACACCGTACAAAATACGGTATGGGTCTCATTGGCTTTTTTGATCGGGATGCCATCAACTATTTTGTGCCGAATTTCATCCATTCCCGAGAAACTAATTTTTTTCAGATAATGCATTTTTTGTTCTCAGCCTAGAGGGGGCGCTATCGCGCCCAATGTCACGTTTTCACATTTGTTGTGTCCGGGGGTGAAAGGTCAATAAAATGTATATTTCCGATTTTTAATCGGAGTTTGTTTGTGCGAATGGGAGCAATTTGTTGTTTACGATAAGTCGCAAAATTCTTCGTAAAGATTGCGGCTTCGCCGCACACAAACCGTAAAACTTAGCAAAAAATTTGGATAACTTTTGATGCCCCACATCTCGAGATGAGCTGGAGCGATTTGGAGCTCATTTGGTGAAACGCCCTAGGAGGAGTTCGTTAAAATGCGACGTCAGCGAAACCGCTGACTCAGCATTTTCCCACATTCCTGTCAAAATGGCGGACTTCCGGTTTGTCTGGGGGCGTGGCCACAATAATATTTTTTGTTTGTCGTCACATGACGAATGTCTGTACCAAATCTCGTCGCTCTACGACAAAGTTGACGTTGGCCCCTCCTCCATAGGCGCAATGTATTTTCACTTTTGTAGGTGGCGCTGTCGCGCCATTTTTTATTTCCCCAATACGAAACACATATTTAAATTAATTTTCACCGGACCTGAATTTTGGGCAAAGTTTGGTGAGTTTTCGACTATGTTCAGGGGGTCGAATTGCTGCTCAAAGAGCAGAAGAAGAAGAAGAAGAAGAAGCAAGAATTAAAGCCGCAAGCGGCATCGAACGGCCCTCGCGGGCCGTGCCTCCTTTAGCGCCTTTGTAACAGTACCGAGGGCGCTAACGTGCCTACTACATTTTATTGCCCTGATGTGCCATAAATCTTTGTCAGTAAACATCCAAACTACATTTTTAGCCTCTCCATGTGAATAATGGCTCCAACCTGCAGAGGGCGCTAGCGCGCCCAAAATCTTTTTTTATTTCACAAGCAGCATCGGACGGCCCTGACGGGCCATACTTCTATGACTACTGTCCACAAGCTCCTTACAGAGGGCGCTAACGCGCTGTGATTGTGTGTAATGTGAGATTTATGTGTCAGTCCCATTAGGATAACATGGGGGGCCCCGGGCGTCACCATGGCAACACCGTACAAAATATGGTATGGGTCCCATTGGCTTTTTTGATCGGGATGCCATCAACTAATTTTGTGCCAAATTTTATCCATTTCCGAGAAACTAATTTTTTCAGATAATGCATTTTTTGTCCTCAGCCTAGAGGGGGCGCTATCGCGCCCAATGTCACTTTTTCACATTTGTTGTGTCCGGGGGTGAAAGGCCAATAAAATGTATATTTCCGATTTTTAATCGGAGTTTGTTTGTGCGAATGGGAGCATTTTGTTGTTTACGTTAAGTCGCAAAATTCTTTGTAAAGATTGCGGCTTCGCCGCACACAAACCGTAAAACTTAGCCAAAAATTTGGATAACTTTTGATGCCCCACATCTCGAGATGAGCTGGAGCGATTTGGAGCTCATTTGGTCAAACGCCCTAGGAGGAGTTCGTTAAAATGCGACGTCAGCGAAAACGCTGACTCAGCATTCTCCAGACTTTCTGTCAAAATGGCGGACTTCCGGTCTGTCAGGGGGCGTGGCCACAATAATATTTTTTGTTTGTCGTCACATGACGAATGTCTGTACCGAATTTCGTCACTCTATGACAAAGTTGACGTTGGCCCCTCCCCCATAGGCGTAATGTATTTTCACTTTTGTAGGTGGCGCTGTCGCGCCATTTTTTATTTCCCCAATACGAAACACACATTTAAATTAATTTTTCACCGGACCTGAATTTTGGGCAAAGTTTGGTGAGTTTTCGACTATGTTCAGGGGGTCAAATTGCTGCTCAAAGAGCAGAAGAAAGAAAGAAGAAGAAGAAGAAGAAAGAATAATAATTAAAGCCGCAAGCGGCATCGAACGGCCCTCGCGGGCCGTGCCTCCTTTAGCACCTACATTGCCGCGCCATAACCCTACCGAGAGCGCTAGCGTGGCCACACTGCATTTTATTGCCCTGATATTCCATTAATCTTTGTCAGTAAACATCAAAAGTACATTTTTAGCCTCTCCATGTGAATAATGGCTCCAACCTGCAGAGGCCGCTAGCGCGCCCCAAATCCTTTTTATTTCACAAGCAGCATCGGACGGCCCCGACGGGCCGTACTTCCATGACCACTGTCCACAAGCTCCATACAGAGGGCGCTAACGCGCTGTGATTGTGTATAATGTGAGATTTATGTGTCAGTCCCATTAGGATAACATGGGGGGCCCCGGGCATCACCATGGCAACACCGTACAAAATACGGTATGGGTCTCATTGGCTTTTTGATCGGGACGCCATCAACTATTTTTGTGCCGAATTTCATCCATTTCCGAGAAACTAATTTTTTCAGATAATGCATTTTTGTTCTCAGCCTAGAGGGGGCGCTATCGCGCCCAATGTCACGTTTTCACATTTGTTGTGTCCGGGGGTGAAAGGTCAATAAAATGTATATTTCCGATTTTTAATCGGAGTTTGTTTGTGCGAATGGGAGCATTTTGTTGTTTACGATAAGTCGCAAATTCTTCGTAAAGATTGCGGCTTCGCCGCACACAAACCGTAAAACTTAGGCAAAAAATTTGGATAACTTTTGATGCCCCACATCTCGAGATGAGCTGGAGCGATTTGGAGCTCATTTGGTCAAACGCCCTAGGAGGAGTTCGTTCAAATGCGACGTCAGCGAAAACGCTGACTCAGCATTTTCCCACCTTCCTGTCAAAATGGTGGACTTCCGGTTTGTCTGGGGGCGTGGCCACAATAATATTTTTTGTTTGTCGTCACATGACAAATGTCTGTACCGAATCTCGTCACTCTACGACAAAGTTGATGTTGGCCCCTCCTCCATAGGCGTAATGTATTTTCACTTTTGTAGGTGGCGCTGTCGCGCCATTTTTTATTTCCCCAATACGAAACACACATTTAAATTAATTTTTCACCGGACCTGAATTTTGGGCAAAGTTTGGTGAGTTTTCGACTATGTTCAGGGGGTCAAATTCCTGCTCAAAGAGCAGAAGAAGAAGAAGAAAGAAAGAAGCAGAAGAATAAAGAAAAATAATAATATTTTTGCAAAACAATATCGTCGCTTTCGCGACGACAACATATTATACATTTTTGGAAAGCTCTCAACCACCCCCACGCAGCCGTGGGGGTCCGAGGTGGATGACGAGCGCTTCGCGCTCGTCATCCACCTCCGTATGTCAGTTGGCCATATACCCCCATTCACTTTCATGCAATAACAAGTATAAAGGGCCCACACCAGAGGTGTGGGCAGTCACTGTTTTACATGGTGAGTTTACGGTTGACATGGGGACAGCGCTTCGCGCTGTTTTCGTGCGCTCCGCGCACTTAGGTACAGTGCGCTCCGCGCACTGCGTTGCGATTACAATAGGCCCTTGCGACGGCAGGCCGCTCGGGCCTAATAAAGAATAAAGAATAAAGAAAAATAATAATATTTCTTGCAAAACAATATAGTCGCTTTCGCGACGACAACATATTATACATATTTGGAAAGCTCTTAACGACCCCCACGCAGCCGTGGGGGTCCGAGGTGGATGACGAGCGCATGGGGACACGGTGAGTTTACGTTTGACATGGGGACAGCGCTTCGCGCTGTTTTCGTGCGCTCCGCGCACTGCGTTGCGATTACAATAGGCCCTTGCGACGGCAGGCCGCTCGGGCCTAATTACATCGACTTTAGGTACAACAGATACAGATTTATAACGATACAATCATCAGCTTCAGACGTAGCAAAATTTGCCAAGAAGAGCATTTAAATGCTGTACATTTGTTACAGATGTTTGCAGAATTTAAAGGAAAAAGAACAATTGATAGGACAAAGTATATCTGAAAAAGAATTACGTTGTTAATCTGATTTTTAAAGATGTAATTGGAGATTAATCCAAGGTCTATACTGTAGTTCTTTCTGATATATATTCCAATGTCAGTCCAATGGTGTTTCTATTTATTACATTAAAATGATTGACATTTCTTATCACACGTTTGACTTGTGTAGGGACAGGCATATTATATTCTGTGTGTTATAATTGTCTTTTGGTCCTGTTATTTTCCCTGTTGTCATTCCCATCTCCACTACAGTTTTTATTTTTATTATTGTTGTGTCCTTGGGCAAGACACTTCACCCAATGCCTATGTGTGAGTGGTTGGTGGTGGTCTGAGGGACCGTTGGCGCAGATGTGTGCAGCCTCGCTTCTGTCAGTCTACCCCAGGGGAAACTGTGGCTACAAAATGTAGCTTACCACCATCAGCATGGAGTGAATGACCCCCCTCCCTTTCATGTGTGAAGCGCTTTGGGTGTGACTTGTGTCATATAAAAAGCGCTATACAAATAAGATTCCCTTCCCTTCCCTTCCCCTATTATTATTTCCCCTGTATAGTGTTGTGCGTTAAAAAGCTAGAGCGTAGAATGGGCCTGTTGAGAGTTGGCGATAGCCCCCATTCAAAAAGCCCTCACCCAGCTGCCCTATCTTACAACTTTATGGATGATCTGTGTCCTATACTGTGGGATGCGTTAAAAAGGACGAGGCTTTCTGAGCCTGTTGGCCAGGGGAGGGGGTCCCTCTGACCAACAGCCCTGTGTCTCGACTTCCCTTGTTTACTTGTGTATTGTTTTGTAGATATAGGGATGACAACAACTGATAACAGCAGCATTAGTTAATTTTGTTAAGCTTTAGGCTGAAGCTTAGCTTTTGCCTTCCCTTTTCACAAACTACAGTGTCCACTCTGAGGTAACCAAGTGAATGTACATTAGGGATTCACATTCCCCCAAAAAACAAGAAAAAATACAATTCCACAATGATAATTTACAATTTCTCCTCTATATAAGAGTTAATTATTTTAGCTCTAAGCTTTCTTTTAAATAGAAATAATGATGAACATGACTTAAGCTCATCCTCCAAACAGTTCCACACATTCACACCTTGAAACGACAGGCTTCGTAATTTAGCATCTGTTCGCGCTATCGATTTAGCAAACATAAATGATCCTCTAAGTTCATACGGTGTACTTTTTATTTCAAACAAATTCTGCACACAATCTGGAAGCATATTGTTTCTTATTTTATACATTAGATTGCTAATTTTATAGTCAACTAAGTCATTAAATTTCAAGACTTTGGAGCTGATAAACAGATTATGAGTATGTTGATTGTAATCGGCTTGAGACGGACAGCACGCTTTTGCAGTATAATAATTGGCTGTATGGTCGTTTTATAGGTTTTCCCCCATATCTCGGCGCAGTACGTCATATAAGGCAGTATCAACGTATTATATATGAGATGCAAGGACCTAGGACATAGCATGTGTTTAGCTTTGTGTAAAATTCCAAGTGACCTGTACATTTTGGATTTAACATGGGCCACATGTGGTTGCCAATGTAGTTTATTATCAATAATTACGCCCAAGAATGTATTGTCATAGACCTGCTCTAATTGAACATTTGAGCCAAGCCAACATTGTTACAATAGAAAAATCACGTGTGGGCGTCAAGTTCAGTTTAGTTCATAGTATATGCAGTATTATATCTGCCAATCATACTTACTTTGTTTATAAGTGATTTAATTGGACAATTCATGATTTAAAATTAAAGCTAAAATGATTGTATTGTATTTGTGTTTGGCAAATAAATGGTGTGAATAGGTTTATTTTCAGAGCTTCAAAACTCCACATTGTGGCTTTGTGCTCCGCGCTATAGAGCAGAGAAACAGGAAGGAGTTTTGAGGCGACAAGAGGAAAAGCCCTTCTTCAGGCGCTAATATTAAAAAAGCTCGTGAGGATACAGTTGTGCAGATCTTTTGTCATTTCTTTATTAAACTCAAACACCGACCTAAAAAAAGGCACATTTTTAGCAACAGTGTCCAGTAAAAGTATTATAAAACCATCACAATCAGATAGTCGGGCAAACTTCTTTGGCATTTTGTCTGCGCACATTTTTCTAAACATTTCTAACACAGACGTCGGCCCAAGAACCTTTATGCACGATGGAAAACTCCTCCACAACGGAGAGCTTATGAAACTGAAATTTAATGAACGAGTACATTGATGTACAGTATTCCTTTAATATTACTGTACTCAGTAACTGTACCTGAATAGAGTTACCCAAAATGAGTATGTTAAAGATTCTAAATACATGTATTCAGTTACTACCAACACAGCAGTGTTTTCATAGCCAGATCTGTTTCAGTGGCATACACATATGCATTTGTTCTTAATTAAATTCCCACAACTTTACTTTCACACGTGTCATCTGTGGACCAGTAACAAATATCCAAAACGATTTTGAAAGAAAATCAAACCGGAGATAGGGGAGTATTTGCATCTATCTTTAGATCCTCGTGTATGTCATGCCTTTCACAACAAAGGCTTTGGCTTTTATTTTGTAAGGCCAACAGGAAGTGCTCAGTTCTTATTATGCTACTTGACAAACAGGGAACTTTAGAAATATTTACCATTGTTTTGGTAAAGGATTTAACATTTCCAACACATGGATAAACAGGACATTTGTGACGCGTTCCACAACTGCAGAGAGAGATTCGAGAGCGAGAGCGCGGATTTGTTCGCTCCTCCTTTTTTCGCAGGTAAACAAAGTGAAAGTGTCCCGCGAAGGAAAACCAGAAAAGCCAGAAGAGCCCGTATAAGGCGACTCTCATTCTAATGTGACAGCTTTAGGTGGAGGAGCGCATGTGAGCCGTGGCACTGACGGCTCTGTCGTGTGATGCGTAAAGACGCACGGGGGGGCCGCAGCCAAATTGGCAAAACTGCGCCGTTACCCTGTGTGCAGAAAGTTCAGGGACAGAGCAGATGAGATCCAGTCTGCCGAGTCTGCATTTAAGTGGCTGAACTTCAACGCGTTTGAGCTCACGGTGTCATATTATTGGCAGATTACTGTTTAGTGCGTAAGGTGAGAGAGCGCACCTCTTCTCCTGGTACGGCGTACCACCGGCAAATCTTTTAACAGTATGCAGTACCGGACCGTACCGGCTTACTTTCACCCCTGGTTGTAACATGCACTCTAAGAAATTTCCGTAATAATACAGGCCTTTTTACTATAAATTCTGACGGATTTGCTCCGTAAATTCACTTTACCAGTACTTTCCGTTTGATAATAAGTTTTCCGTAAATAAACAAGACTTTGTCCTGTAGTTATTTGAAGGACTGTTCCGTAATTTTATTTTACGGAAAGTTCTGTATTTTTGTGTGTGAACACAATGCATTGTGGGTTATAACAGCCTTTGAGGCGGGAAAAATCTGAGCTCAGGCAGAGCCTTTTGTGGGATGATTGTGAGCACCCTTTTATGGTAAGTAAAACATATAACCGTACCGGCTTACTTTCACCCCTGGTTGTAACATGGGGAGAGTTGTAACACCACCAATTCCACCATTCAAGGATAAGATAGAAGTCAAATGGAGATAAAACCACAGAAGACAGAGTTTCTGTGGAACATTTGTATTGATATTCAATGGGATGACAGCATTTTGTTCATTTTAGTGTGGCTCTACAGAAACATTTAAAAACTGTTAAAAACAAGGTTACTACCATTGTGTGACCAACCCTTAGGGCAAATGAACAAATGAAGCTCATTCAATTTGGATCACATTTATAAAGGTTATACAAGTATTACTGACTCTGCAAGAGCAAGAATAAGGAGTTAAGAATGCATTTTGGCTCATAAAGAGTTAAAAATATAAATATATGACAGCTATTTGGTATGTATGTGTCAAGCAGACATAGATATATGATTCTGAGTTTTTAAAGTGTGAAAAAATATGAAAGTATAGTGATTTTATGGCTGTTAAAAGTACAGTAGAGGCCACATTTGTGGCCTTAGGGTGTTAAGTGTGATTTTTTTAAATGAAAATCCGTCACTACAGAAAAACAAAAAACCTGTAAAAAATAACTTTACCACTAAACTTTGACCCATCCCAAGGCCTAATAAAAATAAACACCTCATTCAATTCGGAATATTTTTATAGAAGTTATGCAAGTATTTCTACATTACAAACAGCACAACAGTGGACTTTTGTGTGCATTTTGGCCAATAAAGGGTTAAAAATAATTTAAAATACAAATATTTGGTATGTATGTGTCAAGCAGAAGTAGTTCTATTAGTCTGAGTTTTTAAAGTATGAAAAAACATAAACGTATAGTGATTTTATGGCTGTTGAAAGTAGAGGCCACGTTTCGGGCCTTAGGGAGTTAAGTTAAGATTTTTTAAAGGGAGCCCTGAGGGTTAATCACTATGTATGTCGTTTATTTAACCCTTTGTTTCATAAAAGTAACACAATATTTTATTCATAATTTTAGTTTTACGCACTTAAAAGTAGGGCTGCAACGATTAATCGATTAAATCGATTAACTCGATTATTAAAATGCTTCGAATATTATTTTCCCGCTTCGATGATTCGTTTAATTAATATATCTCATTAAAACCGCGTGAAACGGGGCCGCTTACGCGCCCGGAACTTTAAGTGGCGCTTGTTTCTGCACGACCACTTCTGAAGAGCACAGCTCAGTCTAATGGTGCGTACAGACCAAACGCTGACACGCCACCAACTTCCATGTTAACCCTATGTAGACGTGCTTCGTCGCGCTTCAAAATGTAAGCAAAGATGTCCGCACGTATGAAGCGTTGCAAATGTGAGCAGATGAGGATAAACGCGCGTCAAAGCCAGTGAGAACAGCGCGGTACAGAGCAGGGATGCCCCGCCCACTGCTTATGCACTCAAGTAATCACAATCTACACGTGCGTTCATTTACGCCTTGTTAACCAATCAGGGACTGGGCTCAAATAGTGAGCACAAGCGTCACCTGTTACCTGCAGCAGTGGCGCAAAAAGGGCATACGCAATATATGCCTTTCATAGGGGCGCCAATAGTGATGTGTCGGTCGCGAACGATCCGGCTCTTTTGAACGAGTCTTTACAGTGAACGATATGAACGGGTTCTCGGAGGTGAAGTATTTTTTTTTTTAATTCCTCTTTGGCGTCACTTTAGTTGTGCATGCTTATTTTGCGAAACAAAAGTCACTGCTGGAGTGGGGCAGAGAGGAGTGGAGGATTGGCAGAGGGACAGTCATCTCCACCCCCACGAGGAGCTCAAAGTGAGCATAAGGCAACAAGTTTGAGAAATAAAAGTCCTAATGAAATAATAAACACGGTTACAGAGGAGATCGCGTTGAAGCAAAACACCTCTTTCACTTGCGTTGTTTTCTCCCCTCTTGCACGAGGGAGTGAGAGGGAGAGGAGGAAAAGTTACGTGAATGAAAGCAGCAGAAGCTTAATCGGCTGTGATTGTTTTTTTGTGATAACAAACTCCATAGAGGGAAATATCGATGTTATATTGTGTGAAATAGTGACATTTTCGTTCAAATAAAGTCAATTCAGAGGGTATTTATTGACTTAAAAAAAAAAAAAGAAACAAACATCAAAGAGCCATGTGTGTGTGTGTGGGAGGGGGGGTAGTTGCGCCCCTGACCTGCAGCATGGAGAACAAGTTGATCATGGCGGTTTGCGCTCGGCCTGAGTTGTATGACACACCTCCTAATTATGACGCTGGCAAAACTTCACGCGCCAGCAGACAGGCGTTTCTCGCGAGTGTGAAGCGGCAGTGTTTGGCGTCCAACTAGAGGCTGACAGAGCGTGGACGCACGTTTGGTCTGAACGCACCTTAAGGTAGTAAACAACAGAGCGGAGCTAGCTGTGCTAAAACTCGTAGCCGGGAAGAACAGAACCAGGTACCAGAGTGGAGAACCAGGCCGTCGAAATCATCAAAACACGACTCAAACAAGAAGAAACTCAGCAACGAGAGGTGAAGATAGGACGGAGGCTAATGAGGCTAAAGGACACGGCTCTCCCTGCTATCGCGCAACAACAACGCTAACAGCTGCTTCAATGATTACCATCAGGACAGATGATCTACACATTCATCCACTGTTCATAGTGTGACAAAAGGTAAGGTATGATGGCGAACTTACCTCCTTTCCCCCCTGTACCAAACGCAGACTTTAACATCCTACTCTGTCTACTTCTCCCTTGCTGCAAAGTTTGTTGCGTATTATCTTTACGCTGCATCTATGATTTAAATTACGATAAATAAATCCACAGATCTAAATATAGTGACCAACTCTTTGGGTTGTACTGCAGAGCCATGTCGTTCTCTGTCCCTCCTGGTGCTTAAAATGTCCCACTTTTTCATTGAAGCCAACCTCGTGATTTTATTTTATATTTTATTTATTTTACGTCTAACTGCTTTATAATATGTTGCTAGCCCAGTGTTATATATGTTGTAATAGTGAAAAGTTGTGTGTCCTTTAGTGGGATGAAAATGCCTGATCTATAAAAAACAAAAAACTAATTCCTCTTGGTTGTGGGTTGTGGGTTCGAATCCCGCCTCCTGAAGGTGCACATTGTCGTTGTGTCCTTGGGCAAGGCACTTCACCCACATTGCCTCCAGTGTCTGCCTACACTGGTAGCCCCCTAGGAGAGACCAACAGGCCCGGTTTGAACCGTGAGGCCGTCCTTCCGTGGACCCACCACCTGCAGAAGGAGCCATGGGGGGCTGGTGCAATGTGATTTGGGCAGCTCCGGCGGCTGCCCCCACGACCCGGCAACAGACAAGTGGAAGAAAATGGATGGATGGATGGATAATTCCTCTGTACTTCAAAGTTCTGCCAAATTGTCCCACTGGTCTCTGTTTAAACTATTTGAGGTGGTCACACTATTTCAAAAACCAAAATAAACTCCAACACAGTCATACTGTTTCACCTGTACTTGAAAGTTTCTCATATCCATCCTTTCATTGCTCACAACAAATACATTTATGAACCATGCAAACTGACACATTATTCCCTGCTCCATGGCAATACTATGACACAAATAATTCTAATGTTTTCCCTCTTTTAGGAAACCCCTCTGGTTGAGATCCTGGGAAAGAAATGAATCACCTGAGCTTCAGCAGAAAATTTCAAGATTATGTCTCCAGTCAGGACCTACTTCACTTGAATAAGAGTAAAAGTACTGATATAAAAGACACTATGAAGCTGCTCTCTCTCCTCATCATGGACATAAGGACAGGTGTCTCTTTATGAGAGTCAAATGTTGCTGCTTATGGGAAAAACTGATAAGAAATGAAGAATAAATGATGTTATTTCTAGCAGAAAAATCCTTTGTTTAAAACTATGTTTTTTCTCCTTTTATAATCTGCTCTAAAGTCGTGGGATTTAGGTTTTCAATATAAATAAAATACTTATAAGATTAATCGATGTAAATAATCGATAGTTGCAGCCCTACTTAAAAGTATTGAACAGAAAAATCGAAAATCGCATCGCAATCGCAATATTTGTCAGAAAAACTGCAATTAGGTTTTTTCTCAAAACCGTGCAGCCCCAAAATGGACATATCAGTGTTTACCCACTTCCTCCCTGATCCCACATTGTGATTGTCAAGGTTGTAAACAGGTTCATGCAGATCCTATTGAGAAAAATTTGATTTTGAGCTAAGAAAGTCAACTTTTTGACCAAGACTATATTTTGTTTAGTGCTTATACTATTGCACATAAAACCATATGACTTAGATTAGATTAAATTGTAGTTTTTCAGGAAAAATGTGATGCACATGTCCCCTGCTAATTTCAAACCATTATGCTAATGGGGCTAGCTCAGGGGTCGGAAACCCGCGGCTCCAGAGCCGCATGCGGCTCTTCAGCCTCCTTGTAGTGGCTCTTTGTCCCACTGGAGCAGCCACGAGTATATCTACAAGGAGAACTGGTTCTGATTGAGTAATCCATTGGAACCGTGTGACTCCTTCATTAACGATGCCTCTTATTGATGCCGCTTTGCGCCGCAGCCTCTTTATACTATAAACCTGCAGGCGCGGAGCCGCTGCAGATACACGCACCCAGTGGCGCAAAAAGGGGCATATGCAATGTATGCCTTGCATAGGGGCGCCGAAAGGATGGGGGGCTGTAGTGATGGGTCGGTCGCGAACGAGTCGGTACAAAGAGCCGGCTCTTTTAAGTGAACGATGAGAGCCGAGTCTCACCCGTGACCGTTTTTTTTTTAAAGTTACATGTTTATCAAGCTCCACGTGCACCGGTCTGCGCTACACTCACCTCAGAGAGAATAGAGAGAGAGAGAGAGAGAAAGGGAAAGATGGGTCGGAGAGAGAGAGAAGGTGCTGCAGCCTGTGTGCGAAGAACGAGCCTGCTGTTTACACAAAATTAACAACTCTACAAACGTATACTCATCCATGAATGTAATCAGCGCATCTCTAGCTTTAAGTCATTTTTTATTTAAGAACAATCCGACTCATATGTTCGGTTTTATGGTTAGATAGAGTTACGCTGGGTTTGTGGAGTGAAAAGTAAACGATGCATCACACGCGCGGGGCGGCGTTACGTCGCCTTTTGTTGGCCTTTTCCTCATGTGTACGAGCTCATTAAAACAGCAACAAAAGCAGTACAAGAGAAGTCCTGCTAAAGTTTGGACTTCAGTGATGTCTGGAGTCTGAAGTGTGAGGCTGCAGCGGCTACGGAGGAACAGGGGCGGAGCTACAGGCAGCTGAGGGACTGGGAGAAACACTAGGATTTTAACAGTAAATAAAAAGTACGTGTGTGAAACTAATACCAGCTTTAAAAGTGTGGACACAGATTAATATAAGCCATATAATAGCAATGAAAAAAAAATCTAATGTTCCTTTCATTTCTTTCTTGATTATAGTTGTTGTTTTGTGCAGGGAGTACTCAAAAGGCTCATTTAATGAGCCATGAATGACAATTTCTGCTAATTTTGTCTGAAATTGAAAGTGTATATGTTGCCATTTGGGAGCCAAAAGAGCCGGCTCTTTTTAGTAAGCCGATCCAAATGATCTGGTTCACCAAAAAGAGCCGAAAAAAATCACATCACGAATACGATAGAGAGAAAAAATATTTAAATATAGTCGGACCCCGCGCGCAAGGGACAGCGGCGCCTCATAGGCCATTTCCTCATAGCCCCCACCCCCGGAAAAACAATCTGGGTTTGTGGCTGCATACCCCCAGAAAGTGGGTAGTTGCGCCCCTGCACGCACCTTTGCACTTCATCCCACGTCTGTTTTAAGATCCGCGCTACACGTTGCAATGAGTCCATCTAAATCTGTTCTCTTTATTTATGCTTATACGTGCAGCTGTTACGTTTTTAGAAACCAAAACAAAGCGCACGTGCTGAAACATGTGCTTTTGCGTGCTTGGTATCATTCAGAAACTATGGCGCTGAAGGGCTGACAAGAATATCCTTCGACCCTCGTTCATACAAATAGAGAAATGGAAAGAAAGTTAAGAAAATCTCTAACAACCTGTGAATGTGCAGCTCCTCCTCTGAGCGCCACAGAAAGGAGTGTCTGCCCCACTGAAATAGCTTTAAATCCCGTTAATTTAATAACCATTTTACAATAGCCTTTATAAAAATGCTTTGTATGATAGGACGTTTATGTCAAAATAGGTCAATTTACTATCTCTCCTGTTTAAATAAAAAACACAAGAAGCACATATTATAATTTATAGCCTATTTTTTAATGAATTGATAAGAGAAATTATCAATGGTATTAATACATTGATAAAAAAAAAATCTACAAATAAGTATTACATAAAACAAACAAAACAACAATAATATTGATATTAAAGTTTGTATGTTTGAGCGTTAAAACTATTGTGGCTCCTTGAGGCTTTTGTTTGGTTTGAAATGGTCCGAAATGGCTCTTTTGATGTTGTGGGTTGCAGACCCCTGGGCTAGCTGAACAATGGCTGACAGGGGTGGGGATGGTTGTAACACAATCATCCAAGGTTAATAACACTTACTTGATTTTAATACTTTTACAGAATGCCTAGAAAAGAAAGACTGACAGATTTGTGCCAGCTAATGTTTTAAAAAAAAGCATCTGATGTGGTCCGAAAGAAGGGCAGGTCAGATCAGTTGCAAAGGCACATGTGATCTGCCTTTAACACTGAGCAGATACTGGAAAACACTGCAGAAGCTGAGAGACCATAGAACGGGAGAGGTGGGGTTGTTCAATTTACACATTTTAAGCTGGTATAAATAACATGAACAATTTCTGTTTCTCTTCAAAACATAAGCAAATCTTGAAGATCACACTTATTTTTTAGCGGTGTTACATCAACATATCTAAATCATGTTGATGCCAAATGAAAATGTTACATTTTGCCCTTGCCCCTGAATTTGTGACGCGTGAAACCCCGTGCATCGAGAAGTAGTCCTCGTGGGGATTTTAGTCCGCCATTTTACAACCGACGCTGCATGAACCTGCATCATGAGGACACCCGCATAAGGTAAATTCAATTTTCTCTTACAAATTAACAATAGGAAGTGGTAGACATCCCCTCAACATTGTTGTTTTCACGGAGCAGAGCTTTTTAATCTGCTATTATTATCAAGCAACTTCAAGCTCCATCCACCCGCTGCCCTCGGCGGTGGGGCGGAGGTGCCCGTGGTTGCTAATGCTAATGCTGCCCTACTCTCGCCTGCTTTGGATACGCGGTGCACGGATCGCCTCGGTGCGTCGCGAACGGGTTCGGGTCCGATTTGAAGGGTTTTGGAGAAACATCATCAGATCTTTCTCCAAAACCCTCTTGCGCCCGGGAGCCCCCGGGGCTGGAAATTCCGACGTGAATGAATGAAACGCACGTAGCTGACTACCGCTTTGACCAAAACACACATATCATAAATCAAAATGTCACGCAGAGACTCCTCTACAAACGTATCCACTTCAAACTACTACGACTTGTTTAAGGCTTCTGGGTTTCCAAAAGGCAAACAGCAGAACTACAAATAAGACGGCCAAAGAAAGCTCACAACTCACTGAATTGATCGGTGTAAGCTTTTTTGCACAGCACTAAACGTTTTCAGCAGAGCCCACTTCAAACTGCACAAAAAACACCCGCAAAGCAAAATAAAACATGCAAATTCTGACTTATCTTTTCTGTTTCTCCTATCCGGTAAGTCCAAAGTCCAGACCACTAAAGAGGAGGCTCTGAGAGGATTATACGAGACTCATTATCTGACGAGTCCGACTTGTCAGTGCGTGACAGCTGTTCAATCCATGAATATATATATTTTTA
The DNA here is from genome assembly GCA_007210695.1 of Neogobius melanostomus. NCBI lineage: Eukaryota > Metazoa > Chordata > Actinopteri > Gobiiformes > Gobiidae > Neogobius > Neogobius melanostomus. The sequence goes on from VHKM01000365.1 coordinate 264,303, forward strand.
TTTTTTTACGCAATCAATCCAATTTCACCCGAAACCGGAACCTTTCTGTTTGCGTGTTTCTGTTACGTTTATCCGACGCACATCCGCCCGGCGCCCACAATAACAATGGAGAAAGACGCTTCACTCGGCTTGTTGGGGACTCAATTTAGTTTTAAAAACGTCCTGATGGACGGTAGACGAGCGACTGCTGTGAGAGAGTTCACCTTTCACAGAAGTTACTCAGGTCTAAAATAGCGTCGCAATTTGGAGCAAACACAGACGTCCCTGATGCTGAGCGTTCAGTCTCACGGATCAAACAGACCCCAGCCAGAGCACCAATGAACTTATGAGCGAAAATATGTAAGTCTGTGTGTGAAAAATTAAGCAACTCCCCCAACAGGCTGTTTGTAACTGTTAAAAGGAGAAAAAGTAGCTTCAGATGTTGGTTGCACTAAATGTTGAATGTTCAAAAGCAAGTGTTTATTGTTCTATGCTATTGAATTTTTTGTGTGAGTTTAACAAATGGCACTTTGATTTCTGTTTACAGCAATGGTTAAACACTTAAAGGTGCTGTTTGTGGCCCTTTTGCAATTAATTGCAATTAATGAATTACAAACCTGTAATTAACTCTATTAAACAACTATCAATTCTTTATTGAGTAAGCACCAACATGTCTCCAAATGTTCATAACAGGATTTACTTGCAATTTAGGTTCTTGGCTTCTTTTCAGTAAAAATAAGAGTTTTTGCTCCTTCTGTTTTTTTTTCTAGGCAGAATTCATTTTTGGTGAACAATACATCACTGCTAGTCTTGCCCCCAATTTGCTTCTTCCTAATTTTCTCATCCAGATATTCCCAAGGCCCAACAGCATAACTATGAGTAAAATGAGGATTTTAAATCTTGTACAACTTGTTAAATTATCAAATAGTATGAACATGCTATTTTCAGGGAAATAGCCCCTTGAGTGCAAGAGGTTTACATACCATTACATTAAAAACATTACGATTCTGTTGACCCATACCTTAAACATTTATCTGTGAGCCAACTAACACATGGTTAAGAATCATATTTGTTCTGAGTTGTCATGTAAATTCTTAATTGCTGTTTTTTTGTGTTCTCCAGACTGCTGCCTTTCCTGCCAGTATCAGCCAGTGCAAGGGTTTATTCAAAGACTCAGTAGTAGGGGTGAGTAGTGTATTCTACACGTTTTACGCAAACTTTACAAAATACATTGTGAATACTTCACACTCATGTACCCATGACTTGACACTCACCCAAACACTGACACACACACTGATTACACTCAATCACATTTTTATATTTGTCTCTCTTTTTTCTTTCTTTTGTTTCTTATGCAGTATGTGGCAGTGTAAAGCTTGTTCTGAATCAACTGCAAGTAGGAACGAACTTCTTTCTCACTATAAACTTAAACATCCACACTTTGGACGCACCACCTGTTACCCCTGTGTGTATTTAAGCTGCCCATGCTCATTCAAAACATGGAATGCCTTAATTATTCACCACAGTAGGGTTCATTCCACTCGCACAGCTCAAAGACCGACAGAGCATACTGTATTTCCTGTCACATATGCAGCTGTAAGGCTTTATTTTGGGGCGACGGTGGTGCAGAGAGTAGAGCGGGTCGTCTTGTGACCAAAGGGTCGGCGGTTCGAATCCCGCAGGTGCCCACTGTCGTTGTGTCCTTGGGCAAGACACTTCACCCACCTTGCCTCCAGTGTCTGCGTACACTGTTGTATGAATGAGAGTGTGAATGGGTGACTGGTTCCTTGATGTAAAGCGCTTTGAGTGCCTAAAGCAGGTAGAAAGGCGCTATATAAAAATGTGACCATTATCAACAGAAAGAGATTTCTTTAGTCATATTACCACACATCTTAGGCGGAATGAGAATGTTCCTTGTCCGTTTTTAGACTGTTCATTTCAAAGTAATATTTATGGCACATTTAAAAGTCACAAAAGCCGTAAACATGCACAATATACCTATGCTGATTTAAAGCCGGGAATAGTCAGAACCACAAGATTAGCAACTCAAACAGATGAACAGTCTTCAGATCAAGAGGAAGATGATGATGGAGAGGTTTCTTCTGTATTGCCAGATTTAAACACACAGCCCAAAGAACTCTCTGGTTTAATAGAACAACAACTTGGAGCTGCTCTATTAAAATTAGAATATTTAGTCCATGTCCCTGGAACAGCCATTGATGAGTTTTTACAAGAGCTACACCATTTACTCAGCTCTCCAACTTGCACAGTATCTAAAAGTTTGGTCGGTGCCATACTTCAGAGCAACAGCATCCAAGTAAACAAATCTATTATTGCAGATATTGCCACAGCAGTTTGCTCAGCTACCCCTGTACACAAGGCTCTTGAAAAGGGTGGACCTTTAAGTACATCATATCAACGCAGATGTTATTATAACCAAAAATTTGGAGTTGTCGAACCAGTTACACATGTTTTGAATGCGAAAGAGAAGCATACATTTCAGTATGTGCCAATTTTGAAGTCTCTTCAGCAAATTTTAAAGAGCCAATCTATAGTTGAGGAGGTTATAAAAAATCATCGAGGAGCACAGCATACACAACCTGATGAGTTTTACGAGTACAAGGCCCCCAAGATAGTTCTCATTTTCAAAAGAACAGCTTTTTGAATAATGGTGAGTTAAGAATATCTCTAGGCCTTTATGTTGATGACTTCGAGACATATAACCCTCTTGGCACCTCAAGGAGGAAGCACAAGCTGTGTGTAGTATATTGGATCTTGGGTAACCTACCACCTGGGTCTCACTCATCATTATCATCTATCTACTTGGCGCTACTTGCCAAAACTGATCATATCAAAAAGTATGGCTATGAAAAGACATTCACGCCTCTCTTGCAGGACCTTAAAGTCTTAGAGGATCAAGGAGTGTACATCCCACTGTTGGGAAAATCTTTGAAAGGTACAGTTCAGACTGTAGCAGCAGACAACCTGGGAGCTCACAGCCTAGCTGGATTTCAGGAAAGCTTTTCTGGAGACTACTACTGCCGCCAATGCACAGCAAAAAGTTGTGATGTTCAACAACATTGTGTTTCATCGGGTGTGTTTGGCCCAAGAACAAAGGAGCTGCATGAATCTCATGTAAAGTCTGCACAGGAGACAGGCAAAAGCGTTTTTGGAGTTAAAAGAGGGTGTATCTTATCAGAACATTTGAGTTTTTTTCATGTAGTTGGTGGCTACCCACTGGATCTGGCTCATGACCTTCTTGAAGGAATTGTACCAGTAGAGCTGGCTCACTGCCTTGCACACTTTATATCTAAGAGTTTCTTCAGATTGGATGATCTTAACACAGCCATACGAACTTTTCCTTTTAAATGGACGGACAAAACTAACAAGCCAAATCCAGTACCAAGAAGCTTTGAAAGTCATAAATCCATCGGTGGAAATGCTCATGAAAACTGGGCTTTGTTGAGGCTGCTTCCATTTCTCATAGGGCATTGTGTACCTGAGAGTGAGCCAGCCTGGCTTGTGCTCATGGATTTGAAAGAAATTGTCGAACTCGTTGTCGCACCCATACATACTGATCAGTCCATTGCGTACCTTGAAAGTAAAATCGTTGAGCATAGGCAACGATGTCAAGAGCAGTTCCCTGGCATAAAACTTCTTCCGAAGCACCACTACGTGGAACATTACCCCCTCATGATCCGTGCTTTTGGTCCTCTTGTCTGTCATTGGACCATGCGCTTCGAAGCAAAGCACAGTTTTTTTTAAGCAGATTGTTAAACATACCAGCTGCTTCAAGAATATACCTCTGACATTGGCATCAAAACATCAGCTGATGATAGCGTTTCATGTGAACTCTCCATCTTATGGTAAATCTCCTCTAGAGGTGTCTGATGTTTCCACAGTCCCAATAGATGTGGTAAAAGATGAAATGGCTCATGCTATTCAGCAGAGGTACCCTGACACAAATGAAGTACATCTAGCCAAGAAGGCAACAAGCTGTGGCGTCACATACTGCAAGGGTATGATAGTTGTTCATGGGACCGAATCTGGATTACCAGAGTTCTCAGAAATCTTTCAAATGTGCGTCATTGATGATAGGCTATTCCTCATTGTGAATGAAACTTGTTGCACTAGGAACTAATGGATACCTATCCATTGAGTGATTACTGGGTTGGAAGAAGCCGCATGGTAACCTTAAAACGGCACATCGTCATTAGGGGTAAGATTTGAACACGTGGTTGCACTGAGAAGGTGACAATGGAGTAGGGCTGAACGATTCTTTCTGGCATATATTGCGATTTAAATTCGATGCACAATTTTCTTCAGTTAAATAATCACAATGTGCAGTAGCATTTACATACTTGACTCAACTGAGTCTGACACAACAACAAAAACAGCAGAAACAACAGATCCTGGGTCAGTCAGGAGCAAAAAAATTGCTGCTTTGGGGATCACAAGATCACCATGTCTGAAATTGCGATTTCGATCATAAAACAATAAATCTTTCAGCCCTACAATGGAGGATCCAAAATGGCACACTAAATTGCTTCTTCCTGTTTTTCCTTTCTGATTTGCACGCTGTCAATAATGAAGAATGTAATCACTAAATCTTACCTGTTCTGTTTTTCCTCCACAGATTAAGAGATCATCAATGGCTGCCTTCCTAGTGTTAAGAGTTATCTTGGATGCTGAAAACTCTCAAAGTTTTCCAAGTTCTGTTTATGAAGTGGTTCAGGAGGTAAAGAGACAGTGCAACCTCAACTATGCCTTCAGACTCCAGTTTATGGATGAGCAGTTTGGAAATGTGTTTACAAACCTAACAAGAGTGGAGGAACTCAAGGATAAGGGACAATTAAAGTAATCCAGATTGAGAGTTCCCAGTGTGATGAGGCTTCTGTCAGTCATTCCGTAGTTCAGGCTCCGCGTTCACCTTGTTCAGTGTCAGTGTCCTCTGGGTCTGTTGACACAGATATTCTGTCCTCTTCGGATTCTTCAAGCTCAAGAACACCATGGCCAATCAATTTTCCTGTGCCCCTGTTTTCTTATGATTCAGAGCTGAAACTTGACAGAGGCAATGTGACATACAAAAAGGATGGCACTCTCCTCATTCCTGATCCAAACTTAAATCAAACATTCTTGAGACCCTGGTGCAAGAAATTATCAAATACAAACTTTACTGTAGTGGCAAGGAATTAAATGCTGTGGCGAAGGCCCTTGTATCGAAGCATCCTTGCTTGAGTGAGAAAGGTTCTCTCACTGGGCATGCAGGATGGAAGACCAGTTTGGGAAATAAGCTTTCTATGTACCGCACGCAGCTGAGACAACTGGGATGTACTGAAGTGAGTATCAATTCCATGAAGAACAAGCCAGCGGGAAAAGCAAGTCCTGCAGCTTCCATAAAGAAACCTCGGCGGTCAGAGGTTAATTATTGCCCCCCGCATCCCATTGGAGAATCCGACACAAGCCTGGAAAGAGTGAGAGTTGAACTTGTTGATGATGTGACGAGGACAAACAGGGAGGTGATCAAAAGAAAAATGGAGAAAACGTTTTCTTATAGGAGAAGAGAAGTCATTTCCGAGGAGCCAATGGTTCAGGACTTCAAGACCAGATGGCCAGCATTCTTTCACATGAGTGAGGTTTGTGATACTTTGGCATGTTTTTTTTTTTTTTTCAAATTATAAATACATGTACATGTACCTAATATGGTTTTGTTCCCTTGACTTTGCATTGACATTTTTTGCAGTTTTGAGTATTAATGCTTTATCTGTGTGCTTACAGATAAATGCCGAATTTAAGAGGATAACTACCATGCTGCTCCAGTCCAGATTTCTGTCCCAGCTGGATATTCATACAGTCAAAATGATCAAGTTATTCAGGAAACGAGGAGGAGTGATTGGAGCCAAACTGAAGCACATCCTGGAAGAGATCGAGAGGGCAAGTGTTGATTGTACTTTATTATGCCCTACTAGGGAAATGTGTGTCTGTTTTGAGGAGCATTCATTATGTCATTAATACAAACGCCTTAAATTAGAAATTAAAAAAATTCCAAACCTATCATAATTTTTTGCAGTTTAAAGTTCCACATACCAATCTTGTATGTTAAGGGAGCCAGTGTAACTTTTTTTAGTCTGACATTACCAAAAAAAGCAATAATGCCCGAAAATCAATCTTGTTACCGACTATTCAGACACGTGAGCAGACTTTGAAAACCAAAGTCAGAATTGTATTTATTTATGATTTGTGTTTCAGTTAGTAGTTCACTCTAGTTGTAGGGATCAATGAGATCATGCGTTCAAAAAAATAATCAATTTTCTGCTGTGGGAAATTTCGACCTTGTAACCCCTCACAATGAGGATTACACTGATCTTTAATGTCCAAAATCATAACTACCTCAATAAGTTCTTTAACTTTCAGCAATACCCAAGCAAAATTTGTATTTTAAAATTAAATATACCAGATCTTGAATAGGTTTGATCCTTGGCGAGTCAAATAAATTGGAAAATTTGCGTATGTCCCAAATCAGTTAATAAAGTAACTCTCTTTCCAGACAGAGGACATTGAGATTCAAAGAAAACTCATCCTAAAGGGACTGTGCATATATCTCCAGGAGGACCCAGCACACGTATTCAGAGAATATGAGGTGAGTCCAACTGATGTATTGACAGTTTAATCCCAGCTGTCGCAGTAAGAACAACCACAGGATGCACTTCGAGAACATCAACACTTATTGTCTCCCGTCCTTCTCCTCGTGTTGCTGTATTTTCTAAAGAGGGCTGTGATGGCTTTCTGGCTTTTTTTGTGGACATGGTAATGAGTGTGATGATCTAACATCATTCCTTCCCCCTCCCCTCATGTTAACTGTCTGATTCCTCCTCCACAGCAGAGCAGTTTCTCTCCTACCACTGTTATGAACTTGAGAGCTGTTTGGCTCCCTGAAAACGTCCTTAAGTCATCTTGATGTTCTTCCAAGGTTTTCTCCACAGTGGGCCCCAGTCTCCTCACTATCATTAACTCTTCTCTGCATTCAGGAGTGTTTCTGTCCTATTTTAAGCAGGCAGCTGCCCAGCCGTTCCTAAAGAAACCGAACCTAGACCACACATTAATGCTAAACTACAGGCCCATCTCCAAGACCTCATTTGAATCCAAGATCCTGGAGAAATTAGTCGCCTATTTTTTTCTCAGGTTTTCTTTTAAGTGCTGTGAAACTCCTGACTATCGCATTTCTTCTCTTGTTTTCAGGCATGAAAATCACTCACTTTTCAGCTAAATTTGCCGCTTTGAAACCAAAATAGGTGACCTGAGTGAATTGTGGAGATCCGATGAGAAAATGATGGATTTTTAGATTTTTTTTTGGGGTGGTGGACGGGGCACACAGAAACACACAATCGCATCATGCCCATACGATTGTCAGTCATCAGTGTGAGATCATCTGCTTCAGCCAATGTTTCATGTCTTTGTCAATTAACTGCAGACAACTCCGTTACTCTCTCTCTTTTCCTGTCAGTGCGCTAAAAGCGTCAGATTTAACTACTGAACGCAACTGCAAAACAGGCGTTTTCTTGTTCTAATCTTTTTTTTTAAACTTCTAGTTTCCAAACAAAAGCCAGGCAAGGTCGTCCAAATGTTCTCAAAAGAGAACCAGCAGAACAGTTAAAGGAAAAAAGCGTCTGGAAAAAAAACTCAAGAGACCCCTGGAGTTTGCTGGGATATGATGCAGACAATAAGGCCCTGTCCCAATTCCAACACTTGCCTCTGAGAACACTCGCTGAGTTCCCTCCACAGTAAAGTCCCCTCAGTGAGGGAAGTGCAAGTGAAGATTCTCCCCTAAGGAATGGGACAACACTAGTATGCAAATTGCGGCGAAGAACGTGTTCCTTGCGTCACGCGCAACATCGACGTGTCTGATTTCACCCCCGTCTAGTAGATAGCGGTAATACAGAGTTTATACACATAAACTACAATGACAAGAAATACGTAGCTCCTGCCTCTTGTGGGTGCCATGTTGATTTATCTATGTTTGATAAATCAACGGAGGAAATATACGAAACAGCAGACGCATTCGCCGTATGTTTGTGACGGTCGGGATGTTTCAGGTATGTTGTATCGTTTAATTTTGGCACTTGGCTCAACTTAGCTGCCAACTACCATTGTGTCTAAAAACAAGACGACCTACACATTCAGATCGTATAGTTTACATCCAGTCTATTGTTAAACGACATTAAACGTGATGCATTACTGTTTTCGATAATCAAAAATCATCTGTGTCACATAAGTAGAACGTAAACAAGCAACCGTCCTCACAGGAGAAAGAGTTCAGCTTGAGACCATTTTTGTTTACTGAAAGCTTGAATCAGAGTCAGTAGATTGAGAACCTGAATAAGCGCGAAACATCCACATGTGCACCGGGGCGCACCGGGGCACACACCCGGCCGTCAGTGTCTATTGACGGGCAGACTCTGGCGAAGCACTCGGCATTTTTACGAAAGTCGTCAAATAGCGACTTTCAAACTATAACTTAGAGGTCCATTGCATATACATCTAACTAAGATATTCCAACACATTTCATAATTTTTACAGGCTTATTTGCGTATATATTCTTACATTAGTAATTGTTGCTTCCACCGGTAGCCGCCATGTTTATACTCCCTCGGCCCCAAGTCTGCTCCTGACCTGACTCACTGCGGAGGGGTCTTTTCAAGGGGAGATGGACACTTCCTCTTGCGCCCTAAGTATTGGGACACCCTACCACTCCGCGGGAACGCGCAAAATCAAGGGGAAGGGCTCAAAGCGAGGGCAAGGGTTTGAATTGAGACTGGGCCTAATTCACAACTTTCAACTTGTCAACGGTCTCTTGTAAGTTGTTAACCCTCAACAGCTTTAACTACAAACTGAACATAATCAGACTCTAGGGCTGTGGGTAAGAAAAAGTGCGAGACAACTCCTGCATCGTGCATGGTGATGCCTTCAATGGCCATTCATCAACGTGGGAAAAAAAAGCACATCAGCCTGAGCAACCTTAAACAGGCACTGTAAGACATGAAAATGAACTTCATTAAAGAACTCTGATAAAATTTAAAATAACAATTTGGTGACACTTAAATTAAATCAATTAAAATAGGTCTTATCTTAGAGTAGTTTGTATTTAGACATGAATTTGTACTATTTTCTGATATGTATTAAAGTTCATTAAAGTTCCTTTGAGATGAACATCTTGAATAAGAAAATGTTTGTTTTGTTTTGTTTTTTATGGATTTCTTTTGCATCACAACTGTTACTTTGCCTAATTTAAGTAAAAGTAAATTCTTTTACCTTAATTTTTCAAACCAAAAGTCCCATTCCTGGGCTAGTAGTTGAAGTAGTGGGGCCAGTTCATTTGATTCGCTGGCAAAAAGACCTCAATCAATCCCTGACATTCACACTTTCTTTTAATTCTGCTTGATTTTTCACTCAAAATGCATCAGGTTGATGCTTTTAAATGCCAATATTGAAAATGTTCAATATTTTCCTAGAGGGGTTGTAAACTTCTCACCTTTTTCACCCCTGACCCGTTTTAATGCCTGAGTTTTGTTAAGGGTCTGGGGGACTCCTGACAAACTATTTATTCTCACAGGTTCTACATTTAACTTTTTATTGCATTTTTATTGTTATGACATGTTAATTTATACATTTAAAGTGCATATGACAGGTTATCAAGTTTTTATAATTCTTCTTGATTTGGTGGGATAATACCTGTGTTAAGGACAATATCACAGTTTTACACCCATAAAATATCAGTTTGTGGAGAAAATATGATTAAAAAGTCAAAACTGTAGTTAATCTAACAGGGAAATGTCCTTAGCAACTCCTTAGCAACAGTAGAACGCTCTTCAGTGCTGACGTAGAGGAAGGTAGGTGCAATAAAAATACAGCAGATGTCTCTCTTTTTTGTAGGTATTTGACAGTCTTTTTTCTTATATTCTTGATCAGATTTCATTATTAGCTATATTTATATTAAACTGCACTGGTAATTTACTTCAATAAATAAGTTATTGTGTGTGTGGAGTCAGCCATTTGTATAAATGCACTTCTGGTGCAGTTTTCTTCAGCTCAGGTGTAGCTCGTTTTATTTTATAATGTTTATACCCACATGGAAAGAACCTATATGAGGATATATGCGCATACATGAATCCTATATGCAGCATATATGCACACATATGCTGCATATATACAGCATATATGCACATATATGATAATATATATGCGTATATATGCCACATATAGGCAAAATTGAGGTGCATATATGTGCATATATACAGCATATATGCACATATATGATAATATATATATGCGTATGTATGCCACATATAGGCAAAATTGAGGTGCTTATATGTGCATATACAGGCTACATAGGTCTCCTGTATTGCTTCTTTATATCCACATATAAGCCCTATATGTACATACAACATATGTCTCCTATGTTGCTCATGGCAGGATCTAGTCATTTTGTAGCTCCTATCTCACTTTAACAACTGTCATACATGATGCCTAGCTCATATTTTCTATTATCAAAGCAATAACTAAAACTAACTTAAACAAATTATGTAAAATTGTACAATATTGTGATAATTATATTATTGCAATATTTCACTAAACCATTTCAACACGATATGTTCCATTCTAATTAAACACAAATTGTTTTTCAGCAAATTGCGACTTAAAAAAAAGACTACATCAGGACCAAAACAAGACTAAAATAGAACTATGTTAGTACGTGTTTCACCAAAACGTTAACACATTTATAAGTTCAACGAATTGTTTGATTTCAATTAGTTTGAAAAAAAAAAAAAAAAGAATATTTCGATCACAGTCAGAATAAGACTTTGGTGATAGAGCATGCCTATGGCTCTGCAAGAATGCTGGACCAGGATAGAAACCCAGCTTGGTCCCAAGGAACATGAACATGGAGTTCTGTCGGGACTACTTAAAAATAAAGAAAATAGTTTTTGAAAATAGAATAAAAATCAAAATGGAAAATAGAAGATATTAAAAACTCAATATAAATTGATTTATTGAATAAACAAATGCATATAATAATAATAAAATAAATCTAGAATGAATTTGTTATGTGTCCCTGAAAAACATTAACACTGTGTTTTGAGTCAATTTTAATGGCTAAAACATGTCAGAAATGAGTTTGGCCCATAGACTGTATATTTTTGGCCACCACCTAAAATTGGCGCTGTTTAGTCCCATTGTCAGAAACGAAGAAGAATTCAAACAGGCGGAAGGCGGCGACAGGAGAAAGGCACCGGCGTATCTGGTCCTGGACACAACTTTGAACGGTGAGTCTATTAAGTGTAGTACTATTCTCACGCCAAGTCTTTGTAGTCACGAGCCACCCGCGATTTCAGCCAGAATAGCATAGCGGCGATATCAGCGCTGCTTGTGGTAGAGGAAAAGGCGATCGGAGCTAACGTTATGTGGCTAAACAATGGAGGGAACTGCGGCGAGAGGAGAACCCGTGTGACCGCGGTCAGAGCAGAGAGATGCAGGTACAACTTAGAGCTTTGAACACTGTCTATCTTTGTCTTGTTATGCTAGTTAATAGTATGCATGAAAGCGCGTGTACAGCATCAGTGATTATGCGCCAATAAAGTTGCTGTTGGTTTGGTTAAATGTCTGTGGGTTAGTTACTTACATTTTTGTTTTGTTTTTAACAGTGCCGATTACAGCAGCTTCTGTTCTGAACGTTTTTAGACACATTTGAATCATTATAGAAGTCTTATAGGCCCGCTAAAAAAATTTAATGTTAATATATAACAGATGTAGAAAGGTGCAGGTTCTCTATAAGCCTGAGTGTTGATTTTTGTTATAGTGTTATAGTTAAAATTATAATTTTTCATATCAGATGACTGAATTGAGTGAATTAAATCAAGGGTGTGCCTCCTGAACCAATTGTACTATTTGTAACTTTACTCCTGTTAGTAAGATTATATGCAATTCTTATTTTGATCCACTTTTTCTTTTTGTATATTTGGTCATGAGCATCCATTGTATCTGCATTGTGAATGTACAAAAAAAAGAGCGGCAGTAGTGAAAGAAAAGACAACAGTATGAAATGTAAAGTGTGAAGTAACTAAAGGGGCAGATATTATAAGACATGTTCTTCTCTGCTCCGTTTCATTCATACTGTATTGGCTTGGTGGATTTGTTGTGATTGTATGATGTCACTTTTGAATGAAATAAATAAGAAAATGAAAAGCTAGGAGTCATGGGTGCGTTTACACAATCAGGAAATTGAATAACCTTTGATGCAAGTTAATATATGTTTTCATGGCGTGGCTGTGTTGTGCCATTCCTCTTACATTTTACTCTTACATTAAACAGAAATATTGTGACCCTCAGGTGAATAATGGTGTCAGAGGAGAAGGAGCGAGATGTGGCGTGGAAGGAGCTGCGCAGGAGGAAGAGGATGGAGGAGGTGGAGGAGCTGACCACTGCGGGACACAACGCTCTGTAATAGGGACAAACCCAGGAGGCGCTACCGTTTCAGAGGATCAAAGGAGACTGAAGACAGCCCGCCAGGTTTCCACGCAGCGGCTTAGGACTAATTCTACATCTGGTACGTTTAATTTTGTTGTACAGTTGTATAATGACAAATAATACTATGTGAGTATTACTCTATCCATTTAATAATAATGTTATATATTAATATGGCATTGTTTTAAACTCTGTGGTTGATAATTTTTACTGATGTTGATGTGTTGTGTATGTTGCAGGACCTTAAGGACGGCTCTGAAGGACCATGTGCACGGTGGGAATGGAGGTGAGAGTCCTTCATAGTTGTCTTTTATTTGCTTCTTTGTTGTATTATTTGTCTTGGCACCTCTGAAAAAACCTGTCGTTCTGTTGTTCCTTCACTAATGTGTATTCCAGCGTCCACATCTGTGGGAATGCCTCCCACAACAACTGCAGTCCTTTATTAAGTTAAAACCCTTGCATGTACGATGTAGCAAATGAGAAGCAGAGTACTTTGTTCACTGAATAGAAGTGCACTACAGTACATAGCGTTTCCATAGATATGGAATTTAAAATCTATATTTAAAAATCAAAAGTATAATAATACTTTAACCACCTTAGTTTTCATTTAAATCCATTATTATAGAAGACAGTATATTTTCTGTTGTACAGAACCTGAATGGAGCGACAGTGGCGCAGATGGTAGAGCGGGTCGTCTCATGATCGGAAGGTCGTGGGTTCGAATCCCGCCTCCTGACCGTGCACATTGTCGTTGTGTCCTTGGGCAAGGCACTTCACCCACATTGCCTCCAGTGTCTGCCTACACTGGTAGCCCCCTAGGAGAGACCAACAGGCCCGGTTTGAACCGTGAGGCCGTCCTTCCGTGGACCCACCACCTGCAGAAGGAGCCATGGGGGGCTGGTGCAATGTGATTTGGGCAGCTCCGGCGGCTGCCCCCACGACCCGGCAACGGACAAGTGGAAGAAAATGGATGGATGGATGGAGAACCTGAATGGAACCTTTTTCACCATGTTTGTGTTGGCATGTCTGTATCAGGGTTGACCTGGCACTGGGCTTAATAGAAACACAACATTAGTGTCCTTACTTAAAAGTCCTGATTTATACTTTCATGGAGATTAGAGCTAGCATGCTTAAATAATTGTTTGTTCCCCAGAAATGCAATAAACATTGTTTGCTTCTATTCTCATTCCAGCATGGGACAGACCTTTGCCAATCAAAGGAAACCGGTGGAGAGGGGTCACCTGCCAGCCCCAAGTATTGGAGACAGTGATGGCAGCCAAGGACTAATGCCTCCTCTATGAGGAGGTAATCTACCTGCTGGACTCCCTGCTTCGGACATTCCTACAGAAGGGTGTGTATGGCATCACCACACCATATGATGTGTTGACTGCAAGGGTGAAAGAACTCCTGGGACTTATCAAAGCAATTTTGAAAAAAACAAACAAAAAAAGGGGATTGCCTGATATGTAAATGAACTGTGGAAGTTGTTGAGATTGTTTAAATCACATTGTGGCATTGGAGTTTATGCTGTGGCAATAAGTACCAAAAACAGTCCAAAAGTCGGATACAGGCAACATGTTTGCATTAACTTTTCCACAAGTTTAGGTTTTGACCAGATTCTGGACTCTCTCGTATTCAGACACTAAAACAATAAAATATTTTTGCAGAAGTGCATAAAAGCTCGATCAATATGCACTTCCAGTGGTGCAGAAGTGACATTCACCTCCGGGTTAATGTAATCTTTATACAATGTTTTACGTGATAGCGTTTCAACCAATGAGCATCCAGATTGACAAATCAAGTAATAATACATTTTATTGTCACTGCATACATGTAAGATGTTTGCTTTAAATTGTTCAGAGGTTGTTTTGACTGCTTAAAGCCAAACTATGACGAGTCTATTGAAACAACTGTTTGTGATACTGCCTTTTGTGTTATAACCAACAAACAACCCTAACTACACTTATAAATTGTTTTACATATGTGTACTATTGTTGAATTGCAGTCGGAAGACTTATTTGAAAATAAACTAAACTTAAGACAAACAGCACTGGAGGTATAACCTTGGTTGGTACATTATTTGATTTGGGTACTAGAATTAAATTCACAGAAGTATTAACCAATATTAATGGTTCCATTTGTTTGGTTAAATTTAACCAATCTGGTTGGTGTCCAACCGATCTATTGGTTAAAACAACCAATCTTAAAAATGGTAGTGTTTTTAACTAATCTTGGTTAAAACACTACCATTTTAGATATTGTTTTTTCTATTCAGTTTTTCTTATTTTTGTTCTTGTACTATTTGATTGTAAATAAATAATGTAAATTTGTATATGTTGGGCTTTTATTTATGTTGCCTAGTAATTATGGATTTTAATCATTTTACAAAAAAAAATTATATAGGTGCATATATGTACACATATTTATGTGACATATATAAAATTGGCCGTTTTCCTATATGTCATGTACATATATGTACATATAGGTGCATATATGTACACATATTTATGTGACATATATAAAATTGGCCGTTTTCCTATATGTCGTGTACATATATGTGTGCATATATGTGTGCATATATGTGTACATATATGTACACATATATGTGTACATATATGTACACATATATGTGTACATATATGTACACATATATGTGTGCATATATGTACACATATATGTACACATATATGCACACATATATGTACATATATGTACATGACATATAGGAAAACGGCCAATTTTATATATGTCACATATATTCAAAACCTATATCAAAACCTATATCAAAACATATATGTTTATATAGGTTTCTTCCATGTGGGTACCATTCTTTGCAGTCATTAAAAGTTTGCTTATTTAGAAATGCAGCTTATTTGGTTTATTTTTAATATATTTATAAGAAGTTGGTTCCACGCAGGAAATAAGCTCCTCCTTCACTTTGCGCAGCCTGTATCAAAACAATAACAGCCATCATGCAGCCAGGACACACGTGCATCGGAGGAACAGCGGAATAACAGGAGTTTATCTGTGCGCACAAGGACTTTATTTCGCACGCCGGACGATTATGCTTTTCCATATCCATACCAGGATGGATATTTTAGCTGCGTGTGGAGCAGTGGCTGGCCTACCCAGTGGCTAAGGAGCCGATGTTTTCCAAAACTTGGACATTATTTATGGGATACTTTGAGGACTGAAGGCTTTCACACAATGGAAGAGCGATGTCTGCGTTTGGTGAGTACTGTAACTTTTAGTTTTTCTGCATGTTTAGTGAATCAACAGTTGGCTGCTTTGTGGTGGTTAGCTTCTTAGCTTCTTAGGGCTGGAGTTCAATGTGCGATTTACTTTTGTCTAAGATGTTTAGATGTCACTTGACACAACATGAGGTTTGTAAAATCGTGAGCTGCTCTGTCTCCAGTGTGCGATGGTTCAAAGAGAGAAATGTGGCTACGACCGATGGTTGTCAATCAGGCTACAGACGTGTGGCCGCATGCTAACGATGCTAGCGCAGTTTTTATTTCCAGAGTAAAATCCTGCTGTTTATGGCAGGGTCACGGTACAGATCCACGTGTGATTTCATTCTACACACTTGATCTAATGGATCGGTTTGTGTTTGTGAGCCTTTGTTCTGCGTTTGTAAGCCGTGAAGATGTCGTCTCCTGGTGTTAGCTTTGGCTACTGTGTGCTACAGTGTAGAGGCCAAGTTTATCATCAGCCACTGTCATTTTACATCTGTACCGTGAGCGAATTGCTCTCCTGTTAATGCAAAGCACAACATAAAAGTGGTGTGAACGTAAGCAAACTAATCCTGAATGAATCTGCTTGAAGCGGCGGGCTAGTTAGCTTTAGCCTGCTAGCTTCTTTGCGTTATCGGCGCTGATCTCCATTCATTGCATCAAGACCTTTTTAAATATCAGAGCTCAACATTTGTTCTTATCGTTGGTCCTTAGCCTGTCACATTTTGTCCCAGGTTTATGGTGATATAGTTGTGGTTCGCTAAATGTTTGTGGGAGAGAGACAGTTTGCAGTTTATTTGGACAAATTATCCCATTGACTTCTATGGCTTTCAACGACCGTTAACAATTTTCAGTTTTGTTCTACGTCACTTCCGGGGCTCCGGGGCTCCATGGCTAATGCGGAAGTGTTTTTCTTTTCCAAAATAAAAAGGTCTTTTTTTGCCAGATTTAGGGAAAATTTTAACATGAATCTTGAATGTAATTGTGTTAACTACGTATTTGTGAAAATGTAGTCTAATGTGTCATATGCACTTTAAAGTGTTTTGAAGCACTCTGTGCTCTTGTGCTGTGAATAGCACTATACAGTATACATCAGGGGTCTCGAACTCATTTGGACTGGGGGCCACAAATGCAAACCCAGTGTTGGTCGGGGGCCGCAACAGACAAAGCCAGACAAAGGAAAAACAGGAAGAAGCAATTTAGTGTGCCATTTTGGATCCTCCATTGTAGGGCTGAAAGATTTATTGTTTTATGATCGAAATCGCAATTTCAGACATGGTGATCTTGTGATCCCCAAAGCAGCAATTTTTTTGCTCCTGACTGACCCAGGATCTGTTGTTTCTGCTGTTTTTGTTGTTGTGTCAGACTCAGTTGAGTCAAGTATGTAAATGCTACTGCACATTGTGATTATTTCACTGAAGAAAATTGTGCATCGAATTTAAATCGCAATATATGCCAGAAAGAATCGTTCAGCCCTACTCCATTGTCACCTTCTCAGTGCAACCACGTGTTCAAATCTTACCCCTAATGACGATGTGCCGTTTTAAGGTTACCATGCGGCTTCTTCCAACCCAGTAATCACTCAATGGATAGGTATCCATTAGTTCCTCTAGTGCAGGGGTCTCGAACTCATTTGGACTGGGGGCCACAAATGCAAACCCAGTGTTGGTCGGGGGCCGCAACAGACAAAGCCTTTTTTATTAAGTCAATTATGATTTCGCAACTTTTTATTGTTTGCTGTAATAAACCTTAAAATAGACTGTACATTAACTATCTGCACATTTTTAAGCTTCCAGAGGTTTCCAATCGGCCAAACATTTGCTGAGCTTCTAAATTAGAAATTACAGACTTAGACAATTAATGTTTTTGTAATTAATCTCATTTTGCTTCAGGTAAATTGGTTCAGGGCATCAGTGAATGATCTTTCAGGAGTCAGGTCCAGTTTCTGTCTGTTGGCCTATTTAGAAATGCAAAATGTAATGCAAATGTCATTCAAATGTAGAAAGGCCCAACCAGGGACTGGAGCTGATAATGAGCACTAGCAATAAGCTTCACCTCATGTAAATAATGTGGAGTCAGTGGCCTCAGGCCTTTTTGTGACCTACAGTTGGATAATGGACATTTCCATATTCTCTATTTTTAATGTAATGGATCATGTGTTCACACATGTGTCCCAAATAAAGATTAAATTAATTGACATGATAATGTTGCTCTGAGAGAGAGATGGAGAGAAAAGGCTCCTCACTTTACAGTTGTGACACTTTTAAACACTAATTACGATGTGTTCACTTTGCAAAGTCACAAAGGTAAAGATGGTAAAGGTGCTTATTGTCATGCTGCAGTGCTGTCACTTTTCCAGCACGTTAGCGGAACAACTAAAGTTTCTCCCTCACGTTCTGACAGTCTCCACCTGTTTCAGAAGCTCCTCTCACAGTCCGCTGCTGTTAATACATCCATGGCTGTTAGTCTGTTTCTTTGTTGAAAAAAGTTGATAAGTCGTCTGTAGAAGCGCCACATCTCCCTTCCCCTGTCTGATGTTGTGGCCATTCTCGCGTCTGCAGCGGCATTGGCGCTACCGCGCGGTGCCTCATGGGAAATGTAGTTCTAACGTGTTTAATGCAATTTACAGGCCGGCCGCATGTAATATAAATAAGAAATCATCTCGCGGGCCGCAAAAAATTATCTCGCGGGCCGCAAAAAATTATCTCGCGGGCCGCATTTGGTCCCGGGCCGCATGTCTGAGACGCCTGGTATACATGATTAAGTGTTTAAAGAAAGCTTTCTGCCTCCCCTTCAGGTGGTGATTGGTAATATTTTGTTTCTATAAAACTGTGTTCCGTAGAAAGAAGACCATGCTGCAATCCAGGAGGCCATCGAGGACACCACGGTGGGAATTTTCCTCATCAGGGAAAGTGGCGGTGATGGGGAAGAGGACATCCTCGTTGTCATGAAGGGCAGGCTGTGGTGGTTGACCTACCAAGTGTGGGGGTGGCGGTTGCCATGCTGTTTGGCCTTATTTACAACTTAAACCTGGACTACACTCCTCATCTCAGATACACCTTTGAGGTAATACAGAAAGTTTTAATGGAGTTGGAAGGCAAAGTGCTGTCAAAAAGGGCTCAGCCTTGAAGATCCGACTCTTTGAGTAAAGCTGGAACCTTAACCTCCACCCGGACCGGATTGGCTTTACCCAAATCTAAAAGCTTCTTGAAAATGAGTCAACAAAAATTGATTAAAAAAACCGCAGCAAAAAGAGACCACAAAATGCCACAAACAGCAACAGAAAAGTGACAAAAGAACAACAAAAATGTTACAAAAAAGCGATTGAAGTGCAACACAAAAGTTGAAAAAACAAGTAAATTTTCAAAAACTCAACCAATAATGTGAGATTAACTAAAGAAAAGAATGACAAAAATGTAACAATTAAAAGTGACAAAAACTGAACACAAGAGACAAAAACGCAAATTAGGTATAAAAGAATGTGGAAAAAGTGATGGTAACAACACAAGGAAAAAGATTAGTTCAGATCCATTTTGTAGGTCTTAGCTTTTGAATGAGGCGTTACACTGGCTTTAGGTTGCAACTTTTAAATTTGGGTAAAGCTGAACTGGAGAAAATGCACTCGTTTAAGGTGGGAAGTAAGGGGTTAAAAATGTTTTCCTGTTCGACTCGATGATATTCATATTCATCCATCCATCCATCCATCCATTTTCTTCCGCTTTATCCGGGGCCGGGTCGCGGAGGCAGCAGTCTCAGCAGAGATGCCCAGACTTCCCGATCCACGCACACCTCCTCCAGCTGTTCTGGGGGGACCCCGAGGCGACACCAGGCCAGCTCGGGGTCCGAGCTTGGTGAACTATTCATATTCATAGTTCACCAATTTTCCATACTGATATGTTCTTACCTTAGCTTTGATGGCTTCATCCTGTTATTGCTGATTTTTTTTATTTTATTTTTCTTGTTCCGCAGTCTGTTTTTGTCGTCATTGTCCAGATAATTGTTGTGTAAAAATATATTCTTGTTTAATTAATAAAAGGGTTGAGCCTTAAATTTGTGTTCAGTCTCCTGTGTTTGAATTGTAATAATGCATGTGATTCTTGCAAAAAAATATTGGCAGAATATGCTTTTTTAGACATTACAATTATCAACAATTGTATTTTTATTATGCACTTTCAATCTAGTAAAATTATCTATATTTCAATGAAATAATTGTGCTGCTAAAACATGATTTTATTTGTTCAATGTGAACAAATTGTGGAAAATTGCATGATAAAGTCACGTTTGTCTAATGTAAAATTCTTAGGTGTGGTGAAAAGGAGATATTCATTACAGTGTAACATGATTTTTTTATGTGCAATATTCATGTTGACATAACATGATTTTATTATATGCAACCAATATCCATACTTTTTTTATGTTAATCCAACAGATTTTTTCTTTCCAGTGTAGGTCACACTGAAGCATCAACAGAGTTTTCTCTGAGGTGCAGGAGGAAGGACTGACTCCACCTGAGGTTAAGCATATGACAGGTTAGAGAGAGAGAGACATTGTTCTGGATTGTTCTTTTATTTAAATAAACCTCTATTTGAATCATATCACATGACGTGGCCTCTGTTTTTGCTTCTTTTGTCTAACTGTTACAACTTACCCCAGCATGTGTTACAACCTACCCCGGTACTGGGGTAGGTTGTAACAAAAGACCACCATGTATTTGACATCAACTCACGAGGTCTTTGATTTTCTTGCAAAGGTTTGAATAGGTGCCATTCGTAGTTCACACATGTGGGGACTTTGTGTAAAAGTTTGAGAACTCTAGCTCAAAAATTCAGTGGGTTACAGGTGCTGAAGCAAAAAGTGTTACAACCATACCCGGTCTCCCCTACTCGTCAAAACGTCCTTATTTACTCTTTTTCATGCATAGTTTTTTCTATTTATTTATGTGTTTTATTTTCTCATATGGAATTGTGTTGTTCCCGACCAAATAAACCAATAAATAAATAGATAGTTTTCACTTCACAGACGTTAAACTATTTCAGGGACGACGTTCTGAAGCTCGTGGAGAAAAGGCCAAGAATAAACGGCTGTGATTTAGCAGAATTTAGGATATAAACTCCTTTCTTTATATTCAACAGTATTTCCACTGTGTGATCCTCATTGCAGACGTTAGACTATGAGTGAACACATGGGATTATGAAGGAAACAAGTCGAAATATGTTTTATATTCCCTTTATTTTATTCTTCTGGTTTAACGGTGTCTGAAGTCCAAACCATTTCTGTGACGGCATCGTGAAGCTCACTGAGAAAATGTCAAAAGTGCAAAACAGAAATCAAAGCAAAAGGTTTGGAAGAATCTATTTCTATTTAACACCTTCAGTGAGAATCGACAAAGTCAATAGAAAAAACAATACATGAAAGAGAGTGTTTCCAAATGTTTGACCGGTTCTGTTTAGGATTGGTTTCTCAGAGTTACATTACATTGTTAAGTGTAATTTTAACTCTTAGCTTCTTTTAGACCTGTGGTTCTCAATGGAGATGCTGTCAGAACCCAGCATAATCCTATGGCAAGCCAGAACCCAAATGAGTATCGAATTTTAATATATGTCACGTAAACTTTAATTAACCAACAAATGTCTGTTGAATAAACATTAAATACAACTATAAACCTGAAATTATCACCAAAACAACATCATTTCTATGGATTCAGATGTTTCTGTACTTTTATAGGAGGTAAATATTGAAAGAAATGTAGCCTGGAAAAGGTATGTGACTCACCAGTCTCCCACGACAACAAATACAAACAGTCTCAATCAAATATAATTTAAACTGTTCCAGTGAAAGAAGGAGCATTTCCACGCCCTCAAAGGAATCTAATCTATCAGTACCAGCATTGTTGTGCACCCACATGGCATGAGACAGTTTTCATAACCAAGCCTGTAATAACACATCAGATTCTTTTGAGATAATGAAAACACTCCTTCCTTTCAGGTTCAAATGGATTTGTCTAAACCAGTGATTCCCAAACTTTTTGCGCCCAAGGCACACCAAAGGACAAGTACAAATCTGAAGGCACACCTATTGTGCAAAATAGCCTTTATATTGTGTTTTCTCTTCTTTTTTTTCTTAAAGAATTGTTGTTAGGTATAGAGTTTGCCTCTGTATTATTAAATGAGTGCATACAAAGTACTGATATACTAAATTAAAAAATAATTATTTTTGTGTACTTGTATATTGCAATAATAATGTATGGTTGTCACCAGTGGTTTCACTAGGGATAATTTCTCTCCTTCATTTTGACGGGCAGGTTTATAAAAAATCCGTCATGGGCTATTTTTATCCTTCATGAATTAATCTCACATTATAAGCAATTTTTAAAGACATTTACATAGGCTATATATAAGCTGCATATTGTGTATGTTAGGAAAAATGTGAGATCGCTGGATAAATGGAGTTTAACTAAACATTTGAACAATCATGGAACACAAATTTTGCTACAGAAATGTGTATGAACTCGTGCGTAAAATTCTCAGAGGCTTATTCAGAGCGTCATCTGCTCCTCATATCAGGGCTCATATTACACTAATACAAATGTAAAGTGGAGCTTATTATTTGCACTTTCTCTTTTAACGTTAATGTAACGTTAAGAAACAGCGGACAATATTTACCAGTTGGCATCACTGCACAGCGCGCCGCGCACAGAAACACACACGGGAGGGAAAGAGAGAGAGAGGGGAGAGAAATAGATGAGCTCGTCCTGAGATTTACGGTTAAAGTTAAAGAGCGGCTCCAGATGAGAAGGATATTGTTAGCCTTTAACTGCATTTGCATCGTGGTTTTCTTCCCCGTGCACTGATACAAGTGAAACAGTGAAGCTGCGTTTAGAGAGAGAGAGAGAGAGCCCCGCGCGCTCTGAAAAAAAGCAGCCCTGCGTTTTTATTTTAATCACGGCTTGATTTTCAATCTGTCAAAATGACAGACGGCCTTTGAAATGTTCCGTCAAAGCTTAAAATATTCCGTAAATGACGGAGAATTTTCGGTTAATGTAACCTCTGGTTGTCACAAAATCCCACGGCACACCAGGACTTGCCTCACGGCACACCAGGACTTGCCTCACGGCACACCGTTTGGGAACCACTGGTCTAAACTGGCAGGATTAGATTGTTTTGTATTGATGCAAAACAGAAAGAGAAGATGATGTTCATGGAAGGAATTTCTGAGCCTCAACCTTTAAAAATAAATGTATGAAATGGAAATAGATAGAAAACAAAATAAAGAAAACAAAGATAAAATGTAACATGAAACACACACATAATAAAATGGGTCATTTATGAAGCACATTTACAAACGGCCCCAAAGTGTTGCAAACACAAACGACAATAAGCACAAATATAAAGTCGTATTACTGCTTAGAAACAATACAAAAACATTTTGTACAAGCTTGTATTTAAATCCAGTGCAAAGGAATAAACACACATCGGGTTAAGGTGATGTTATCCATCCTCCTTGGGCAGTAGGATTTATTTTATTTCACTGGGCTAAAAGCAAGCAGCTGTATATCATATAGGATTTAATAAATACTTTGTTAATTCATCAGTTACTATGTTGGTATATTAGCCTTAAGATCGACTGTTCAATCAGATTTTATTTTTAATTTAACCAACTTCATTCATGTATTTTATATATGACGATATATTAGACATTCATCGAGCTCATTATTTTCTCTGAAGGATGTGCTTTTTTGAACCATATACATTTACCCTTATTGTGCTTATTGTCCTTATTATTAAGCTTTTCCCCGGCCATTTTGACCCTTTTTGTCTTTTTAATGTTATGACTATGAAACTGAAATTTAATGAACGAGTACTTTGATGTATTCCTTTAATATTACTGTATTCAGTAACTGTACCTGAATACAGTTACCCAAAATGAGGAACCGCAGCCAAATTGACAAAACTGCGCCGTTACCGTGTGCAGAAAGTTCAGGGACAGAGCAGATGAGATCCAGTCTGCCCAGTCTGCATTTAAGTGACTGAACTTCAACGCATTTGAGCTCACGGTGTAATATTATTGGCAGATTACTGTTTAGTGCGTAAGGTGAGAGAGCGCACCTCTTCAGTTCAGTTCAGTTCAGTTCAGTTTATTACAAATATACAGTAAAAAACATTTTAACATCCATTCATAGATGATAGTGCATATTCATAAACGGGACACCCTTGAAGCAACATTTAGCTTATATATGGGGCCCAAGACAATACACAATATTAAGAACACAAACATACATTAGTAACCTATACATATTACCCTAGATACCTATTCTATTACCTACTAACTAACCTTACCTGCTCTAATTAAAACTGCCTTACCTTACTTTTACTAGCTTAGAGTTACATCAATTTACTTAAAAGGTACGAATTATTATTATTATTTTTTTTTTTTTGCTTTTTTTTTTTTTTGCTTACACACATTACATATTACAATCAAACATAAATACATAAGTCTTGTTAGAGGTCATCAGCTAGGGTTTATTATACTTTCTAGAAGCTCAATTTTTAGTTTATTTTTAAAATAGCCAGAGATCTTACGGTTTTAATGTTAATGTTCAGCTCGTTCCAAACTTGTGGGCCTTTACACGCCACACTGAAGCTTGTACACTTGAGTGTTCTAATTTTTCCCTGTAAGAGGGTTTTATGTCTTGTATTGTAATCATGAGCAGGTGTAGAGATTGGGATGAGCTGAGCCAGTCTGTCCTTAGGTCTAAACACTACATTATACATTATACATGCATTTTGGAAGAGGTTGCACTCAGTAAGTTTCAGAAGCTTATATTTATAGAATAAGTGATCAGTGGGGCTGTTAAACTTGGCCCAAGAAATGGCTCGAATGGCTTTCTTTTGAAGAGCTTGTAATTTCAAAAGATAGCTGGGGAATGTGTTGCACCAGATCACGTTGCAGTAATTTAGATGGGGTTCAAAAAGGGATCGGTACAAAATCAAAAGGGCCTCAAGGGGAAGGAAATGTCTCAATTTATAAAATAAGCCGACATATTTGGATAATTTTTTAACAAGATGATCAATATGTTTTTTGAAATTCAGGTGTTCATCAATTTGAATTCCAAGAAATGTAATACAGTTTAGTCTTTCAATATTTATACTGTTTATTGAGATATGTATATTTTCAAGATTTTTCCTGTTTCTATTAGAGCGAAATACAATAAATTTGGTTTTATTTATGTTTAATGATAATTTATTACAATTGAACCAGATGTCTACTTTTCTTAATTCATCATTTATAGTGTTTTGTAGACGTTTTGGGTCTTTGTGGGATAAAAATAGGTTTGTATCATCAGCAAAGATTACATTATGGAGGATTTGAGATGAATTTGGAAAGTCATTTACATAAATAATGAATAGTAGCGGGCCTAGGACTGAGCCCTGTGGGACCCCACATTTAATGGTTTTACGGTGTGAAGTCTGATTATTAGAGTACACATATTGCTCCCTTTCATTTAAGTAGCTGCTGAACCAACTGAGTGCTAAACCTCTGACACCATAATGTTGCAATTTGCCAAGGAGTATGTTAAAATCAATAGTATCAAACGCTTTCGATAAGTCAAGAAAAACACCGATGCCACACTCACCTTTATCGATAGCGTCGTTGATTTTTTCTACCAGATCCAGAATTGCCATGCAAGTGGTGCTCTTTTCTCTGAAGCCATATTGTGATGTTGTGAGAATATTTTGTTTATTTAAGTAGTCAATTAACCTCTTATAGACAACTTTTTCGAATATTTTAGATAGTGTTGGTAAAATAGATATTGGTCGATAGTTTTTAATATCATTTTTGTCACCAGATTTGAATATTGGGAGAATTTTGGAAATTTTGGTCATTTTTGGCACCACTCCACATTGAAGGGAGAGGTTAAGGCAGTAAGTTAGAGGGTCGACAATTTCATGAATTATGAATTTTACGATTTTGCTGCTTATATTGTCGGCACCGGCTGTGTTGGAGCTTTTCATGGCCAAAATTAAATTAGTGATTTCATATTTGTCAGTTGGTGAGAGATAGAAAGAGCCCGGATAGTTGCCTTTTAGATACTGTTTGTAATTGGCTCCCTCTTTTGGACTTATATTATTGGATAAGGTTTCACCTATTGAGTTAAAATACTCATTGAAACAGTTAGCAAGATTGTTGTCAGTGGAGCCATTGGCTGCATTCATTATGGTGTCAGGTAATGTATTTGTTTTTTGACCCCGGTTTAGGACCTCATTAAGTACTTTCCAGCACTGCTTCTGATCGCCACGAGAAGCCTTTAACTGCTCAGAATAGTACATTTGTTTGCTTTTACGAATAATTTTTGTCAATTTATTCTTATATGTAATATATTTCATTTTATTCGCTTCAGTTTCTCCATTTTTGAAATGGCGGTACAAAGTATTTTTCTTTTTATTGATTTCAAGATTCCTTATGTAAGCCATTTTTTCCCATCCTCCACTTTTCTTTTTAGAATTTTTTCAGGTATACATAGATTTATGCTTTCCATTATTTCATGGATCAGAGCATTATATGCTCCATCTGGACATTTGCAGTAATAGACAGAATTCCATGAATGGTTTCTTAGATATTCTGATAATTTACGTAAATTATTTTCATTGAACACTTTTATTTTAGTTTCTATTACAGAGTCATTTAGTTGCATTTCCAGGTCAGCAAGAAGTGCAACGGGAAAATGGTCAGTAATATCTGATAAAATTACACCCGAGTTAAGTCTAGTATTGTGAATATTAGTGATGATATTATCAATGATTGATTTGGATGCATCTTTTATGCGTGTATATATATTGATTGTTGGGAAGAAGGATGAGGAGGACAGGCAATTTAAGAAATCATTTTCGTAATGGTTTCCGTGGCTAGATTTACATTAAAGTCCCCTAGAATAAAGCAAGGTTTACAGGATTGATTTATTATATTTAGTAACTCATCCAAATTAGTTAAGAATTTGTTTACCTCGGAATCTGGGGGACGATAAATCACTCCTACTATTATGTTTTTCCCATTCTTGACTTTGATTTCAACAAATAGGGAATCCGAGTGAGCATCCTTTATGCACAAATCATTTCGAACGGTCACAGAGTGGAGTTTGTTTACATATAAGCACACGCCACCACCAGATCTACTAGTCCTGTTTTTATTATACAGTACATAACCCTTGAGATTTAGGGTATCTAGGCAAGTCTTTTCATTGAGCCATGTTTCACTGCACCCTATGAAATCAAACTTGTAGTCCAGGCTAGTCAGCAGGGATATCAGATCATCGTGGTGCTTGTTTAGGCTTCTCGTATTTAGATGTAGAAGAGATAAGAGATGCTTATTTTTATTTGTAATATATTTAAAATTTTCTGGTGTAATTTGTTTGCAATCAATCGTTTCGAAGGAGTGCTGTTTCAGTACTTCATCATTGGTATCATTAAAAAACATTAATTATGAGTGATACATATTAGGGAACCAATGTGTGTAGCAAATAGTGGTACCATACTGAGATTACCGGTAAGCATTTGGTAAGACTAAGGCCTAAATCTGAACCTGAACCTAAACTAACCTAAACAAATGAAATTCACCAAACAAAAGCAAAAAGAAAGATAGATGGGAAGGATAAGGAAAGGAGTCAAACAAGATATGTGGAGACAAACAAAAAATCCCTTTGGAGGATCAGGCCGACTTTAACTGTTTCTAAAAATTATGAGTCATATGATCCATGGTTAGTACTCACAGATTTAGGTAAAAATAGGCACTTTATCCAATGTCAACGAATCCGTAGCTTATTAACGTCAGATAGTTTGTTTAACACGTGGCGTTGGTTTGCATTTGTGAGTAGGTAAAGGCGACCATCCTGTGTCCAGCTTGCAGCCAGCTTGTCCTTGTAGCTTTTGCGCAAATCATCCAGTAGTTTTGCGCGTTTAGCTGTTAAGCTTTCCAGGATGTGCATCTTTGGAGTTACACCCTTCAGTTGTTTTTTCGTCCGGTAGACTTTGTCTTCTCCTTCCTGGTACGGCGTACCACCAGCAAATCTTTTAACGGAACGTTTTACTTTTTTTTATCTCAAGCTATCGGCTATTAAAAAACGTAAACAACTAAATATATTCATACAAAAGACAGAACAGAATAAGATGAGCGTTGAAGTCCTGATCAGGACCGGTTCTACATAGAGGTGAAGGAGAAGTGGGGTCACAGTAGTTCTAGCTCAGGAGATGGAGTCAAGTCAGGTCTGCCTGCCGGCCTTAGTGCACTGTGCCTTTGCTGATTTTATTTTTTCTGGCAGTGGAATTAGTTTTGTCCTCCTCTGTATATTGTAAACTCAGATATTTGTGGGTAAACACTGTGCACCAGTGTACCAGTATCACTCTAGCATATCTATGAAAGTGACCCTGCAGGTGGTGAAATACAAATGTGTTTGGAAAGTTAGGAATCAGTTTGGACAAAAAATAACATTTTAATTTAATGACTTTTTCTTTCATTGTTTGCAAAAAGGAACAGAAACCGAGCCTTTAAGTGAATCGAAAGTTAAAGCAAAATCTCAACGGATGTAAATTCCAAAGCACAAAGCAGCGTCTGACGGGGGCGTGGTCAGATAGTTTGCGAGTATTTAAAAGAGGATGCACTTGTAGAGCATTTCTTTGTCTACTCAAGCCTGAAGCCACACCACCTGCTGAAGATGTTTGTCAAAGCGATCATTCTGCTCGTGGGCTTGTCGACAGGTGAGAATACACTTTTTTGTTCCCAATGTCAGTCTCAATTTCAAGCCATGAATGTAATATCTAATTGATGAATATTCTTCTGTTTATTATTATGATAATTATTTATTTATTTCTATTTTTTTTATTTTCCCCTGTCTTTACAGACTTTATTAATATGACATTCAGGGTTAGTTACCGTCAGGCCCGGACCGGACTGGCCATATATTTTACCGGGCATTTGACCGGTGGGCCGGTTCCAAAATGGGCCAGTGCGTTACATTTTATTTTTTTATTTTCTGCGCAGCCCGTGCTTTCTCGAAGGGAATCATCCAATGGCCCATCACAGGTGCATCAGTGGCACATAGGGTGAATCCCGAATCCGACCCAAATTGTCCCGAAAAATATGTTAGAACTCCTGTAGAGTACCAGGACACGGCGCGCAGACCTGTGCTCATCTGTGTCTTCTCGCTCCTCTCTCTCTCCGCTGTAAACACACACCACGCTGTTTTTGCATGGTTCGAGCATGGGCTTCTGTTCTGAACACTGATTGGCTGCTCTTCCTGCCTGTCAGCGTCACACTCTTCGGTTGCTGTTTAGCAAGTCCCGCCTTACTCGCACGGCCATTGGTTATTTTTAGCAGGCGGGAGTAAATGTGAGCAGCGCCACATGCAGCTTTGGCTTGTGCTCTGGCTCTGCAGCTTTCAATTATTGGGCCATTTGGCCTCGTAGATGCGGTAAAAACAAAGGGGTAAATGATTCAAACAAACGTCTGTGCCCTGAGATGAGGCGGACTTCAGACAGAATGGTGCCTGATAAGAGCACAAGCTCCAGAACATGGAAGTGTTTGCTAGACACTTTGCATTTACGGACATTAGCCTGTATAAGAATCACCTCTGTAACAGAGCTGCAGAAAAATCCATCTGTAAGAGTTCAGCTAAAACAGTCTGTCTGCTACAGGTAAGACTGAGCTTTCATTATTATGAAGATGGATGTTCACAAAGCTTATTATCTCTGCATTGGTCTGTCTTCATGAGTTGTTTATTTGAGCAGATCTGAGTGTAATTATTGTGGATAAATGATACAGTCCAGTGTTACAGAGTATATTTCTATGTTACTATGTGCGTGCGTGCGTGCGTGCGCGTGTGTGTGTGTGTGAGGGCCGGTCGGAAACCAAAAAATGCCAGGGCCGAATTATTGTCCCAGTCCGGCCCTGGTTACCGTACAAAGAAGATAGATGGGAGCAACATCCGGGAACTTTTACTGGGCAACGCCCCCTTTTGGGGGAATCGAGAGTTAAAAATTGCATTAGTGTGAATGAGAAACAGGGACTATTTCTCATTCGGAGGATCGAATATTCCAAACCAGTGTCAGAACTACAGGACAATGTCCGTTCTTGATTACAGACACATCAAGTCACTGTCAGAAGAAGATTGGAAGATTTATTTTTTGTGGACACTTATATGAGCGAGTTTATCGATCACTAGCATCTGTTATGGCCATTTCAGAGCTCATTACT
The DNA here is from genome assembly GCA_007210695.1 of Neogobius melanostomus. NCBI lineage: Eukaryota > Metazoa > Chordata > Actinopteri > Gobiiformes > Gobiidae > Neogobius > Neogobius melanostomus. The sequence goes on from VHKM01000365.1 coordinate 294,278, forward strand.
GAGGAAACAGCTCCCCTGGTGGCCGTGTATTATGCGCTTTGTGTAACGTCTTTAATCGGTAATTATTCAAACTCGTCAAACCTGTTCAGCATTAGGCCTAATTAATGATTCTCTCGGTTTTAACACATTAACGTTAGCATTAGCAGCTAGTAGGTTAGCTGCTGAATGAACCATGTACCATTTGCTCTCATAAGCTACAAAACTACATCGTAGGCTGTATGATTTTCATTTAATGATAATATAAAAGCAACAGACTAAAGGCTGAAGCTGTAGTGACATTATAAAGCATCCAGCGAAAAAGTTATCCAGGTAAATGTCACAGACAAGTCATGATCACAGTGGGTTTAGCAGCTCAGTTTAAAACGTTAACCGTCTTCTCTGTGAATTATCTGAAACAACAGGTCACTTCCATGGCTTCCTTTTCACGTTCCATAATTAAATAAAACAAAGAAAACGTGTTTTCATGTGTAAATTGAAAGTTTTCAGACGATCTTTCCTCATTCATTCCAATGTACGGAGCTTCTGTTTTCCCCCGAAAAGGGGCGTTAACCTTTTGGCGCCACTGATGTGACCAGGGGCGCAACTACCCACTTTCTGGGGGGTATGCAGCCACAAAGCCGGCGCACCCCCAAGATTTTTTTTTTCCGGGGGGGGGGGCTATGAGGAAATGGCCTATGAGGCGCCGCTGTCCCTTGCGCGCGGAGTCCGACTATATTTAAATATTTTTTTCTTTCTATCGTATTCGTGGTGATGGGATTTTCGGCTCTTTTTGGTGAACCAGATCATTTGGATCGGCTTACTAAAAAGAGCCGGCTCTTTTGGCTCCCAAATGGCAACATATACACTTTAAATTTCAGACAAAATTAGCAGAAATTGTCATTCATGGCTCATTAAATGAGCCTTTTGAGTACTCCCTGCACAAAACAACAACTATAATCAAGAAAGAAATGAAAAGGAACATTAGATTTTTTTTTTCATTGCTATTATATGGCTTATATTAATCTGTGTCCACACTTTTAAAGCTGGTATTAGTTTCACACACGTACTTTTTTATTTACTGTTAAAATCCTAGTGTTTCTCTCCAGTCCCTCACCTGCCTGTAGCTCCGCCCCTGTTCCTCCGTAGCCGCTGCAGCCTCACACTTCAGACTCCAGACATCACTGAAGTCCAAACTTTAGCAGGACTTCTCTTGTACTGCTTTTGTTGCTGTTTTAATGAGCTCATACACATGAGGAAAAGGCCAACAAAAGGCGACGTAACGCCGCCCCGCGCGTGTGATGCATCGTATACTTTTCACTCCACAAACCCAGCGTAACTCTATCTAACCATAAAACCGAACATATGAGTCGGATTGTTCTCAAATAAAAAATGACTTAAAGCTAGAGATGCGCTGATTACATTCATGGATGAGTATACGTTTGTAGAGTTGTTAATTTTGTGTACAGCAGGCTCGTTCTTCGCACAAGGCTGCAGCACCTTCTCTCTCTCTCCGACCTCATCTTTCCCTTTCTCTCTCTCTCTCTTTTCTCTCTCTGAGGTGAGTGTAGCGCAGACCGGTGCACGTGGAGCTTGATAAACATGTAAACTTTAAAAAAAAAAAAACGGCTCACGGGTGAGACTCGGCTCTCATCGTTCACTTAAAAGAGCCGGCTCTTTGTACCGACTCGTTCGCGACCGACCCATCACTACAGCACCCCCTCCTTCCGGCGCCCCCCCATCCTTTCGGCGCCCCTCCGTCCTTTCGGCGCCCCTATGCAAGGCATACATTGCATATGCCCTTTTTGCGCCACTGGATGTGACGTAGACGTTGCTCCCATCTATCAGTCAAAAGTGTGGACAGTTTTTCTTAAAGTGACTCTTAAACTATGGTTTAAATGCCAGAAGTATTACACAAACTATTTTTGGAATTTAAGAAATGGAAAAAAACAGATTTTGTTCAACACAGATTTAGCAAGAATATGTTTTTCCCGTCAAGAAGAGCTCAGGTCTTTTTATTATTATTTCAATGGAAATTGATCCAGTGACTGACTTACTGATTATTAGGGGTGTGTATCGCCTAGTCTCAGGCGATACGATACGTATCCCGATACAAGGGTCACGATACGATACGATACGATATATCCCGATATTGAAGAATTATACGATTATTGCGATTATTTTTTACTACTTTGGAAACAACTATTCAGTAAACTAGTCCACCTTCATTAGATTTGTATCAAATACATTTGATCTATCCATCTTATGATATAAATGCTTTTCACTAATGTGCTTGTGACTGTGGTGTTTATGGTGATTATGTACCTTTGAACGGAAAACAGATTTCTTGGAAACCTAGTAATGAAACCAATTACTGGGGATGCACGTTTTCTAGTATTTCTATAGTTGGGAGTCCTTGGCGATCAGTAACTATTATGGGTTTCATCCATTAAAATATACAATAACTCAGACGGGGCATTTAAAATCGTGTCTACTCCACAACGGGTGTCACTCGTAGATCAGGGACATAATGACACGGGCATCACGCGCAGCAGTAGCACACAACTGAAGCAGAGGGGAAACTACAGCAGGCTCTTTTTAAACTTGTGTCGTAGTACTGCAGTGGCGAGACACAGGTTTAACATGAGTATGCTGTATTTACTGTAGTTTCCCCTCGGCTTCGTTTAATTCCGTAATAAAATGCTACGAAGATAAATCCATGCTACGAAGATAAATCCTCTCCAAACGCAGCGGCGACGCACTCAGCAATATGCACAAAGCTGTGGCTCTCGTAATAATCCAGGTCTCTGTCTTTGCTGTAAAAGCCAAAGCCAAATGTAGAGTTTTAAAAGAGCCCCGTAGCGTCTCATAGCTCATTCTTTTCCATGCTAAGCTCTTCCTGTGTTTCTCTAACTCTCACTAAATTCTAGTGTTACTCAAGCGGGCTGCGCGGTGCGCTGCCATCTAGCGGGCGGGAGTAAAAGTGCAGGACCAAAGAGAGACGCTGCAATGAATATTTCCCCAAAAATAGATGTTTAAATATCGATACGGGCGCTTTTGTATCGATACGAGAATCGCGCGACGTAATATCGCGATATATCGGCGAATCTATATTTTTCAACACCCCTACTGATTATATACGGGGTATTTTGAAAGCTAAGGATGCAGACCTTTGACAGCTACTGTGTTAATGTTTCTCCACAGCCTACACACTGAAGTGCTATAATTGCATAGGCAAAGACTGCAAAGAGACTGCGGTTTGCCCAACTGTCCCGGGCATTCCAGTTCTTGATCGATGCGCTACAGTTGAACAGAACGGTAAGTCATTTTATCTGCCCTTATCATTCTGCTCCTAAGATTGAAATGATTATAACTTGTGTTTTTATATTTCTCAGGAGTTGTAGCAAAGAGCTGCATGAACCAAGACTTATGTATTGGCCCCATATCCTGCTGTTCTACGGACCTGTGCAACAGCGCTGTCACGACTGGCCCGGCTTTGGCCCTGCTCCTGCTCTCCTCCACCATTTTTACTCTGTTTCTGTAACAGTTTAACACCTCTTCATTTCAGACAATACATGGAGTTGTATTTGTAAATCCTTTTGACTTTTTGTTATCCAGATGTTCCAAAGCAGTACATTATTTTTGATAGTACAATGAGTGATCAAATGCATTCATGAATGTATTGCTTGAGCAGATAATTAAATGGATTTCTAAAGATTATACCACAATTGAACTGGTTAACCGTGTTTGTCGTCATTTGCATAGGGCCGATCCCCTTCCTCTGCCAAAGCTTGTATAAAGGTCTAAAATGTGCAGGTACAATAATGGCATGTGTCTATTCCAGCATTTGAGCCAAGCCAACATTTTTACAATAGAAAAATCACGTGTGGGCGTCAACTTCAGTTTAGTTCATAGTATATGCAGTATTATATCTGCCAATCATACTTACTTTGTTTATAAGTGATTTAATTGGACAATTCATGATTTAAAATGAAAGCTAAAATGATTGTATTGTATTTGTGTTTGGCAAATAAATGGTGTGAATAGGTTTATTTTCAGAGCTTCAAAAACTCCACATTGTGGCTTTGTGCTCCGTGCTATAGAGCAGAGAAACAGGAAGGAGTTTTGAGGCGACAAGAGGAAAAGCCCTTCTTCAGGCGCTAATATTAAAAAAGCTCGTGAGGATACAGTTGTGCAGATCTTTTGTAATTTCTTTATTAACCCTCAGGGCACCCTAGGGCCTTTTTGTGGCCTTTGACATTTTCATTTTTATGGCATTTTTTCTGTGTTCAGTGGATGTTCCTCAAATTTCCCTCAGGATAATCATTTCTGGAGAAGTTCATTTTGGCTATTTCAGTTTTTTTATATTAGCTTCCCAGAGCTGGTGCTGAAAAAAATCACACATAACACCCTAAGGCCACAAAAGTGGCCTCTACTTTCAACATCCATAAAATTTTTGTACTTTCATATTTTTTTCTACTTTAAAAACTCAGAATTTTTTTTTGATTTGAATATTTTATTTCGAGCTAAAGAAGAAAAGAAAAAACAGAAATATATATATACATAATAAAAGAAAAAAGAAAAAATAATTTACATTACAGCTCGAAAAGGAGTGGGAAGAAGACAAGCTTATTGACTCCCACCCCTGTTCATAAACTTCAATAACAATAACTATAACAATGACTGACAACAGTGCATATTTCTTACCATTTTACAAACAACTATCAACCGAGTTGGTTACATATTAACAAATGCGACACTGCATTATACCAGGTCAACATTCACAGTATCTCACACGCTCAACATTCACAGTATTTCACACGCTACAACCAGTGTATTATTTCTGTCTCCCATACAGAATTCATTACCATGTTGGCATTATCGTTGTTCACCATCACCATTACAACCCATATAGCATTACTCTGTATCAAAGTGTTTGAATGGTACATAAAATACTCCACATTTATTCATGAAAGGTACAGTAATCGCAGACTGATTGATGTTCATGATAACAAGAATGGTCTTACTGATATGTGTTAAAAGGGATTCGGGGCTTTTCTTTCTTTTTCTTCTTTCTGTGACTGGACCAGCTGCCAGAGGGGAGCAGCCCCCGAGCAACCGGACCATCATTTGTTAAGTGTCCTATACTATGCATTAAAAGAGACAATTTTTAGGAGTCTGCTGCCAGAAGAGAGTTTCCTCGAGCTGCCGGCCCCCACATGTCTGCCCTATACTATGGGTTATGTTGAATGCGGAGTACCTAGATATGTGCATGTTTTACTTCTAAGAATTTATTTCCTTTATATTACCATCAGCATCAATAGCAGTACTGCTGTCTGAATCGATTGAGTTGGATTCTAAGAATAATCTACAGATTGTTAGGTATTAATCCTAGACTGTTACATTTAAAGTTTAAATAGTGATGATAACAACACAACAGCAATAGCAATAACAATGGCAATAACAACTGCAATAGTGTAATAGTAACAACCACAATATACTTCATTATTAGTTAGATCTGACCTTTAAAGTATACAGCACTTTGTGACACCCATTAGCAATCAAGTACCCATTTCCTCCTTCTGGTACTTTGACCATACCATTTTTTATATCTTGATTTGAAATGATGAATATTTGGACATTGTTTATATTCTGCCCCCAATTTGTTCCAGAGTTTAACTCCACATACAGACACAAACATACTTTTCCTAGTGGAAGACACTGCTTGAGTCTTAAAGTTATCACACCCCCTCAGGTTATATCCCCCTTCTGTGCGTGCAAAAAGCATTTGTATCCTTGCAGGTAGCACATTTTTGTTGGCTTTAAACAGAAGTTGGGCAGTAGAGAAATCAACTAAATCATGCATTTTTAACAGTTTAGACTGCAGAAATAATATATTAGTGTGATCATAATATCCTACTTTATGTATAATTCTTACAGCCCGTTTTTGGAGTATAACAAGGGGGTGTAATGAGCTTTTATAGTTATTGCCCCAGACTTCTACACAGTAGTTTAGATATGGCAAAACTAATGAACTATATAACAAAAATAATGCATTGTAATTTAAGAAAAACTTTGCTTTGTTAATGATTGAGATACTTTTGGAGACTTTACCTTGTATGTGTCTTATGTGTGGTTTCCAGCTTAATTTACTGTCAATGATGACTCCTAAGAATTTAATTTCTGATACTGTATCTAAGACTACACCGTCTATGTTTACTGAGTCTGGTTTTCCATTATAATTACCGAAAACATTACTTTTGTTTTATTTAGGTTGAGGGACAATTTATTAATGTCCATCCATGTTTTTAATTTACTTAGTTCACAGTTTATGTTAGTTACTAAATTACTATAATTGTCATTGGAATAGAAGACGTTTGTGTCATCTGCGAAAATCACTAATTTTAATAATTTAGACACATTAAAAATGTCATTAATATATAAATTAAACAACTTTGGGCCTAAGACAGATCCCTGTGGGACCCCACAGCCAATGTCCAAATAACCTGATGTAAACTCCCCCATCTTCACATACTGTTGTCTCCCAGTTAAATAGCTTTGAATCCAGCTCAAAGCCACTCCCCTTATGCCATATCTGTCTAATTTTTTTAATAATATAGAATGATTTAGTGTATCAAATGCTTTTTTTAAGTCAATGAATATTCCAGCTGCATGTTTCTTGCCCTCTAAGCTATTAGTAATCTCTTCTATTGCATCAATGATGGCCATTGAAGTTGACCTTGCTGCTCGAAACCCGTACTGACCTTCATTAATTAGTTTGTGCTTATCTATGAAATTATCCATTCTACTGTTATAAAGTTTCTCTAAGATTTTGGAGAACTGGGGGAGCAGAGAGACAGGTCTGTAGTTAGTGAAGATGTGTTTGTTCCCATTTTTATGTATAGGTATAACTTTTGCAATTTTCATTTTATTTGGAACTGTTCCTGTTTGAAACGATAGGTTGCATATGTAGGTTAATGGTTTCACGATACTATGTATAATTTGTTTAACTAGTGTCATATCTATATCAAAACAGTCTGTAGACGATTTGTTCTTACACCCGTTAATGACATCTATTATTTCTGTTTCAGTTACTCCAGACAAAAACATAGTTTTTGAATTAATGTCTATCAATGACTCCATTTCGTTGTTACTACACTCCGGAATCTCTGCTGCCAGATCCGGTCCAACATTTACAAAAAAACTATTAAAACTTTCCACAATGTCATTCATATTATGGTTGTCATTGATCCCATCAGTGAAATAGTTTGGATATGAATTATTTTTTGCATTACCCTTGATTATAGTGTTTAGTATTCCCCATACCCCTTTCATGTTGTTCTTGTTTGTATATAATAGATTGGTATAATATAGTTTCTTAGCCTTCCTTAATATATTGGTCAGTTTATTTTTATATGTTTTATATCTACTTTCAGAATCCTCTGTTCTTAATCTAATGAATTGTCTATATAGAGTGTTTTTTTTCTTACAAGCATTTTGTAAACCCTTGGTTAGCCACGGACATTTTGTCGTTTTTCTGTTTTACAGAATTGCTGAATAGGGCAGTTCTTATTGTATGCAGTACTAAAAATTTCCATGAAAGTATCGTAAGCATTTTCTACATCATTCTTGTTATATACCTCGTTCCAATCTTGTTTTATTAAGTCACTATAAAGTGAGTAAATTGAATCCTCAGTTCTTGCTCGTTTATAAAAATATTTTTGAGGTGATTTTTGATCTAACTCATTATCATCATACACCGTGAATACGGGCAGATGATCCGTTATATCACAAACCATTAGACCGCTGACATTTGTGAACTGCATATTATTAGTGAAGATGTTATCAATGAGGGTAGCACTGCTCGCTGTTATTCTGCTAGGTCTTGTGATAGTTGGGTATAAACTCATACTGTACATCCTATTAATATACTCATCAGTTGTCTTATGTTTATTTGGATTTATCAAATCGATGTTATAATCCCCACAGATAAATAATACCTTGTTACTCAGTTCTGAGAATGTTTTTTCTGCCCAATTTGTAAATATTTCCACGCATGAGCCTGGTGACCTGTATAAACAACTAACTATTATGTTTTTCTTTTTTTCATTGATAATTTCTATTGATAAGCATTCAAGCAAGTTGTTTATTGATGCAGTCATGTTTTTTAATATTTTGAATTTAAATTTGTTGAGGACATATATAGCAACTCCTCCTCCCCTTTATTGGTTCTGTTTACGTAGTTTAATGTATAATTGTTTAACTCAAATGCAATGCCTTTATCCTCATTAAACCATGTTTCTGATAATGCGATGATACTAAATGGATTCTCAAACTGTTTTAAGTATTCTTTGATTGCATCGAAATTCGCGTACATGCTTCTACTATTGAAATGGATAATTGAGAATTTCCCTTCTGTTTTAACAGAGATGTTAAATTCATTCTCAGTATAGTATTTGCAATTAATTGCGTTAGATGTTAAGAATAGGTTATCTGGGTCTAACTGATCTTCCCAGTCCAGTGCATTATGTTCAGTGTACTCTGAAGCTTTCAGCTCCAAGAGCTCACAGTCCAAAATCCTTTGCTGTAATCCTAGGTCACTTCCATCAGTAGCATATGAGGTATGATTGGACATCATTGTATGAGTATATATATTACAGGACATGTGAAATTATGTTTTTTACATACCAAAATCCATAAGTTTTCCCGGTGATTAAGCTTGATTTGGAGTACTGGTGCGCGGACGTACAATGAGTTTGTCATATCTCAAGAAGGCTATGTCCCCCCTTTCCCTGGCAGCTCTCAGCTCCGGCATTAGATCTTTTCGTTTCCTTTTAATGGAGTCCGTGTAGTCCTCGTTTATGTAGATTTTCGTTCCTTTGAGTTGTTTAGCGCGCTGCAGGATTGCTTCTCGATCCTTCCAACGCAGTAGTTTGGCGACGATAGGTCTCGGCCAGTCTCTCCCGCCAGGTTTCCCTACGCGATGGGCTCTCTCCATTTCCACCGGGTTTTGTAGTTGCAGTTTCTCCCTCAGCAGTTGTTTGATTTTTTCCTCAGCGTCAGCCCAGGTCTCCCCAGGCGACTCCAACACTCCTCAAAGACCAGGTTTTTTCTGCGGCTCTGTCCCTCCAGATACTCCAGTTTATCCGTGATGACGTGCAGATTGTCACATACTTTATAGAAATCGTTATGTATTGTGTCCGTGCGCTCAGTGAGTTTCCTTTTCTCTTCTTTTATAGTGTCTACTCATCTTGCGTGTATTGCAGGCTAGTTTTTAGCTCTTGAATGTCCTTTAACTGTGTATCCATGCGGGTGTTTGTTGATTCCATGATGAGTTTTATGAATCCTTTGAAGTTTTCCTGCTGTTGTTGAATTAATTCCCTAAACATGTCCCTTTGCTGCTCCATGAGTTCCGTGACTCGACTGAGGCTCACGTAATCCTCATCAGCCGGCGTTTCTGGCGGTTGGACTGATTTAGTCGGCTTAGGCATTTTGGTCTCCCTGAACCGGACTCCGCAAAAATGTTAGCTTCCACACTGCTCTCACCCAGTGTGAGAGCAGAATCATAGAACTACTTCTGCTTGACACATACATACCAAATATTTGTAAATTTTTAATGATTTTTAACCCTTTATCGGCCAAAATGCACACAAAAGTTCACTGTCATGCAAGTATTTGTGATACCTAAACAGGAAAACTTTTTTAAATGCATTCCAAATTGAATGAGGTGTTTAGTTTTATTAGGCCTTGGGATGGGTCAAAGTTGAGTGGTAAAATTATTTTTACAGGTTTTTTGTTTTTCTGTAGTGACAGATTTTTATAAAAAATCACACATAACACCCTAAGGCCACAAAAGTGGCCTCTACTTTTAACAGCCATAAAATCACTATACTTTAATATTTTTTCACACTTTAAAAACTCAGACTCATAGATCTATGTCTGCTTGACACATACATACCAAATATATGTAAATTTGTAATGATTTTTAACCCTTTATTGGCCAAAATGCACACAAAAGTCCACTGTTGTGCTGTTTGTAATGCAGAAATAATTGCATAACTTCTATAAAAATATTCCAAATTGAATGAGGTGTTTATTTTTATTAGGCCTTGGGATGGGTCAAAGTTTAGTGGTAAAATTATTTTTTACAGGTTTTTTGTTTTTCTGTAGTGACAGATTTTCATAAAAAATCACACTTAGCACCCTAAGGCCACAAAAGTGGCCTCTACTTTTAACAGCCATAAAATCACTATACTTTCATATTTTTCACACTTTAAAAACTCAGACTCATAGATCTATGTCTGCTTGACACATACATACCAAATATCTGTCATATTTTTATATTTTTAACTCTTTATGAGCCAAAATGCATTCTTAACTCCTCATTTCTGCTCTTGCAGCGTCAGTAATACTTGTATAACCTTTATAAATGTGATTCAAATTGAATGAGCTTCATTTGTTCATTTGCCCTAAGGGTTGGTCACACAATGGTAGTAACCTTGTTTTTAACAGTTTTAAATGTTTCTGTAGAGCCACACTAAAATGAACAAAATGCTGTCATCCCATTGAAAATCAATACAAATGTTCCACAGAAACTCTGTCTTCTGTGGTTTTATCTCAGGAGCAGTTTGCAAATGTGGGAACATTTTTATATGAGTTGGATGACTGTGCATAAGATAAACATTTGGAGGGTGTGGTGTAGTGAGGGGGGATTTGGGGGTGTGTGGCGTCAAAAGCCTTTCCTCTTTGAAGAAACAACTAAACACAACAGCAATAACAACAGTAAGAAAATGTAAACAAAAGCGTGTAGTGTTATGGTTTTCACACAGTGTTTCACAGGTGCACTGGGCACGATCCAAAAAACTTAATTTGGTCTTTGTGTGTTAACTTGCAAACGATTTCTTTAGATCAGACCAGTGTGTTTTTTTTATTCCTATATACAGTTTCTACTGGGTCACTTTCTGCAGAGTTGGTCACGTTACTGTGACTTGCCTTGTCAGCTCAAAACTTCATGTGACCAACTCTGAGGAAGATTGCAGAAAGTGAGCAGTGGAAACTGTCAGGGATAAAGAAACCACACTGGTCTGATTTAAAAGAAAACTTTAGCAAGCTCTGGGCACTATATAAGAGCAGTGGGACAATGAGGAGACATTTGAAGATACATCATGAGGCTTTGGATGTGATCATGAACTCTGGGAGAGAGGATGAGGAGAAAAATATTAGACCAACGAGGATTCTGATTTAGGGAATGACCAAATGAAATTAAGCTCTGATTCAAGGGAGGGCTCATCTGAAGACCACACTGAAGATGGCAGTGTAGAGGAGATTGGGGAAGAATTGAGATGGATATCCAAAAGTGGAAGCATTGTGTGGTACTCGCTCCGGTATGTACTCGCCCCAACAGGATTGTCTCCTGGACATACAGTACTGCCTATGCTGTCACGCGAGTAAGTGATCCTTTGTCTAACATCAGGATGTTTCTAACTGATAAAATAATGAAGCATTTATTATAGCACTTCGGGCCAGATAAAGGTAGAAAAGCGCTGTATAAGTTGAGATCATTTATTGGCAATGACAAACTTGCAAACGTGAAATTGAAAACTGGCGAGATTAGGACATGCTGGAAATCTTGGCTTACGTCGGGCTTCTTTTTCTGTAGTCAGTCCAGGAGACAATCCCATTGCTCTTATATAGTGCCCAGAGCTTGCTAAAGTTTTCTTTTAGATCAGACCAGTGTGGTTTCTTTATCTCTGACAGTTTCCACTGCTCACTTTCTGCAATCTTCCTCAGAGTTGGTCACATGAAGTTTTGAGCTGACAAGGCAAGTCACAGTAACGTGACCAACTCTGCAGAAAGTGAGCAGTAGAAACTGTTAGGAATAAAAAAAAAACACTGGTCTGATCTAAAAGAAATCTTTTGCAAGTTAACACACAAAGACCAAATTAAGTTTTGGATCGTGCCCAGTGCACCTGTGAAACACTGTGTGAAAACCATAACACTACACGCTTTTGTTTACATTTCTTACTGTTGTTATTGCTGTTGTGTTTAGTTGTTTCTTCAAAGAGGAAAGGCTTTTGACGCCACACACCCCCAAATCCCCCTCACTACACCACACCAACACCCTCCAAATGTTTATCTTATGCACAGTCATCCAACTCATATAAAAATGTTCCCACATTTGCAAACTGCTCCTGAGATAAAACCACAGAAGACAGAGTTTCTGTGGAACATTTGTATTGATTTTCAATAGGATAACAGCATTTTGTTCATTTTAGTGTGGCTCTACAGAAACATTTAAAAACTGTTAAAAACAAGGTTACTACCATTGTGTGACCAACCCTTAGGGCAAATGAACAAATGAAGCTCATTCAATTTGAATCACATTTATAAAGGTTATACAAGTATTACTGACGCTGCAAGAGCAGAAATGAGGAGTTAAGAATGCATTTTGGCTCATAAAGAGTTAAAAATATAAAAATATGACAGATATTTGGTATGTATGTGTCAAGCAGACATAGATCTGTGAGTCTGAGTTTTTAAAGTGTGAAAAAATATGAAAGTATAGTGATTTTATGGCTGTTAAAAGTAGAGGCCACTTTTGTGGCCTTAGGGTGCTAAGTGTGATTTTTTATGAAAATCTGTCACTACAGAAAAACAAAAAACCTGTAAAAAATAATTTTACCACTCAACTTTGACCCATCCCAAGGCCTAATAAAAATAAACACCTCATTCAATTTGGAATATTTTATAGAAGTTATGCAAGTTTTTGTGATTTCTAAACAGCACGTCAGGGAACTTTTGTGTGCATTTTGGCCAATAAAGGGTTAAAAATCATTTAAAAATTACAAATATTTGGTATGTATGTGTCAAGCAGAAGTAGTTCTATGATTCTGAGTTTTTAAAGTATGAAAAAATATGAAAGTATAGTGATTTTATGGCTGTTAAAAGTAGAGGCCACTTTTGTGGCCTTAGGGTGTTATGTGTGATTTTTATGAAAATCTGTCACTACAGAAAAACAAAAAACCTGTAAAAAATAATTTTACCACTCAACTTTGACCCATCCCAAGGCCTAATAAAACTAAACACCTCATTCAATTTGGAATATTTTTATAGAAGTTATGCAAGTTTTTGTGATTTCTAAACAGCACGTCAGGGAACTTTTGTGTGCATTTTGGCCAATAAAGGGTTAAAAATCATTTAAAAATTACAAATATTTGGTATGTATGTGTCAAGCAGAAGTAGTTCTATGATTCTGAGTTTTTAAAGTATGAAAAAATATGAAAGTATAGTGATTTTATGGCTGTTAAAAGTAGAGGCCACTTTTGTGGCCTTAGGGTGTTATGTGTGATTTTTTATGAAAATCTGTCACTACAGAAAAAAAAAAAACCTGTAAAAAATAATTTTACCACTAAACTTTGACCCATCCCAAGGCCTAATAAAAATAAACACCTCATTCAATTTGGAATATTTTATAGAAGTTATGCAAGTTTTTGTGATTTCTAAACAGCACGTCAGGGAACTTTTGTGTGCATTTTGGCCAATAAAGGGTTAAAAATCATTTAAAAATTACAAATATTTGGTATGTATGTGTCAAGCAGAAGTAGTTCTATGATTCTGAGTTTTTAAAGTATGAAAAAATATGAAAGTATAGTGATTTTATGGCTGTTAAAAGTAGAGGCCACTTTTGTGGCCTTAGGGTGTTATGTGTGATTTTTTAAAGGATGCCCTGAGGGTTAAACTCAAACACCGACCTAAAAAAAGGCACATTTTTGGCAACAGTGTCCAGTAAAAGTATTATAAAACCATCACAATCAGATAGTCGGGCAAACTTCTTTGGCATTTTGTCTGCGCACATTTTTCTAAACATTTCTAACACAGACGTCGGCCCAAGAACCTTTATGCACGATGGAAAACTCCTCCACAACGGAGAGCTTACGCAAACATATACATCTTATTTAGTCCTGAATAAAACATGTTCAACAAAATAAGTCTTTAAAAATAGAATTACGCCTTGTTTTGGGGACTCAAAGCTCAATAAATCAGGTTAGAAATGAGATATTTCTTAAACAGTTTTCAAAATACTATTATAGGCCCCACACCAGATTTGTTTAATTCACTTGGTTTGTTTTCATTGTTTGTAAAATTTGAATCGTTTTCCAAACTCATTTTCATCTTTCCTAACACATTTCTAACATCCCAATAAGTCACAGGGATTAGTATATAAGCACGTTTAACTTTTAGGGTCACTTTTCAGCGTCACTGTCACAGTGATGTCAACAAAAACCAGCCTGCTAGTTTTTGAACACAGAGAAAAAAAGTGTAGCTGTAACATGGTAGAACTGGGTCCTCCTTCCTTGCCTCTTTAGTTTTGGGGGTGGTTTTTCCTTGGTTGCTTCTGAATTCCTCAAATACATGGCTCCTATGTCCTGATCCAAGCTCCTAACCCTTGTCACGTGATCAAGTCAACTGTTAGATCCCTATGGAACTACAGCTTCAGCAGCATTTGCCCAATCTGACCGTCCTCACCCAGGGCGGAAACAACAGGGTAAGTAACATCACCAACAGCTGCTTCATTAAAAACTACATCACCCATATAGTACTGGACTACAAAAACCCTCCTCCTGCAGCCATTGACTTTAATGACTCAAACATGAACCACAATAACCATAGGAAGCCACACAGAAAACAGACGAGGATAAAAAGCTGTTTCAGATTTACCTTACACACATACAGCTTCATCACAGAAATGAAAAAAATGCTCTGGTCAAATATTCCACCTAATCCTGACCTTTGGTTAATCTTCAGAGAAAGATGCCGCATTAAAGGTGCTATGCGCAACTGTAATTGTTAAAATAACCGTTTTCTAACCCATACATGCTTAAACAATTGCCTGATGTGCTGAATGAGTTCCTGTCTGATCACTGCCATTGCCCCTATAATTCTGTGCAGTCAAATAAATAAGAGGGATTCGGGTCGGAATCTTAAGGTTTGAGCCTGGGCGTGACGTCATGCGCGTTCACGCGCACCTGGCTAGCTCTGGGAGTATGTGTATTAGCCGCCATTATCCGCATCAGCGAAGACTCCAGCGACGTTTGCCAAAGTAGAGGATGGATTGTAAGAGAAGAATAATCATAATAATAATCTCTTTTTACTTCGTCTGAGGTCAATAATGTATTCATGTGCATTTTTTCAAACATTATTGGCTAAGATACTTTATGTTTTCTTTTGTACAGGCTAGAGTTTGAGCGAGAACTGGCCCCAGACCCATATGACTCTGATTATGTCTTTGTGGTATGTTTTGTCATAATGCAATTCCTACAGTCTTTTCCTTGTAAAGGTGTGAATAAATGTTTTTGTTACACAGCACTGGTGGTCCAATGCAGAATCAAATGGATGAACTTCTCATCATTGGGCTAGAAGAAGCTGTCATGGACATTTGTGACCGGGACTGCAGTTATAGTGGAGTGGGTGAGTACTACATGGCCATGTAGTGTTTTATAAAAAGTCATGAACAACAATATCAAATGGAAAATAATGTAGGTACATTTGTAATGCTTATTCTTTATCTGCATAGTTTTGCCCACGTGGACACAAGTTGTGGATGTGAAACAACCAGCCGTTGCTCAAACATGGGACACAAGGACTTTTTGCTTGCAGCAAACGGGCTATTGTCTGGGAATAATTACACCAAGATCGCCCTGTTCTTCAAGTACATGAACATGAGAATGGTGACATCTTATTACTATGGGATACAGCATTTCTACTGCGTACCAGCTGTAAGGGAGTTTTGGACAGAAAAGAGGGCTGCCATTATCAACCGATTACAGACTAAAAACAGTGTTGTTGCCCTTGGTAAGTTATAAACTGCATGTATTTGCAAATCCTCAAATAGCTAACATGCATCTGTATTTCTGTTTTAGCTGACGAATGGAGTCCTCAGGTAATTCAGTGGTTTATGTGCTTTGTCTCTGGACTTTTTTTTCCCGTAAGTAAATCTGAATAATTTTGTATTTGAGATAATGATAATGTAATGTTTGTGTTTTATAACAAGGAGAGATTAATGGAGAGGGGCGTTTTCCATTCCCTACGCCCCGGATCTATCTTTGCCTTTTCATATGAAGCCAGGACATTTCTTGCAGCGTTGGACTACAACCACCACAACCACAAAGGTCAAGTGTTGTAAGTGATTACTTTATGACTTTCCTATATAATGCATGTTTTGGGAACTAATGTCATAATTTGTTCTGCAGGCAAGAATGACTGTACAGCAAGAAGTCACAAACCGGATACAAAGAGGCAAAAGAGTACAGTTACATCCCTGACCTGCAGACAAAAATTCTAGGAATACAACTTCAGTCTGCAGGAGAACTCTCAAGAAAACGAAGCTTGAGACCAGGTGAACTTTGGTTTCTGGACCTCTGTTTGGCATTGTGCCCCCTCCTACAGCTGATCTGGTACAGTCACAAGTCCACAGAGGGCAGGTATGTTGTGTTAGTTTTTCATTGTTTTACAATGAACATTTGTTTTTTCTTTTAGTGTGTATATATGCAAGATTCCTATTTTCATTAATATTTTGCCACATCACTTCCATGTCCTTTTCCATAATAAAATAACTGTTCTAATGGCAAAAATGTATGTTTTGTTTTTCTAGGAGATGCCATCAGCTCCCTCAACAGACTCCAAGTCAAACATAAGCAGTGCATATTTATTTATTTTACAAACATGAAATTATTTACAATAAAGCCGTTTCGTCCCTAATTCGTAGCCATATTTTCTGATGTGCTCACTACTTGTTTATTGCCTGAATGGTGCTTCTTTATAGCCAACATAAATGCCAAAAGGTTCAGGATAATTGTCTGTCCTCCTCACTGATCAGTCTAGATCTTGATTGTCCTCTGCACCTTCCCGGCCTCCTTCCCTGCCCCTGCTGCCACTGCTGCCCTCAGTGCTTCCCTCCACAGGAACATCAAATTGATTCGAGCTGTAATTCTAAAGGAACAAATAAAATGTTATTGTGATAAAATACATGCTGTATTATTCTACACATCACAGGAAAGAAAATACAATGATAAAGGAATACTTATTTTACTTCCCTCATATTGTACAGCAGGCCTTCTATTTACTATAGCAAATAACTGTATTTTCATCTACATCAAGTTTGCTTTGTTCTGAACTGCATAACTACCAGCCCATGAACGGTCTCTTCCCTGCAAATATGACCTTGTACTGAGTGAACTAATTCCATGTTATGTGTACAGGTAACCTTTTTTCCCCCTTCTAAATGTATACACTAGTGAAACTTGTTGGGGGCACTACACACCTTGCTCAGGGACAGTAGTTGAAAAGTATTGGCACAATTCACAGAAATGTTTATCAATGTGTACTGTCCCTGTCAAAATACCTAATAAATAAATCAGCACTGTTGTAGGCTATTCAGGTAAATCAGTTCAGCTTTGTGGAGTGTGATGTAAAATGCTGGTATGTAAGCTTCATAATTAGAAAACAATGTTGAGCAAATTAGTCTCTAATAATGATATACTGCTATTGGAATATGCTACTTAGCAGATTAATAAAACAGGCTACACCCAGTAAATATTCGGTGGTTTAGGCTGTTTTAGCTTAGAAGGTAATGTCAGAGCCATTTGATTATTAGTGTACTAGCTTGAGACATTTTAGTACTTTTTTTGACCAACTAATGGGGTGTTTGGTGTGATTCTTATTTTTTTTTTTAGCTTATACAAAGTAATAACTTATTCATGAACGCATTTCCATTATAATCCAATCATAACACAAAACAGGTAGAAATGGTGAAAAACGTTTTCTCCTACTACCCCCGTTTTTCCTCTCAAACATTAATATGTAGTTTACTCAAATGCAAATTCCATTCACATATTCAAAATAACTTACAGATTTATAACTTTCTTACCTCTGTAGACATTACGAGTCTAAACAAAAGATTTGTGCAATCGCTGTCGCTGTTGTGTTCTGAACTGCTCGTGCTCGTGCAAGCGTGCATGTGTTCCATGAGCGTGCACAACTCTGGATGCAATTCCGCTTGTCGCCAAAGGGGTCATAGTTCTGCAAGAACTCATAAACTTGCGTTGTGCACCTTTAACACACATTAACATACAGTGATGTCATTAACACACAGTGATGTCATTAACACACAGTGATGTCATTAACACACAGTGATGTCATTAATACAACAGTGATGTCATTAATACACAGTGATGTCATTTAACACACAGTGATGTCATTAATACACAGTGATGTCATTAACACACAGTGAGGTCATTAATACACCAGTGATGTCATTAATACACAGTGATGTCATTAACACACCAGTGATGTCATTAACACACAGTGATGTCATTAACACACGGTGATGTCATTAATACACAGTGATGGTCATTAACACACAGTGATGTCATTAACACACAGTGATGTCATTAATACACAGTGATGTCATTAACACACAGTGATGTCATTAAACACACGGTGATGTCATTAATACACAGTGATGTCATTAACACACAGTGATGTCATTAACACACAGGTGATATGTCATTAACACACAGTGATGTCATTAACACACCAGTGATGTCATTAATACACAGTGATGTCATTAACACACAGTGATGTCATTAACACACAGTGATGTCATTAACACACAGTGATGTCATTAACACACGGTGATGTCATTAATACACAGTGAGTCATTAACACACAGTGATGTCATTAACACACAGTGATGTCATTAATACACAGTGAGGTCATTAACACACAGTGATGTCATTAACACACAGTGAGGTCATTAATACACAGTGAGGTCATTAACACACAGTGATGTCATTAATACACAGTGAGTCATTAACACACGTGAGTCATTAATACACAGTGATGTCATTAACACACAGTGAGGTCATCTAATACACAGTGATGTCTTAACTACACACAGTGAGGTCATTAACACACAGTGATGTCATTAAACACAGTGAGGTCATTAACACACAGTGATGTCATTAACACACAGTGATGTCATTAACACACAGTGATGTCATTAACACACAGTGATGTCATTAACACACAGTGATGTCATTAACACACAGTGATGTCATTAACACACGGTGAGGTCATTAACACACAGTGATGTCATTAACACACGGTGAGGTCATTAATACACAGTGATGTCATTAACACACGGTGAGTCATTAAACACAGTGAGTCATTAACACACGGTGAGGTCATTAACACACAGTGAGGTCATTAATACACGGTGAGGTCATTAACACACAGTGATGTCATTAACACACGGTGAGGTCATTAACACACAGTGATGTCATTAAACACGTGAGGTCATTAACACACAGTGATGTCATTAATACACAGTGAGGTCATTAACACACAGTGATGTCATTAAACGCACGTGAGGTCATTAACACACAGTGAGGTCATTAACACACAGTGATGTCATTAACACACAGTGATGTCATTAACGCACTGTGAGGTCATTAACACACAGTGATGTCATTAACACACGGTGAGTCATTAACACACATTGATGTCATTAACACACAGTGATGTCATTAACACACGGTGATGTCATTAACACACAGTGATGTCATTAACACACGGTGAGGTCATTAACACACAGTGATGTCATTAACACACAGTGAGGTCATTAACACACCGTGATGTCATTAATACACGGTGAGGTCATTAACACACAGTGAGGTCATTAACACACAGTGATGTCATTAACACACAGTGATGTCATTAATACACAGTGAGGTCATTAACACACAGTGATGTCATTAACACACGGTGAGGTCATTAATACACAGGGAGCAAAAAAGTGAGTCATTAAACACAGTGATGTCATTAACACACAGTGATGTCATTTATACCAGTGAGGTCATTAACACACAGTGATGTCATTAACACACAGTGAGGTCATTAATACACAGTGAGGTCATTAACACACAGTGATGTCATTAACACACAGTGAGTCATTAATACACAGTGAGGTCATTAACACACAGTGATGTCATTAATACACAGTGAGTCATTAACACACAGTGATGTCATTAACACACAGTGATGTCATTAAACACGTGAGTCAAAACACAGTGATGTCATTAACACACAGTGAGGTCATTAACACACAGTGATGTCATTAATACACGTGATGGTCATTAACACACAGTGATGTCATTAACACACGGTGAGGTCATTAACACACAGTGATGTCATTAACACACGTGAGGTCATTAAACACAGTGATGTCATTAACACACGGTGAGGTCATTAACACACGTGAGGTCATTAACACCGGTGAGGTCATTAACACACGGTGAGGTCATTAACACACAGTGATGTCATTAACACACGGTGAGGTCATTAACACACAGTATGTCATTAACACACGTGAGGTCATTAACACCACCAGTGATGTCATTAATACACAGTGATGTCATTAACACACATGATGTCATTAACGCACGGTGAGGTCATTAACACACAGTGAGGTCATTAACACACAGTGATGTCATTAACACACAGTGATGTCATTAACGCACTGTGAGGTCATTAACACACAGTGATGTCATTAACACACGGTGAGGTCATTAACACAACATTGATGTCATTAACACACAGTGATGTCATTAACACACAGGTGATGTCATTACACACAGTGATGTCATTAACACACGGTGAGGTCATTAACACACAGTGATGTCATTAACACACAGTGAGGTCATTAACACACCGTGATGTCATTAATACACGGTGAGGTCATTAACACACAGTGAGGTCATTAACACACAGTGATGTCATTAACACACGGTGAGGTCATTAACACACAGTGAGGTCATTACACACAGTGATGTCATTAACACGGTGAGTCAACACACGGTGATGTCATTAACAACGTGAGTCATTACCACGGTCATATCTGGTCATACCTGACCAGTGGGCTAGGACCAGTAGACCAGAGAAGAGAGCGAGCCGAAGCAGCCTGGATCCCTGGCAAGAACCTACCTCAACACTTGTGGACTACCAAATGTGGACTCTCTCCTGGACACACAAAAAACACCCCGACACGGGCCAATCCATTACACTGCCCTCTCTGTCACAGACTTTTAAAGGACTTCATTTTTTGTAATAAAACTGTAAAACAACATTGCAATTTGCTAAATATATTAGGGCTGCACAATTTTGACAACAAACCTAATTGCCATTTTTCTGACAAATTTTGCGATTGCGATTTGATTTGCGATTTAAAACAGCTAAAAAGATGAGTGAGGGAAATCACGTTTTACCTGTTGCAGCTGAACCTGAGATCAGAGGCTCCACAATTCTGATCGGTGACATCCATCACTCAAATGTCAGAAACAAAAGAAAAAACAACTCAGGCCTTTGAGGTTCAGTTATTGCAGTAGTCAAAACATCGATTGGGATTCGATAAACCTTGCAGCCCTTATATACAGTATATGCTATATTATGTAGTAAAACAAACATTCTGTATAAATGGAGCCCGAAGTCAGACCAGGCAGCAGGGTAGAGAGTAGGCCCCATGTCAGCAGTGAGTCAGTCCAGTTCCAAGTCAGCAGTACATAATATTATGCATGTATTTTAACATTTAAATATACGTATTTTGCACTTTTGATAGTGTAAACTAAATTCTGACCAAATTTCATTTTTTCAAAATGCTGTGGCAAAAATGTTGTATCAATAGGATTTTATGCTCAAGTTTTATTTCAGAGAAGCAGGAGATACAGATTTAATTGAATAAAAGCTCAAGAGGCTGGATCATATACAGCAGCAGCTGTGCTCATAGTGCTGTTCTCCAAGTCTCTACCAGACTAAAGGCACAAAGGAGGGACAGCATTGAACAAGCGAACGAGCTTGTTTAGTGATCTTGTTATTCCTACCTGTCTTTTCCTTCCTTAACTGTCCCGCTTATGAAGGAGTGCCTCAGTTGCACTCCTATAGTTTCTGCCTGATATCCACGGGGCGTGAAAAGAAGCATGTGTAGCAGCACGTGGGCGTTGTTATGGTTATTTGGCGCCATGCGTATCGGCGCATGTGTAGCCAACTCGCCGCATATGCAGCACAGGCATGGGCGTCGGAACCATTCATTGTGAGGGGGACGTGTCCCCCCACTTTTGAAAAGTGGTTGTTTGGTCCCCTGCACTTTCACAACGTGAATTTTAATTTACTTTACATTTACTAGTTTAGACTGGACCTTTTCAATAGGCTCCCCGAGGGCAAACAAATCTGACCCGCGCCTTATTTTCCATAAAAAACATTTTTTTTTTACATTATCCACGCCAGTATCGCGTCACTCCGCGGCGCATACGCTCCGCTTTGCGTAGCTGTGTTTATGCGGCTCCGCCACCATCACCTCAGAGCGTCTGAAATGTAAACATGGCTCGGGCTGACAGATTTGACCAAACCAAAGCACAAGGACACTCGTGCATCGTGTCTTGGGAGTTTTTCTCGGATTATCACATGAAGGAGCAGGACTTTTCGCGGCCCTCGGCAGGTGAACAGCGTGTTTCCCTGTCTTCATCGGTACAAAGGGCCTGACCAGTAACTTTAAGGTAAGGAACATCAGTTTGGGATGTGTTTGTAAAGCGAGTGATGAAACTGATGTAGCGTGTGTTTGGGGAAACTGCACCGGGCTAGCACGAGTGTTCAATACGGCTGTTAAACTTCGCTGTCTGGACTCTAACTTAACCAAATAATATCTGAATTATTCATTTGACCGATAAATGTTTGCTTCCTTTACCCCTTGACTCAACTTTATCTGCGTTTGTGGGAAATGTGAAGATACAAGCGTTGAGATGTTTCTTTGCGATGGCAGGAGTTAATGGATGTGGCTGAATCTGAATAAATGTGGATGCAAACATGAGTGCGCCATCTCATAAGAGCCTTAATTCACTGAGCTTTTCACAAAGCGTCATAAAGCCAGGGCTGGACAGGAGAACAGCGGCTCCACAGGTGTTGTGTTATCCGCCCTATATGTCCACCCAGCTGTGAGGAGGAGCTGCTGAGCTGATCGAGTCTCTCATGTTTTCCTGAAGTAGTGCCTATTTGGACGTAGTCTCGCAAAAGCCCTAACATTGCCCTGACCTTGTCCCACTGTAGTTCTTAATTTTATGAAGTCGACCTCTGAGAACCCCTCCCCCCCTCCCATTTTTGAAATGTGTCCCCCCCACTTTCAAAACGCTTCCGACGCCGCTGAGCACGGGCCTAACTTTGCAAACATGGAGCCTTTGTAATGAGAGGGGCGTGTATCTGCTGTTGTGGATCAGTTGTTGTGGATCTGCAGCTGCTCCGCTCTGCAGCTTTATACAGGCTGAAAACAGCTCTTTTTACCCGTGCATATGAAAACTGAAAGTATTTTATCTGCACTCTTGCCTTTTACTGTAATTGATTAATTGTACTGTATGTTGATGTTTTATTGATTGATTTGATCTGTTTTCTTGTAATTTTATGCAACTGTGAAGCACTTTGAATTGCCTTGTGTATGAATTATGCTCTACAAATAAACTTGCCTATAATTGCCGTGGTTTAAAGAGGCTGCAGTGGCGCACAGTGATTCTGCTGAAAGAAATGCTGCCCCTCGGACAATGCCACCCTGGGAGACCGCCCATGTTGCCGCCACTGCCATCAAGTATATGGTACCGGCTCTTCAGTGCACCAAATTAATTTTGTGATTTTATAATTATCATTATTATTTATTGTATAAAGGTTTGTAAATCTTTGAAATCTCATAAACGTAAGTATTACAAATGACGTTACATTGAATGAATGAATGAATGATTGTAATTTTGGCTTTTTTTTAATGGAATAAGTTTGTATGTGGACTGGAACTGCCAATTGATTAATCG
Organism: Neogobius melanostomus; assembly: GCA_007210695.1. NCBI lineage: Eukaryota > Metazoa > Chordata > Actinopteri > Gobiiformes > Gobiidae > Neogobius > Neogobius melanostomus. The sequence goes on from VHKM01000365.1 coordinate 318,154, forward strand.
ATCGTTATTTCTACAATGGATTAATCATTAGACAGCAAAAAGCACACCTTGATAGATGCAATAGTTTCCCATCAAAAACAATATGTGTTCAGTGTTTTGACGCAGATCTTTCAATATTTGATGAGTTGTTTAAGATCTTGATAAACAGTGAAGGGCTAACTTGATACCCTTTAATGCCACTTGTTGTTGTTTCTCTGTCACTTGGTGCAGTGACAGAGAAAATCAAAGCTTTTTTATTTTTTTTATTTATTTATTGGTTTATTTGGTAGGGACAGTGCAAGTTAATGAACAAGCCACACTGGATTGTAGCCTTGGGCTAATTTCCATCCGTTGTCCCCCATGCACACTCTCAAACACACTCTCATTCATCCTGGCCTATTGTACATGTTTTTAGTGGTAGGGGAAACCGGAGTACCCGGAGGAAACCTACGCAGACACGGGGAGAACATGCAAACTCCACACAGAAAGGCCCCGGCCTTGGTGGGAATCGAACCCGGACCTTCTAGCTGTGAAGCACGAGCGCTAACCACTGTACTACCGTGCCGCCATATATATATATATTTGACCATATAATTGTGAATTCTGATGTTTGAAGAGACACGGGAGCTTGCTACATCTACTGCTGGAAGCTGTTTTCGACCCTGTGTAAAAGAGGGAGTGATGAGCTGTATGCCAAGGCAGGGACGGCTGGTATCAATGGGCTAGGTGGGCCAAGCCCCTCCTGTCATTTTCTTGACAAGAGAAAGAAGAAAGAATAAGCAGTATTTTTAATTTATTATAGTTAATTTTATATCCTTACTAATTGCCTAATGTCATTACTGTGTATAATCTTTGTAGTTTTATACATCTGATCACGATTTTTAAAAACTAAAACAAAGAAAAGGGCTAGTTCTGATTAGTCTCGAGAACGTATACATGAATATGACACTGATCAATAGATGGCAGTGCCGCAGGTCCCGCCTCCAACACGTAAACACACTTGGCTCTGGGACTGAGCCCCGGACCCAATGACACCACGCTGAAGACTCCTCACTGGCTACTTTCACTTAATGGTAAATGGTCTCAACTTACACTCACCTAAAGGATTATTAGGAACACCTGTTAAATTTCACATTAATGCAATTATCTAAACAACCAATCACACGGCAGTTGCTTCAATGCATTTAGGGGTGTGGTCCTGGTCAAGACAATCTCCTGAACTCCAAACTGAATGTCAGAATGGGAAAGAAAGGTGATTTAAGCCATTTTGAGCGTGGCATGGTTGTTGGTGCCAGACGGGCCGGTCTGAGTATTTCACAATCTGCTCAGTTACTGGGATTTTCACACACAACCATTTCTAGGGTTTACAAAGAATGGTGTGAAAAGGGAAAAACATCCAGTATGCGGCAGTCCTGTGGGTGAAAATGCCTTGTTGATGCTAGAGGTCAGAGGAGAATGGGCCGACTGATTCAAGCTGATAGAAGAGCAACTTTGACTGAAATAACCACTCGTTACAACCGAGGTATGGAGCAAAGCATTTGTGAAGCCACAACACGCACAACCTTGAGGCGGATGGGCTACAACAGCAGAAGACCCCACCGGGTACCACTCATCTCCACTACAAATAGGACAAAGAGGCTACAATTTGCACGAGCTCACCAAAATTGGACAATTGAAGACTGGAAAAATGTTGCCTGGTCTGATGAGTCTCGATTTCTGTTGAGACATTCAGATGGTAGAGTCAGAATTTGGCGTAAACAGAATGAGAACATGGATCCATCATGCCTTGTTACCACTGTGCAGGCTGGTGGTGGTGGTGTAATGGTGTGGAGGATGTTTTCTTGGCACACTTTAGGCCCCTTAGTGCC
>VHKM01000365.1:325000-351191 GCA_007210695.1 Neogobius melanostomus
TGATTATCTATGCAAATAACATGCTACACTAAAACAATGTTAACTATGGCAAAAGCCTAGTTTTAGTAGAACAAATTGCAGCAATATAGTGCAAAATGTAAACAACACCTATATCTACAGTACCTACAGTGAATTTACCACATTCATGTGTTGACTCAAAGAAAACGCCACATTTGATAAGACTTTATTCTGATCTGACACTTTAAAATTAAGTCTATTAATTTCACCTTTGCTGACGTCAACAACCTTTGCAATAAAACTTGGAAAACTGTGAAAGTCGATGCTACACAGCAAATGTTCCAGTGTTAATGTGACACTGTATCTGATGTAGGGTCATGTGTGTCCCTGTTCCCTCTGAGTCAGGGTGGACCACAGCAGATGTGGACAGGACTGTGGTATCCACAGTTTAATTTGGAGAAAATAAAATAACCCTGGAGTGCAGTCTGCTGTAACATAGACCTGTGCACATCAGTCATGGTCCACCCTGACTCAGAGGAACAGGGACACACATGACCCTACATCAGATACAGTTCAAGAGCTTTTACAAAATATATATACAGTTTTATTCTTTCCCTTTAATCTAACTTATTAATGATTGCTTGTTTTTCAGTTTTTAATTTGTACTTCTACCTGAAGTCCTAGACGTTCGTTGAATGACACATTTTCCTGCTTCTTTACCTGTCAGTCTAGGACAGACTGAAGTCCAATGAGGCCTCAGCCTTATTATTGGAAATAAAGAACACATTCTATTTAACGTCATGTTACTGTCACTCATGGTGTCAGATTCTCTATCCTTCAGTCTAACTCTGAAGAGAGTCAACTCACATTAACACTGAGAAGGTTGGACTCATATAGACACCAAACAGTGTCACATTAACACTGGAACATTTGCTGTGGACAACGCTCTGTGATTGAGAAAACACCCAGACATCCCAACAGTGTTTCCTTAAAGAGGGGTATGCACAATTAAGAGAGACGCGAGCATTCTTTTCTTCACTGATGTTTACTGTGGGCATTTGTTGTCTTTAACATCACAGGTACACACCGTAGACCTGGTGAAAAATGATGTAAAATAAAATTAGCTCGCTTATCAAACATAAAATCATACAAAATACAGATTACAAAATAAACATACCACTTTGGCCTGCTTGTGGACAAACCGGTGCTTAATTTGCTTTTTTTATTCTTAATTTCTCTCGATGTCAGGTCCGTGTCACTTGTGCTTTGCGGCAGACAGGGAGTGAGCTTATCACGCCCTTAAACTACTTACTAAATTTACATTTAATTACAAACAGAATATTGTCAATTTTATGGCCCTATAAATTGTACCTTAATGTTGGGAAAATAATAATATAAGCATATAAGAATAAAATGCGCACTGTAAACTTCCTAAATGGCATTAGCATAGCAACATCGCCACCTAGTGGTTGAAATATGAACTACAGGTAACTTCAACTGCTGTTACAGGTGGTATTATGCTTTTTTCAGTCACATAGTACCAGTCTATAGCACACTACAATGATGATCCAAACTTATGTTTGTCTGTAAATGCAGTAAATTAAAATAACTTCCTTGAATAAATTTGCTCTCTCACAATGGCTGTAGCGAACGTTTTGAAATAGGCCTCTGTCTAAGCCCTGACCCTTTCCGACACGCCCCCTTCAGCACACTGTCCCATAGGGAAATGTGTTGCTTATCTATGGTTCAATCTCATCTCTTGAGATAAATTTGATCTTCTCATACTTGTATCATTCTTTGATCATTTGTTTCTATTTCTTGCTCCTAAGGGTCTCTAAGGGTCATAAAACCGACTTTAGAGCTGGTGGTGGTGCTCTAATGTGGTATGTGGTGTAGATCATTTGATAACCACGCAATAGCTTCAACTAGACTATTTTAAATACGGCTTAAAAAAAAAGACAAAAAGAAAGACAAAAAACTATTCAACTAAAATGGTGCCAGATTTTAGAATATCTTTTCAGGGAAGTCCTGGTGCCAGAGGAGAAACTATTGTACATATTTCGAATTGAGTGCTATAAACATAGACCGTTAAAAAGAATAGACATCTCCTCCTCACTCCTCCCGTTTACCATAATGACCACGTTCGAGGGGGAAATCATGGCGGATTTACAGACTCCTCCTCCCCAGCTCTGACGAAGCATGTTCCTAATAAGGGCATAAGGGCGGGATCTTCACTGTAGACTCCGCCCTTGTGTGACGTGTAGCTCGCGCAGCTCCAATGTTAACAGTCCGACCCTCATTAAGTTGGAGATTTTAATTTTTTTTTTTCAAAAACCAGCCTGGTTTCTTTTTTTGTGACTAACCAGCGTTACCTCAGGAGGAATATGTAGCCATAGAAAGTGTTTTAAAAAATAGAAACCAGGCGTTAAAGTTGTTTTTAACGTGTCTAAAGTCCAATGCTTTTCAATGGGGGCCTAGCGATGATATGGAGGTACTACAGCAATGGCGGCCTCCAGTGTTGCGGTCGTAGAGCAGCAATAGATTAATTTAAAGTCGTATAGTATGTCATGAACAGGTTATTGAGGACAAATGCATTTCATTTTGACATTGTTTATTAAGGGGGCACTGCAAACAAATCTGTGTATGGGAACTTCAGAAACAGTTTCAGTTTTTAAACATTTATATTTGACCTATTTTTTTATTATTTCAGTTTGCAAATAAGATATATATTTTAATTACTTTACACATAATGCCTTATTTATGTGTAAATACATAATGTGAAATTGACTAAAATGTACACATTTTCTTTTTTGTTTTCTAAAAAAGTTTGTATTTGATGTCTTTAAAACATCTGTCCTCTTCGCCTGCAGTGTCTCACCCTTTTAATTTCATATGAGGTGATTTAATGTTATAAAAGCTCACAGCCCCATGTTCATGAGCTACTTCCTGTGATGTCATCGAGTTCACTTGTTCCAAACGCTGAAAAAGTACAGAGTCTGCACTCTGAGAATTGAGAAACTGCCTTTGAATTTTTAAAACAGACGCACAGCATAATCTCAATGAGCATAATGTAATGTACTGGAGCAAACAAGATCTATTTTAGCTTTAGCCTTAAAAAATTATATTCTGTCTTCTTGGAAATCATCCATGCTCATTTCTTCTTCTTCTTCTTCTTCTTCTTCTTAATATAAATATTATTATTATTATTATTATTATTATTATTATTATATACTAGTATTCCAGTATTTTATCTCCCAATAATAATAATAATTATTATTATATGTATTTATTATTTTGTGTTATGCATATATTGTGAAAGTAAGTAGCGAAAAAAAATAGAAATAATACAAATAATAAAGTTAGGGGCAACATAAAAAGCATCAGAAAAATGATTCAAGTATACACCAAAATCTATTAGAAAACTTTCAAAAAAATTGGCCTTTTTTTCCCCATTAGTTATTATCCTTGACTTGTGGCATTGTGTTTGCAGCTCATTTGAAAAAGTTGAAAACTTGAAAAGTTTAAACCCATTAAGACCTGAACTGGCCAAAGAAGCCACTCCTCCCCGTTTACCATAATGACCACATTCGAGGGGGAAATCATGGCGGATTTACAGACTCCTCCTCCCCAGCTCTGACGAAGCATGTTCCTAATAAGGGCATAAGGGCGGGATCTTCACTGTAGACTCGGCCCTTGTGTGACGTGTAGCTCGCGCAGCTCCAATGCTAACAGTCCGACCCTCATTAGTACGAGATTTTTAAAATGTATCCTACGATAACCAGCCCGGTGCCTCTAGTTGTGTCTAACCCAGCGTAATCACAGGAGGAGTCCCTCAGCTGCCTGTAGCTCCACCCCTGTTCCTGCTCTGTCTGTAGCTGCTGCAGCCTCACATTGAGAGAGGGATTCAGACTCTAGACATCACTGAAGTACAAACTTTAGCAGGAGTCATGTTGTACTGCTTTTGTTGCTGTTTTAATGAGCTCATACACATGAGGAAAAGACCAAAAAAGGCGACGTATCGTCACCCAGCGCGTGTGATGCATCGTTTACTTTTCACTCCACAAACCCAGCGTAACTCTATCTAACCATAAAACCGAACATATGAGTCGGATTGTTCTCAATTAAAAATGACTTAAAGCTAGAGATGCGCTGATTATATTCACGGATGAGTATACGTTTGTAGAGTTCTTCATTTTGTGTAAACAGCAGTTTCGTTCTTCGCACATGGGCTGTGTCTGCAAGTGTTTCAACACCTTTCTCTCTCTCTCCCCGACCCCATTATCTTTCCCTTTCTCTCTCTCTTCTCTCTCTCTCTCTCTCTCTCTCTCTCTCTCTCTCTCTCTCTCTTCTCTCTGAGGTGAGTGTAGCGCAGACCGGTGCACGTGGCGCTTGATAAACATGTAAACTTTTTAAAAAAAAAAACGGCTCACGGGTGAGACTCGGCTCTCATCGTTCACTTAAAAGAGCCGGCTCTTTGTACCGACTCGTTCGCGACCGACCCATCACTACCATGTATATCTCTCACTGAGACATAAGTGAGATAGTGCTTCCAGGTAAGGAGATCAAATTGAGACATATTTGAATTCGGCAGAACATGTCTCATTTTTCTCTTAGCTGTGATCAGGAAAAGAGACAGCTGTGAGAGAATCTGAGCGCTCAAATAGTGAGCAGTGAGAGACAGAACCATGCATATCTCTCACTGAGACATAACTGAGATAGTGCTTCTAGGTAGGGAGATCAAATTGAGACATATTTGAAATCGGCACAACATATCTCATTTTTCTCTTAGCTGAGATCAGGAAAAGAGACAGTTGAGAGAGAATTTAGAGAACTCACACAATGCTCACCTGAGAAATATGAGACTTATATCTCAGGAGAGAAATTTGAGAAGAATGAGAAAACCACTTTGGTCTTGATTGGTGCTCATTTATGTCTAGGAGATGTAAATGTGACATAAATGAGATCTCATCTTCAATTTTGCTTTGCTATGGGGTATTGTGCTATCCATAGACCGTTAAAAAGAAAAGAAAGAACCTCCTCACTCCTCCCCGTTTACCATAATGACCACGTTCAAGGGGGAAATCATGGCGGATTTACAGACTCCTCCTCCCAGCTCTGACGAAGCATGTTCCTAAAAAGGGCATAAGGGCGGGCTCTTCACTGTAGACTCGGCCCTTGCGTGACGTGTAGCTTGTGCAGCTCCAATACTAACAGTCCAACCCTCATTAGTACGAGATTTCAAAAATGTTTCTTTCGACAACCAGCCTGGTTTCTTTTTTTGTGACTAACCCAGCGTTATCTCAGGAGGAATATGTAGCCACAGAAAGTGTTTAAAACATAGAAACCAGGCGTTAAAGTTGTTTTTAATGTGTCTAAAGTCCAGTGCTTTTCAATGGGGGCCTAGCGGCTATATGGAGGTACTACAGCAATGGCGGAGCAATGGCGGAGCAATGGCGGCCTCCATTGTTGCGATCATAGAGCAGAGCAGCCAGCGGCCATTGGTGCTATCATCACAACTAAACACTGCTACATACATTTTCTCCTTCACATGTTGAAACTACGATCGATTTTCGCTGCGTTTTAATTTTACTGTTGGAAAGGAGCTACGGTTTATCACTTTTGAACAATGGCCACCCAGGATATATGATTTGTTTCTGTGTCTGACTCGGAAAGTGACTTTGGAGACGAACCTTTGAGAGTTCATAGGCTCTGTGTCCACACCGAAGGAGCTCTTGCCTGAAAAATACCTGCTGTTTGGAGGCTATCTAGTCACTCTTTGTTACTGCCATGCCCTATGGATCTTTAACTATACCCCCATGGTCTACACTAGGATCTCCCCAGGGACATTATCTGTGCAGGTGGACAATTATTCGAGATTACCCCCGTTAGCATGTAACAATCGCCTACAGCTCATTGCTGATGAAAAGTCTGCAATAAACCACAAATGTTTAAAGCCTTACTCATTGTGTGATCATCATAAATGCTGCTTCAAGTAGTTGCCTGCTTTATTGACGTTGTTAGTGCAATAATAATGTAATATGCTGCTTGTTTTCTATGAATCATTCCGAGCTAGCTGTTAGCGCCTTGTGGCTAGCTTGTTAGCTCCGGGAGAAAACCACTCGGCTATGAGCCATTGTAGACTAAATTAATTTGTGCAATAAACTTAACAATACAACAAGCCAGACTCAGTGTGTGATCATCCCAAAGGCTGCTTCATGTAGTTGGCTGCTTTATTGACATTATTAGTGCATAATAGGCTACATGTTTTCAATAAATCGTTCAGAGCTAGCTGTTAGCGGCTAACTGATAAGAGCTTGTTAGCTCCAGGAGAAAACCACTCGGCTATGACCCACTGTAGATTAAATGTGAGCAATAAACTTCAAAATCAACAATCTCGTCTCAGTGTGTGATCATTGTTAAACGGTTCATTGTGTAGATGGTGGTTTTATTTGTGCATATTTCTCGTTTTACGTGATGACTGGAGCTTTAGCTTGTAATATTAGCTGAGGCTGAAAACAGGGGCTTAAGAAAAGGACATAAACTATAGAGAATGTCTGGGCGTGAGTTTCACGTTGTTTTAAGAGAACATAGAGCTGAAATATTTTGACAAAAATACGTGGCGAGGATGCGGCGCTGAGCTGCGCTAAACAGCGCTCGCGTCTTACACAAGGTTTATTTTTTAGATTGTACATAACTCATTGGTCCGTGATTATGAGGTCGACTGATAAGAAATGAAGAGCGATCTGAAGCACAAGGTGTGGAGATCGTTGCTCTGTGCAGGAAAGGCCTCTGCTCTCACTTCCTCCTCTCTGAGCGCCGCTCTGCAGCGCTGCAGAGAGCGGCGCAGGACCGGTGGCCGGGGCATTGGAAACACACGATGAACTAACGAGGGCATGTTCACTTTTCAGATTTAATTTATTAATATAAGCTAATAAGGCTTATTGGGACAAAACCAATGATAAGGACTGTGGCAAAGCTTTGGATAAACAAACTATAATACAAATAAATAAAAGGGAGGGAGGGAAAAGGGCACTTCAGGGGCATGGACGTGTCCCCCCCCCCCTGCACGGGCCTGCAGCGCAGATCCCGTCATGGAAATAAGTTTTCTTGTCACCGGTTTTAATCCTGGGTGTTGAGGTAACAGAAACACTGATGGGCCTTTCCGAAACCGCTCCCTCCTCCCTCACCCTACCCCCTTATACTCAGTTTGCGCGTGCCCGCGGAGTGGAGTTCTGTCCGAAACGGAGCACTCAGTGAGGGAAAGTGGGTGAAACGCTTCTTCTCAGCGAGTCAGCATCGATGCAGACTTAACAGGTGTGTGTTACACCGGAGGGCAGTCCCACGAGCAACACGCACCAAACAACCTCAGTTCTGTGTTTATTTAGGAGCACCTACAGTGGGGAAAAAAGTATTTAGTCAGCCAACAATTGTGCAAGTTCTCCCACTTAAAAAGATGAGAGAGGCCTGTAATTTCATCATAGGTAAACCTCAACTATGAGACAAAATGAGAAAAAAAAATCCAGAAAATCACATTGTCTGATTTTTTATGAATTTATTTGCAAATTATGGTGGAAAATACGTATTTGGTCAATAACAAACAAGCAAGATGTATGTGTGTCTCTCACAGACCTGTAACTTCTTCTTTAAGAGGCTCCTCTGTCCTCCACTTGTTACCTGTATTAATGGCCCCTGTTTGAACTTGTTATCAGTCACACTCCAAACTCCACTATGGTCAAGACCAAAGAGCTGTCCAAAGACACCAGAAACAAAACTGTAGACCTGCACCAGGCTGGGAGGACTGAATCTGCAATTGTTAAGCAGCTTGGTGTGAAGAAATCAACTGTGGAAGCAATTATTAGAAAATGGAAGACATACAAGACCACTGATAATCTCCCTCAATCTGGGGCTCTACGCAAGATCTCACCCCGTGGGGTCAAAATGATCACAAGAACGGTGAGCAAAAATCCCAGAACCACACGGGGGGACCTAGTGAATGACCTGCAGAGAGCTGGGACCAAAGTAACAAAGGCTACCGTCAGTAACACACTACGCCGCCAGGGACTCAATTCCTGCAGTGCCAGACGTGTCCCCCTGCTTAAGCCAGTACATGCCCGTCTGAAGTTTGCTAGAGAGCATCTGGATGATCCAGAAGAGGACTGGGAGAATGTCATATGGTCAGATCAAACCAAAATGGAACTTTTTGGTAAAAACTCAACTCGTCGTGTTTGGAGGAGAAAGAATCCTGAGTTACATCCAAAGAACACCATACCTACTGTGAAGCATGGGGGTGGAAACATCAGGCTTTGGGGCAGTTTTTCTGCAAAGGGACCAGGACGACTGATCCGTGTAAAGGAAAGAATGAATGGGGCCATGTATCGTGAGATTTTGAGTGAAAACCTCCTTCCATCAGCAAGGGCATTGGAAATGAAACGTGGCTGGGTCTTTCAGCATGACAATGATCCCAAACACACCGCCCGGGCAACGAAGGAGTGGCTTCGTAAGAAGCATTTCAAGGTCCTGGAGTGGCCTAGCCAGTCTCCAGATCTCAACCCCATAGAAAATCTTTGGAGGGAGTTGAAAGTCCGTGTTGCCCAGCGCCTGCCCCAAAACATCACTGCTCTAGAGGAGATCTGCATGGAGGAATGGGCCAAAATACCAGCAACAGTGTGTGAAAACCTTGTGAAGACTTACAGAAAACGTTTGACCTCTGTCATTGCCAACAAAGGGTATATAACAAAGTATTGAGATGAACTTTTGTTATTGACCAAATACTTATTTTCCACCATAATTTGCAAATAAATTCATAAAAAATCAGACAATGTGATTTTCTGGATTTTTTTTTCTCATTTTGTCTCTCATAGTTGAGGTTTACCTATGATGAAAATTACAGGCCTCTCTCATCTTTTTAAGTGGGAGAACTTGCACAATTGTTGGTTGACTAAATACTTTTTTCCCCCACTGTAAGTGTTCATTTGAACAACTTTATCATCACATAGACATGTATTAATGTTAGGGAATTTTTGCACAGCAGTTTTAAAGACGCCCTGTTAACTTCTGCCCCAGAAATTAAACAGATTTAAACACAAGGTCAAACATAGAAGTTTATTGTTATTGGATCCGGGTGCAGAGTCTGGGCCATTTGGCGCCTTGCCAGCCTCAGCTCAAAACACACCCAATACCAAGAATCATACAGACTCAACCCAGTCTCTTCAGAAAAACGTACCCCAGGTACGCTTTTACAATATGGAATTACGTACCAGTAATACGTATTTTTGCAAATTACGTTGGTTATTTACATTTTACAAATTCATTCAAATAACACATAGCGCGTTCACGCGGAAGCCCACGGAGCTTGCCGAGTGTTTTCCGAAGTTCTCCGAAATCTCCGACAACGTTTCTCTGCAAAAATACTCTTACTAAAGCCTTGTTTTTACCTTTCACTGTCTTCGTGGGGCGAGAACTCCATTACACGTCCCACAAATGTGCAGCTCCTGCTCTGCCATGCTCTTGTTTGAGTGCATGATCCGATAAACTCCTGCCGGGTCTTTGCGGTGCTTGTAGCGGGAGAAAGGGCCTCCTCTTCTGGCTAGCTTAGCGCCACAGCCCCCTGGAGTCCCGTGGAGGCTCGTCCCGCTTCTTCCGTAATAGTCCTTTGGGTGAAAGTGATGCCAAGCGTCCATGATGATATAAATGTCCTTAGGTTTGCCTCGCTCAGCCATTTAAGGTTAAAAACAAGCATTTATTGATCATAATTTTGACAGAGGCGCGTAATGACCAGCTGTTTTGATTGACACCCACGTCAACCAATGACACGCGTTCAAAATTGTGACATCACTAAGAAGGCAGTCAGAACACGTAAACCTGTACTCCTGATTGGCTGTGTCAATCTATTTTTGTATTGTAAAATATTAATATTAGTCTTATTTAGTGAATTATTTATTTACTAGTATGTTTTATTAAGTTATTAGTATTATGTTTCTTTCCTTACAGTCTGTCCATGAACAAATATATATTATTGAAACAAATAATAAATATCTGGATTATAAGACTTAATGCATTTTTATGTGACAAATGTTTCTTAACATGAGTAAAATGAAGAATAAAACAATGGGATGGATACAGGAATATTTTAGGCTCCACAGTTTTGACGTCTGATGCTTCAGCCTGAAGAGACTCTGCTATGGATGCGGGTGTGAAGTGGGCACATGTCTTCATCGTCTAATATGCATAATATAGTACAAATGCAATTTATAACAGTTCTTGCTTATGTTTGGACATGATCAATATATAGTATACATTTGAAAATAGAATATAGAGTAAAAAAAAAAAAAGCCTCTAGACAAATTACTCTCTGTATATCCAATGTAAAGAAATGTAAAAGGGAGTTCAGCTTCCCAATGGCCTTGTGTATAAAACTGTTTTTAAGTCGACTGGACCTGGTCCGTAGATTCCGCAGTCTCCTCCCTGAAGGCATTACCTTGAAGAGACTGTGTGATGGGTGCGTAGGGTCCCTGGTGATTCTGACGGCTTGCGGGTGAGACGGGTGTAGTACATGTCCTTAATGTTGGGGAGAGGAGCTCCACAGATCTTCTACGCTGCTCTCATGATGCGCTGGAGGCTCCTTCGGCAGGAGGCAGTGCTGGCGCCGTGCCACACAGTGATGGAGCTGGTCAGGATGCTCTCTATAGTCCCTCTGTAGAAGAACCACACAGTGATGGAGCTGGTCAGGATGCTCTCTATAGTCCCTCTGTAGAAGAACCACACATGATGGAGCTGTCAGGATGCTCTCTATAGTCCTCTGTAGAGAGCACCAGTGATGGAGCTGGTCAGGATGCTCTCTATATCCTCTGTAGAGAGCCACACAGTGATGGAGCTGGTAGATGCTCTATAGTCCTCTGTAGAAGACCACACAGTGATGGAGCTGGTCAGGATGCTCTCTATAGTCCCTCTGTAGAAGACCACACAGTGATGGAGCTGGTAGGATGCTCTCTATAGTCCCTCTGTAGAAGAGCCACACAGTGATGGAGCTGGTCAGGATGCTCTCTATAGTCCCTCTGTAGAAGAGCCACACAGTGATGGAGCGGTCAGGATGCTCTTTAGTCCTCTGTGAAGAGCACACAGCGATGGAGCTGGTCAGGATGCTCTCTATAGTCCCTCTGTAGAAGAGCCACACAGCGATGGAGCTGGTCAGGATGCTCTCTATAGTCCCTCTGTAGAAGAGCCACACAGCGATGGAGCTGGTCAGGATGCTCTCTATAGTCCCTCTGTAGAAGAACCACACAGCGATGGAGCTGGTCAGGATGCTCTCTATAGTCCCTCTGTAGAAGAACCACACAGCGATGGAGCTGGCCAGGATGCTCTCTATAGTCCCTCTGTAGAAGAACCACACAGCGATGGAGCTGGTCAGGATGCTCTCTATAGTCCCTCTGTAGAAGAACCACACAGTGATGGAGCTGGTCAGGATGCTCTCTATAGTCCCTCTGTAGAAGAGCCACACAGTGATGGAGCTGGCCAGGATGCTCTCTATAGTCCCTCTGTAGAAGAACCACACAGTGATGGAGCTGGTCAGGATGCTCTCTATAGTCCCTCTGTAGAAGAACCACACAGTGATGGATCTGGTCAGGATGCTCTCTATAGTCCCTCTGTAGAAGAACCACACAGTGATGGATCTGGTCAGGATGCTCTCTATAGTCCCTCTGTAGAAGAGCCACACAGTGATGGAGCTGGTCAGGATGCTCTCTATAGTCCCTCTGTAGAAGAGCCACACAGTGATGGAGTGGTCAGGATGTCTTATAGCTGTGAAGCAGTGGGTCAGGATGCTCTCTATAGTCCCTCTGTAGAAGAGCCACACAGCGATGGAGCTGGTCAGGATGCTCTCTATAGTCCCTCTGTAGAAGTGCCACACAGCGATGGAGCTGGTCAGGATGCTCTCTATAGTCCCTCTGTAGAAGCCACACAGTGATGGAGCTGGTCAGGATGCTCTCTATAGTCCCTCTGTAGAAGAACCACACAGTGATGGAGCTGGTCAGGATGCTCTCTATAGTCCCTCTGTAGAAGAGCCACACAGTGATGGAGCTGGTCAGGATGCTCTCTATAGTCCCTCTGTAGAAGACCACACAGTGATGGAGCTGGTCAGGATGCTCTCTATAGTCCCTCTGTAGAAGAACCACACAGTGATGGAGCTGGTCAGGATGCTCTCTATAGTCCCTCTGTAGAAGAGCCACACAGTGATGGAGCTGGTCAGGATGCTCTCTATAGTCCCTCTGTAGAAGACACAGGATGGAGGTCAGGATGCTCTCTATAGTCCCTCTGTAGAAGAACCACACAGTGATGGAGCTGGTCAGGATGCTCTCTATAGTCCCTCTGTAGAAGAACCACACAGTGATGGAGCTGGTCAGGATGCTCTCTATAGTCCCTCTGTAGAAGAGCCACACAGCGATGGAGCTGGTCAGGATGCTCTCTATAGTCCCTCTGTAGAAGAACCACACAGTGATGGAGCTGGTCAGGATGCTCTCTATAGTCCCTCTGTAGAAGAACCACACAGCGATGGAGCTGGTCAGGATGCTCTCTATAGTCCCTCTGTAGAAGAACCACACAGTGATGGAGCTGGTCAGGATGCTCTCTATAGTCCCTCTGTAGAAGAACCACACAGTGATGGAGCTGGTCAGGATGCTCTCTATAGTCCCTCTGTAGAAGAGCCACACAGTGATGGAGCTGGTCAGGATGCTCTCTATAGTCCTCTGTAGAAGAGCCACACAGCGATGGAGCTGGTCAGGATGCTCTCTATAGTCCCTCTGTAGAAGAGCCACACAGCGATGGAGCTGGTCAGGATGCTCTCTATAGTCCCTCTGTAGAAGGCCACACAGCGATGGAGCTGGTCAGGATGCTCTCTATAGTCCCTCTGTAGAAGAGCCACACAGTGATGGAGCTGGTCAGGATGCTCTCTATAGTCCCTCTGTAGAAGAGCCACACAGTGATGGAGCTGGTCAGGATGCTCTCTATAGTCCCTCTGTAGAAGAACCACACAGCGATGGAGCTGGTCAGGATGCTCTCTATAGTCCCTCTGTAGAAGAGCCACACAGCGATGGAGCTGGTCAGGATGCTCTCTATAGTCCCTCTGTAGAAGAGCCACACAGCGATGGAGCTGGTCAGGATGCTCTCTATAGTCCCTCTGTAGAAGAGCCACACAGGATGGAGCTGGTCAGGATGCTCTCTATAGTCCCTCTGTAGAAAGATAGCGCAGCTCTGAGAAGAACCACAGCGATGGAGCTGGTCAGGATGCTCTCTATAGTCCCTCTGTAGAAGAGCCACACAGCGATGGAGCTGGTCAGGATGCTCTCTATAGTCCCTCTGTAGAAGAACCACACAGTGATGGAGCTGGTCAGGATGCGCAGCTCTGAGTAAGAACGCAGCACTGTTTTGTTCCATTTTTTGCCCAAAAGTTTGGATTTTTTATTGGTAAACAAACTGATTAAAATTCCTTACGGATTAAGCTGAATGGGACAGGAGATATCCAGTTGTGGTGGCCTGGATTACGCTGCGGAGCTGTTGGCATGCGCTTAGCCACATACGGGCTAAGAGCCGGTGCTAACCCTTGCTAGCCCGAACTGTTTGAGCTAAAGTTTTGGCAAACCGACCGGACATTAAACACAAATCTAAAAAACATGCCAGCGGCAGACGACATGGAGGAGATCAAGCGATCATTAAACTTTATGTCTAGTGAGCTGGCAAAGGTGACTTCACAACAGGAGCGCCTGCTCAAACTTGTGGATGAAGTGACAACATTGAAAATCATGATGAGAGAAAAGGACACACGGATCTCTACGCTGGAGCTGAGGATTGATGAACTAGAACAGTATACGCGGAGGGACGATTTGGCGATTACTGGGATTAAGACTCGACACCGTACCTACGCCAGGGCGGCAGCTAGAGCGGAGACGACGGAGGACGCTCCGAGGGAAGAGCTGCAGCCACTGGAACAACAGGTGGTGGATTTTCTTAACAAGAACCACATAAACATTCGCAAAGAGGCAAAGAGGCAATATCTGCTTGCCACACATTGCCCAGCAGGTCCGAGAATTCTGTACCTGCTGTAGTAATTCGATTCATAAGCAGGAAAAATAGGAACGATGTACTAATGCAAGCTAAGAAACTGAAAGGAACGAAGGTGTATATAAACGAACATCTTACGAGGAAAAATGGAGGTATCGCAAGGGAGGCGAGGATGCATGGCCGTAGCTACCATTGAGGTCACCGAGGTCCGGACCTCGGTAACATTTTTCCTTTTTTTTTTCTTTTTTTTTTAACACATTGAATCCTTTACTGCACAAATGAATGTTGTGGATGCGCTCCAGCTGCAAGTGAATATTGACGACAAACGGAGCGAAGAGAGAACATCCATCATCCATAGACGCATCATCAGCTTGCGTGTGCGTGCCCGCGTTATTGTCGCCGAGTCGCCCTGAGACGCCGGCTGGGCAGCACAGCGGGAGACCGAGAGCGCGAAAAAAACACACAACATATCTACGACTTGAAGAAATCGTTATTTCTCTTATGTTGTCCTCGAATACCTTTAAAGAGCAAATCAATATCAGTACCAGTGCGTGTCTTTGTTCCTATGCTAATTACCTGACTCCCGGACAACCGCGTGTTCAAAACTGGCGAAGTAGATTAGCTTTTGTCCGTCAACACTACCCTAACAGCTAATAATGACATACCAGGATAGATGACCAGGATTCGGAAGATTAAAGTCACGAAAGCTTTATTTTCCCTAATACAAAGTCACCTAAGCAGAGCGCTCTGTGTTCCTCCCCGAGTCTCCCTAGCGTCTAAACTAAGTTTTCCCCGTGTACCCAAAAACTGTTTCCTTTGGGAGGAGTCAGAGCTTACGTCACATTTTCACATCACACAATAAATTTGAGCCTAAGCTACGTGTCGTTGTTCCATTGGCTTCCGATCCGTCATGTGACGTTTGGCTCCGCCCTTCGCGGCCATTTTATGAGTTCATTCTCTTCCACACGTTTTCCTTTTTTCCTGGGGGGAGGGTTTCATTGTCATTGTTCTTTCTCACACATCCCCCTCGGATCTGTAACTTTCCCCTGTAATAAAGAACTGCAAAACACTTCGGACAAACTTTTGATTAACATTCCTAAATAGCCATAAGGGCAACACATCACATAAAAATATTATAATTCTTCAGACCCCCTTCTGACCTCCATAGAGGTAATTTAAAACATAATATTTTTAGTTCCCAAAAGTACAGCTCAACCAGCCGCTCGGTGGTTTCAAAATCTTCTCTCTCTTCCCAGGTATAATTTCCGCTTATTAGTCTTTCCATGCGGAACTTAGATGGTTTGCATTCCCTGTCAACAGTACATTTCACTTGTTCTGTCCCTCTGGGACCGTCCCTGATTGACACAAAAATAAACATTCCTGCAACACAAAGCACAACAAACACAGCAACACTAAACAGTGTTGTTTAGTTACAATCTCCACCACTATTTTCCATCCCAGCCTTATTCGATGTTGTTCCATTCATATTTCAAGGCCTTCTGTACCCTTTTCAAGTACAGGCTGGGAACACCCCTTCTGACGTTTCCCTTGTCTCGAGCTCCGTGTCCCCCTGGGGCGCACCACCCAACTTATAGATGCCCCCAGTGGAACCCAAGAGTAAGGACAACCATACAGCAGATTTCAATCAACACAGTGTCATATTACTCTTAAAGCCTATTATAACAAAACATATATAAAAATAGCCAACAATCCTCCTTTCACCGTCTCTTAATATATCGCAATCAAACTGAATATTTATCATGAAATTACAGTTACAGATGAAATGTTCTTCAACTAGTCGTCTGGTTGTTGCCTCCGTCTGTGCAGGTTCAGCGTCTGGGCTATAGAATCATATACTCACCACTGGGGTGTTTTTTATTTGGTGTGTTTTGTTTTGCACCTTTAATCATATTTAATCATTTGGGTCAACTATCCTCATAATTACAACCACTTACGTGCACCCACAGAGGCAAGGAACCAAAACAGAGTTCTGTAACAGAAACACAAAGAACAGACATTAAAAATTACACACAAAAAATTCTCATCAAGATCGCTCATTGTGAGCCAGTGGACGACCATGCCATCTAATTTTAAAATATGGCTGTACTCAAATTTTAACTATTTAACTTGATTTATCTATTGGAATGTTGTCAATTTTATCTGGAAAATTCAGGGATATAAGCACACAGGTTTCATCAATCCTAAATTTGTGGAGAATGTATCTATATCCGAAACGTATGTCTTATATCGTAGTTTGCCATAAAATTTATCAATTTGTCACTTTTTGTTTGTATTTTAGATATATTTACCATATTTGCGTTTGTTCTTTCCCATGTCCAAAATAAGCCAAATTATAATCGTCCCATAATTAACACCCCCTTCTTGGACTGAGAAAAACTCAGTCCAACAAATTGTCATGTAAACGTGTAAAAACAACCTTCCATAGATGAAACCTCTATCCTTGAACAGGAAACACAGCAAACCAGCTCAAAAGTTCACTGGAGATTAATACTTCCAGCATCTGCAAAAACCAACACAATACAAATATCAACACAAAAGAAAATTAACAAAAACTAATAAATGTCAGGGCTAGGCCATGGAGACTCTATTTGGTTTTAGTTAGTCAATTTGGTTCAACAGGGCGAGTGATAGGTGTGAGACCACTCGTCCGGTTTGGACCTTGGCAACAGCGTAACAGGTCCTGGCCATAACTCCAAAAACGATCAGACCAACTCTGTTCAGTCCAATTGCGGCCCAGAATCAGGCAAGGTTGGCAAGGAGCATTCTCAGCAGCTCCCGGGAATGACAGCAGAGACTTCAGATTCTGAGTGAAAGAAACTTAAAAACTAAATCAGTAAACATAGTTCCAATATAACATACAATCTTGTCAAAATCAGGGTCCTCTTTAGTCCCATGAGAACAAAAAGGAGCCGGATCTAGGCATCAATCGGCCAGTAAAAACTCATAAGAGTAACCTGTTGGTCTGCTCACGGACTGACGTATCGAGAGCAGAGCAAGAGTAAGGGCCAAAGCCCAATTCATTTCAGTCTAAGACCATTTAGGCAATTTATAATTATAGAGTTCTATTACTCCAACATAACAATGCCCTCTAAGGCTTCACATTTAAATTTTATATTTAGGTATTCTAATCTTTGAATTTAGTTGTCATTTCAAAGATAATTCATTAATTATTAGTAAATAAGCCAGCATCAACAGGTCGTAAGGATCACTATATTTTTTTTGTGCATTTTAAAGATATTTTTCAGCTAGTGAAAATGATTCTCCACCGTTATGTCATGGAATGAATTGGAATGTTTAAAAAACCGATACAATTGCATTAACATCTAAAAAAAAAATAAGTACAGGAGATTTGAAAAATTCAAAAAATGTTACAAAACTTTTGTTTCACTCAGCGCTTTGATCATGGGGCTTAATTTTAGCCTGTTGTCCAGGAGAGAGAGCAAATGAGAATCAAAATAAGACATTTTATATTATTGTGCCAATACAGGTGTAAACAATTTTCAGTCACACCGTGTTTACCTTTTGTAATTTTGTTGGTTTAAGGGAACCTTTATGTCCCTTAAAGTTAGCCTTAAAAGCTTCTCCATATACCAAATCTTAATTTGTCATAACAAACTTTCTTGTGTAGCAATTTACGGGTGATTAGGCGGTGTGCAGAGATGATTTGTGCAGGGTCCAGTTCAAGCGTCAGCAACCATTGTCCTGCGAGACCATTAGGCTCTGGGGTGGTGGCAGCTCACAGACCCTGTGGTTCTTCCGAGAAGCCCACTAATTTGGTGTCAGGTAACAATCTAATAATTCAGATGTGTTTCACCTCTCCGCACCAACATGCCAAGAGCCTGTCCGCTCACTGGTAACACGAGTTCTGCCATGGCTATACACCCACCGCCAGGAGCGTTGTTGCAACCGCCTCGTTCTCGAACGTTGCTGGTCCAATTTTGGTTCTGGATCTCGTCTGAAAACACCTTAACCACAATTATCATCACAACCACCACAACCATAAATCGCTCCACATTCAGGTAAACTTTTTAGTAAACATCTTCAACGAAGGTACTTGAGTCATCTTCTGTACTTGGTAGTTGAGGTCTCCAAACGTTTCGCCTCTCATCCAAAAGGCTTCGTCAGTGAACAAGGTTTCCCTCAGCAAGCAGCGTAGATAAAGACCAGTTGGGAGGAGTTGGCTCCTCCCCTCTAATAACAGCTACTCTCACCTGTGGGTAAACACCTTTGAAGTAGAGCGTCTGTAACGACCTGCTCCCCCCAGTATCGGTCAGTCCTGTCCTATTCATGGCTGATCACTGCTAATTACCTGCCTATTGTTCTATTGTTAGCTGAGGTATCGTCTTCTTGGACTGGCCGTGCTCTGTCCGTTTTCCCCGAAGCAGATTGGAGTAAAAAGAAGAAAGATTCAATCTTAGCCCACCATTTCGGTTCATGGAGGGATTTTCTTTCTGACAAAAATAGCTTCTTTTACTCCTCTTTCAAACCAACGTTCTTCTTTAGCTAGAATTTTGACCTCCCCGTCCTCAAAGGAGTGGTTGGAGGCTTTAAGGTGAAGGTGCACAGCCGACTGAGGGCCGCTTGTGCTTTCTCTTCGGTGTTGATAAAGTCTCTTCTGTAAGACTTGTTTGGTTTCTCCAATATAATGTTCTTTGCATTCTTCTTCTTTGCATCGAATAGAATAAACCAAATTGCTTTGTTTGTGGCTCGGCGTTTGTCTTTGGGATGAACTAATTTTTGTCTCAGTGTGTTCACAGGTTTGTGGTACACTGGAATCCTGTGCTGCCTAAAGATTATCTGAAGTTTCTCTGATACCCCGGCTACATACGGCACTGCAACTCCCTTTCTTCTGGGTTCTGTAGTCTGTCTGTCCTGCTCTTTGGGTCTTCCTGCCCTTTGTGCTTTAGTGAAGGACCAGTTAGGATAGCCACAGTCTGAGAGGCTCTCTGGACATGTTGCTCCTCTTTGGTCTTTCCTTCTGCACTGGTAGGCACCTCTTTAGCTCTATGTCTGAGTGTCCTAATGACCCTATTTTGTGTTGGAGTGGATGGTTAGAGTCAAACATCAAATACTGGTCAGTATGAGTTGCCTTCCTGTAAACCTCTGTCTGAAGTTGTCCGTTTTCCCCTATGATAACTTTACAATCTAAAAAGGCAAGTTGTTTCTCCTTAGCGTCCTCCCGAGTAAATTTAATGTTAGGGTCCACAGCATTGATGTGATCTGTAAAAGGTGCCACTTCCCTCTCTTTAATTTTGATCCACGTGTCATCTACATATCTGAGCCAGTGGCTGGGTTTGTTACCTGGGTATGAGGCCAAGGTATTCTTCTCCATTTCCTCCATGTAGAGGTTAGCCACTATGGGTGAAACTGGAGAACCCATAGCACAGCCGTGGATCTGTCTGTAGAAGTTGCCCCTGAACTGGAAATATGTGGTGCTAAGGCAGATCTCCAGTAGTTGGCAAATGTGGTCAGGGTGAGCTGGTCCTATCAGCTAGAGTGCTGTCCTCAGTCAGTCTCTTCCTCACCGCCGTGACTGCTGCTGAGGTAGGGACGGATGTAAACAGTGCTGTCACATCATAAGAAACCATGGTTTCATCTGTTTCCAGCTGTAGGTGTTTGATCTTCTCCACAAATTCCTTGGTGTTTTCCACATGGTGTTCTGTGTTGCCGACTAAAGGGGCTAAAATGAACTTGAGATGTTTCGCCAGATTATAGGTGATGGAGTTAATGCCACTCACAATGGGTCTGAGAGGAAAACCTTCCTTGTGTATTTTTGGCAGACCATAAATACACGGAATAGCCTCTCCTGGGTAAAGCTTGTAATATAACTTTTTGTCAATTATTTCTTCCTTTTCTAGTTTCTGAAGCTGCTCTATAATTTTCTTCCTGTACCCGCTGGTGGGTCTCTTCTCAGTCGCTCATACGTGTTTTCATCACTGAGCAGGTGCTTGACCTTGGTCTCGTAGTCAGCTGTGTTGAGGACAACAGTGCACCTGCCTTTATCCGCTGGAAGGATGGTGATGCTCTCATCCTTCTTCAAGGCTGCCAAAGCTCTTCTTTCCTCTCCAGTGATGTTGGAGGGAGGAGGTCTGGAGCTCTTGAGGGCTGCTGAGATTTTCAGTCGAAGGTCCCCTGCCTCAGACTCAGTCATCCTGTTATTCCTGATGGCTGACTCTGTTGCTGTGATGACATCCACTGTGGGAATGGATTTGGGTGTGATGGAGAAGTTGAGCCCCTTGGAGAGCACGCTGTTCTCCGCCTGGGAGAGTTCTCTGTCTGAGAGGTTTTTAACCCAATTGGCTGTAGTTTACACAGACATTTTTAGTAAACATTTAAGTCTTTTTCTCTAATTGAGTTACAGTCAATGCCATTTTGTTTTGTCGTCCTCATTCCCGCTTTCCGTGTGTCACGCAGTTGCGTGAAATATAATACATCTTATCGCCACAAGGTGGCAGGTGAAGTCCACTTCAGCTCTGCCGGCGCCGTAAACTGAGCTATAAAACTGCTTGTAAACTTTGCCTGGTCAGTGTGAGTATGCTGGCGTAATGGTGAGTGCAACAGACTGGCACGCTGTAGACCGGGGTTCGACTCCCGTCTGAGGCACTTTTGCTCCGTGCCTTTTTTTTCTTTTCTTTTTTTTTTTTTACATTTTATTGTTTCATATACTGTATGTATTCATGTAAATATCTTGTATAATCTGTGACAAAATAAATATCCTTGCATTGATTTCATATTCCTTTTTAAACACTGCTATTTTGGTTGTGCAACAATATCACTGTTAATAATATAGTTGTCAATGACAATCGACTGAACAGGTAAGGTTTTGTAAATGAAATCAAACATCTCTGTCCAATTAATCCCACAATTAACAGTGGTGTTAAAGTATGCCCGCACTGTCTGCTACTGCTGTATTCAAACGCACTCACTGGCTGCATCACGTTATGAATGGGCACTAATCCCAGTTTATGTATGTTATGTTATCTAATCGCCCCAAAAATGTAATTTTTTGTGAGCACCCCCAATGTTGTGCTTTATTTTCATAATCTTTATTCAGTGAACACCAGTTTATAACCTAAAATAAAATATGACTACCCTGTGGCTTAATAGCTCAGTCATAACGCGCAAGTTTCTGGTGCAGAATGAGCAGGGTTCAACTCCCACCTGAACCAAACATATACTCCAGTGTTGAAAGCTTCTACTAAATTATTAATAAATGATTACATTTTTTGACATTTACATTTTTTTACAGTACTTAGTAACCCGTGAGTATTTTATTTTTTTAAGTTTACATGTTTATCAAGCTCCACGTGTACCGGTCTCCGCAAAACTCACCTCAGTGATAGGCTATTAAAAATGTCTTGTCCTAAATAAAGGACGCACAGGCTCCTTCACTTTATGACAGATAGCAAAGAAATTGCAACCAGATCAAATGTCGGCGCGGTTCATGCTAAACGCCCCACCAACACCTCTTAACTCCCACCTGAACCGAGCCCATTTTCTATACTGAAAATGTCAAAGTAATCAAACACCGCCTCTGTGGCGAAACGGGATTATGAATGACTCTCACATCAGCGACCGGGGTATGAATCCCGCTCAGGCCAAACTCTTAAACTTTTATGTTTTTATTTTATGTTTAAACGTGTTAGTATTGAATGCTATTTCTAAGTAATAGAATACCAAGAAGTTTAACTATTTTACTCTGATAAAAATCAAAAGTATTTCAACAAAATGTATATTTTATTGATTTTAAACAATATTGTACTGCATAACTGCTGTATTTGCCAAAAATTTGCCCACACTGAACATTTATTTGTTTGTTCTAAATCTAATAGTTCCTATATTAAGGTAAATAATAAAAGGCCATAGTTCAGTGGAATACAATGTAATCCATAGGTACAAAAGCAACAGCTGCACATGTACGGCCTGCACACTTTATTGAATTGCGAACATGGCAGTAATGATTTTGCATGGGTCGCGCCACGTGCTGCCATACGCTTTTAGATTTGGGTGAAGCTGAACTGGAGAAAATGCCCTCAGTTAAGGTGGGGGTTAGGAGGTTAATTTATGTCATTAGACCTACTGCATGACCCCCTCCCCCCAGAGGTGTGAAAACGCAGGGTCTATTCATTTGTAAATAGGCCTGAGAAATCAGGGCGGCGGGTGGAGCGTAGATGTCTCCTTTAAACACACTCAACTTACGTGTAAAGTAGTGAAAAGGAGTAATGACATACTGTAGTAGTGATAAAAAAAAACGTACTATACTGAATAAGGGCATAATAGATGTAATAATAGATATTGGATATATATATGAACCAGGTATGCATAATAAAGGACTAATTTCACTTTATTTAAAAGGTCAGTTTACTATATAAACATATAAACATATACACAAGACAAACATTTTTTGGCTTCTTTAGCTCAGGGGCTGGCTGCTGCTTCTCCATGATGTCTAGCACAATCTTCTCAATGGCGTGTTGAGTGAGAGATGAGGCGACTGAAAGAGCGGGGGGGGGGGGGGATTCACAGTGGCAGGCGGCAATGGTGACAGGCACCGTTGTGCTACCTGCTGTGAGAGACTGCCACAGTGTCTGTGTTTCCTCAAGTTTTTCCGGACTGGTGTTCAGTGATGAGGATGTGTTTAGTTGTTTGCAGGTGTGTTTGATGTATTGTGATATGTCTAATCTGGTGGTTGGGTGCAGCAGGCTGTTGGGATCAGAGCTGGAGTTGTGGACAAGTGTGGCATACTCCTGATCCACAATTTTCAGCATGTCCTTCTGTCCGCGGTGTTTATTGAGACGACCATCAATAACTGCCTTCATGGGAGCAGGCCAGCGCTTGTGGTTCAACACAAAAACCCTCCCTCCTGTCTTCACTGGTCCGGTACGGGCTGCGGATGGAGAAGGCTTGATGGGCAGCGGGAGCAGCAGAGGTGTGGGCTCTAGGCACAAAGAGAAATAGAATACGAATGTCATCTATTTTATATTTGATTAAACTATACATTGTTTTGACATAGCTAGTGGGCTGTTACCTAACTTGGATGTGGAGCCTGGTTTGCGTCAGCGTCTACAGAGGAAGCCAGAGCAGCAGCGGCTGTGGGAGCTGTCGCAGCAGTAGTAGTACATGGCACAGGATTAAGAGAAGAGAAGCTGAAGAGCCTGGTGAGAGCAGTTCCACTCGCTGAGCTCCTGCTCAGTGGGAAGCAGCGGAGGAGGTGGCCTATTGACTGCAGCTGTGGGCTGGACTGGACGCTGGATGGCTGGACGGGCTAAATGATGAAAAAAAAAAAAAGCTTTATTCAATTTATACTCGTCTGAGCACTTATACCATTTTCCCACTCCTCCACCTTATAGATAAGGCCACACATGAACAACAGCAGAAAGCAATGTGTCTCTTGCAATAATCTACTTCATGTTTAACTTGGGTTTGTTATGAAATGTGTCATTAATTATATCAATAATATGGTGCTTTGTTTGTGCACAGCACAGCTTTGGTTGTGAAGCACTTTAGAAATAAATCTGATTGATTGATGTACTGTAATCGTTGAGGGGGAAACCTGAAATGACATTCTCACTTTGCTGTCTTTCTTCATTGGAAGGCTCTGAGTCGGGCTGAATGAGCGCTGTAGGAGGAGTATCAGAAGGGGAAAGAGTTTCTGGGAGTAAACATTAAAAAAATTAAATACAGAAGGTGCATCGTGGTATGTAAGAAATGTATCACAAAAACAGACCTGGAGCTGAGGTGTTTCTGGCCTCAGGAAGCAGAAACTTAAGCTCTTGTGGAAGAGGCAGAGGGGACTTCAGAGGCACCGCAGCTGGAACAGCTGGAGAGAGGAGAGAGGTTAAAGTATCCACTGTAAAGGCTGAGCTGTAGTTATACACTGAGTTATTGTAAAGTGTTTTGGGTGGACCATCTCCTGATTCCTCCAGGGCAATGGGCACGGACTAAGCAGCTGTAGAGAAGAAACTGCAATTAGTTTTTATTTTTGTTAAATCATTTACAGTTTAACCAAATGTTAGTAAAATGAACACACAGCATTCAGCTGTTACTTCTCCTGCTGTTTGCTGACATGTTTTGAGATTATTTAACGTTTCACATTATCCAGAATAAACATAATTTGAGGAGGGGAAGCACTCACATCAAATGTTAAAATACAAAACAGCACTCACCACTTCACACATATTCACAACCATGCATAATAAAAAAGTCACTTACCCTCATCGCAGATGGTATCAATTCATAGTCACTTGGACTTTAGGCAGAACACACATGAGAGGAACAAAGCAGAAAGTGACCGGAACGTGGTCGTTGGGCCCTTGCGGAAACCACATTGACTCGGCCAGGGGAAAACAACTGTCTTCTTCATTTTCTCTGAAATGACACAAGAAATTGTAATCAGAAACCATGAAATATTAATTTAAAAAAAACAACAACTAAAAGAACATAGTGTGCAATCATTCACCAATCAAACTACTATAATTACATCATTATAAGATGTTAAATGTTGAAGTACAAGTAATATATCTAATTCATTAGATTAGTTGTTTATCATGATACCACTCAACCAAATATTACAAAGCATTATAAAAAAATACAAAATATATGCCTCAATTTAATTAGTACACAAACAAAACAATCAGGATAACAACGTGAATGAAATAACTTGATTTGTGAGTAGCTTTGTATTTTATTACTCTAACTCATAACGTTACAGTACATGACAGCAATAAATCAAAATATAAACGTAACACAAAAAGCTTTTAATCCAAGTTGCAGTCGAGTGAACAACAATAAAAATAAAAAAAACTCCGACTTTGGGTCTACTGTAACATTGTTTACGCACGTACTTATTGATTTGAGCCCTAAAACTAAAGGATGATAAACAAAAGTACCATATTAACCAAAATCATAAAAAACCCTGACAAATCCAGGAATAAATGTTAGCTTTAGCGTAGAATTACTACATGTGACTGATCGAGTCAATACATCGCAACCGCGTTACTGTAAACAATTAAACACACTCAACTTACGTGTAAAGTAGTGAAAAGGGGTAATAATGAAATAGTAGTGATAAAAAAAAGTGTTCTACACTGAGTAAGGGCATCAAACATAATGAAAAATAAAGCTACGTTGAAACAGCATGACAGTAACTTAACCATAAAAAACTACTCAAATGTCTGTTCTAAAAGACAATCTATCAGAGTGTTTTGCAAACTTAAATGACTAAAACAGTGAAAAGATTACCCAATCTGGGAAGAAAAGTTGCTTACCGTGTTGTTACTCACGGGACGGGACGCCAATGCCAGAACTGGAAAATTACTAGCAAAAACGGAGCCGCCGGGACAGCGACGCCGCAGGCCAAACGTGTAATTGCAAGGAGGGCAGTGGTTTAGCACTACCATTGAAAATGAATGGGGCCGGTTTAGGGCTGTTTAGCAAAAGAATCATTTGTATATTTAATCATTTCTCTCCATGTTTTGTGTCTCATGAAATAGAGCATGTCGCTGCATTATCTGCCACTTTTTGCTATATGTATCCACGTTGAAGAGAAAAGGCAAAATAAACAGCATTCAGTGCCCGGAGTTCGAACCCACGAAAAGAACACTAAGATTATTTAGAGCCAGGTACTCTACCCATGAGGCCACCGTATTCTCACTGTCAAAGTACTGTTTCCATGCGGACTTATACCTCATTACCTGAGCGAGTAATTCACCGACACAGTTACAGCACAAACATGTAGGCTATTACAATGCGCGATATACAAGGCTTATAATATGTTATAAAAGAGTAGGGTTATGAGTGAAAACCATTATCTCTGCTGTGCTCCATTATCCGCGTGTACCAGGCGGTGAAGAGAGAAGAAAGAGCTCACAAGTGCCACCTGGTGGTTGTTTGGGTCATTGCAGCCACTGGGGAAAAAAAAAAAAAAAGACGCGTGATTCACACGTGACACCACGTGTGTTTCACGCGCGGGAGGCGACAAAACAAAGTGGCACCCACTGTACTCCTTTAAGCTGCATCTTTAAGAGTTGCACTTAATTTTCTTTGCATTCTTAATTCAGCTTGCTCTCACTTCTGGTCAATGGTGTACAACAAATTATGTACCATAAATATATTCATTAATTTATTAAATTTGGTTTATTTGGGTCATCCTATAAATAAA
>VHKM01000366.1:0-123732 GCA_007210695.1 Neogobius melanostomus
GGTGAGGGGCTGTCCGTGTGCCTCCACGGTGCTTGATGGACGACTGGGGAACGTGGCTGCCCTGGGTCCATGCCACGTATTGTTGGTGTTGATGTTGGACCCCGGATGGAGGAGTATATGACGATGCGGGGGTGAAGGTGGTTGAGTCCATGAGCTTCTCAGTGGACGCGGCTCTCCTTCTGGCTGAATGTGCAAGGGGCCGCCGGGTGGTGAAGGTCTGGGACGGGCGGACGGAGCGCTGGCCATCGCCACTCTGATTGTAGTAGTTCACTGCGTTATCCCAAACGGCCCCAGAACACTGTGAGACAGAGATAGGGTTAGATGGGCGGTCAAATACAGATTTTACAGCAGACAGTTTAAGTGTCTTGCCCAAGGACACAACTGCCAGTATGCAATGAATGGATTTGAGGATGAACAACTTTAGGCGAGTGAACAAGCCAGCTCAAGCAAATAAACTCTGCTGGATCGTTATATTCTGCTTACCGTTTAAATTCCAAGACTATTCATAAGTCGCACCAACAAAATGTATTTATTATATATATATATAATTATACTACTTTTAACTAGTACTTATATATTACATATATATAATATCATAGCCAGTTTTGGGAGAATTTACTTAATAAGTAACGTTATTCCACTGCTTAGTTCCAAACAGAGTACTGTATTCTGATACTTCACATGTTTTCATAATGTTAATGCATAAATGCGCATATGATTAGAGCGATGTTCCTAGGCTACTGTTACATGCCTGTTACCAACTTACAGTATTTACCACTAATGTGCGAAATTCGAATGAAAAAAATAGCACCCTTTGCAAATGACCACAGCCCAAAAGGACAGCAGCTCAAACTTTCCCCTCCGGCCAGTTTGACCTGTAGTGAGTATAGATTATTTAAATTAGTTGGGAATAGTCTACTTTTCATTGGGCCAATTTGAAATTGCTCGTTTTAGATAGAACTTAATGATTATTAGCATAACCACATGAACAGGAAGACTTGCCACCACGGATTATGGATATTTGTGCTGGGCAAATACAAATGTATGCTGACTTTAAAATAAGGCATAAAATGAGTAAATGGTAAACTGACTCCCAACTTATATAGCGCCTTTTTCACCTACATTAGGCACTGCAAACGCCTTTAAACAGCAAGACTCCATCTCACCCATTCAGACTAGTCACATTCATGCACCAAATGTACGCAGACACTGAGGCAAGTAGGGCTGCTTGGCGTTTGAAGTGTCTGCCCAAGGACACACACGACCAGTGCTGCATTTGGGGAGCTGGAACGGATTCGACTCCCATGACCTTCCGATCACGAGGACGACCCCCTCTACCAGCCGTGCCCGCGCCTCCATCCCCCCCCGGTTGGCGCATATATATACCTGTCACCTATATACTATATTAATATATATATATTATATATAATATATAATATATATATATATTATAATTATATATAGTATTATATATAATATATATATTATATATATATATATATCTATATATAATATTATATAAGAGTTCATTGCAAAAACAGATAAGTGCCATTGAAAAAACTCAACGTTATGCTTCAACAGTTCTCTTTACACAGCAGTCGTTTCTTTACCAGACTTGTTTCAGTGCTATCAAAAATAATAACTCACTTAGCTTAAATTCACTCAACTTTAGCCTCATAAGGTTGGCATCCGTCGCCATTACAGTAACAAATATCCAAACGATTTTGAAAAAAATTCAAAACGGAGATATCTGCTTGCAAATGAACTCAAGTTGCCATTTAAGGTCACCTACAATAGGCCCAGTTGTTAAATAAAAAGCACATAAGAGCGTGGCAAGATTAATATTTCTCTTTCCCTTAGCTTAGTGTCATGCATTGCAGAGCCCCACCCTCATCAAAGTCACTTGAGTGAGCTTGCTGGTCAACCACCGGTGTGCTGCGGGTGCTGAACCATTCTGGACAGTTTTAAAGGGGTGTCAGGGCTCCCTTAAGACTTCCACTCCATCATTAGTTTGTGCAAAAATTCGTTTCTTAGCAACCCACTCAGCCCTGTATGTGCTTCAACATTCTTATATCACATTATGAGCGAAATGTAGAAAGTTACCAACACAGAATGCTTTGCAGCACTTTTGATGGCCCCTACCCTGCTCTGGGCCCTGCGTACTCAGTACCCTTTACCCCGCTCAGTCCGACGACGCGCCCATGAATACATGTATTCATTACTACCAACACAGGCAGTGTTTTCATACAGGACGATCTGTTTCAAATGCGCTTATAAGAACATATGCCATTTGTTCTTTAATTAAATTCCCAACAACGTTACTTTCCACACGTGTCATCTTTGGGACTAGTAACAAATAAAATCCAAAACCATTTTGAAAGAAAATCAAAATGAGAGATACGGGGGTATTTTGCATCTTATCTTTAGATCCTCGTGTATGTCAGCCTTTCCAACAAAGCATTTGCTTTTTATGTTTGTTAAGCCCAACAGAAACGCAGCTCAGTTGAACTTATTATGTCTGCTGACACACAGGGAACTTATAGAAATATTTCCCGTTGTTTTGGTTAAAGGATTTAACATCGCAAAGACATGGATATACAGGACACTTTGTGACGCGTTCCAGATACTGCAGAGGAGATTCAGAGAGGGAGAGGCGGCTGACCCAGCGTGGATTTGTTCGCCTCCTCCTTTTTTCGCAGGAAAACAGCAGTCTACACGCTGTGAAAATGTCCCGCCGAAGGAAAACCAGAAAAGCCAAAAGAGCCCGCCGATATTAAGGCGGACTCTACATTATCTACCATGCCGACAGCTTTAGGTGGAGGAGAGCATGTGAGCCATGGTGCTGATGGCTCTGTTCTTGATGCCCATAATGTACGCATGGGGGCGTTACGCTGTGTGCAGACGAAGTTCAGGACAGGACAGATGAGACTCATCCTGCTGAGTCTCTATATTGGATTTAAGATGGCACCCAGACACATCAATCCATCAATGGTTTTGTATAGCCCGATATCAACAAGATGAGCAGACCTCACAGGGCTGCCACCAAACATGGGCGAAATAGCAGAGACCCACGGCCCATTGGTAGGTCCCTCAGCAGGCCAAGGATCGCAGAACGCCCCAGTCCTTGTTGGGAAGGAACACATTTTAAACCACATGAGCAGCGCTGGCTGATTCAGTCAGTAATCATCCAGATGCCACTCGAGTACAAGAGGATTTCTATGGCGACTTTATATGGACAAGCTTCAATGGCGTGTAAGAGGACACGCTCTGTGCCCCCTGGATCTCCATGATCAGATATTTGGGTATGTAAACGTAACGCCACTGGAGTGTCCAAACACTTTAATGTGAATTTCAAAGCACCAAATATTTTACATTTTAAATGAGGCGCTGGGCGATGGGGGCGGCAGCTATTGGCGCTGGTGGCTTATGGATACAAACCTAATCGCCCAGGAGTTCAGCATCAGAAGCTCCTATGCTAAAGTGGCTATATAGTTAGCATTGAGGCTCTTCTCCTAATCCTTTCACTAACTGACAAGCCCATTGGGAGAGCTTCCTTGTCATGCGGACGCTGACGCACATCCGGTTCTGCGTTAGACTCTTACCAATTTCACCGCGTTTCGGAATCGAAACAAACAACTCTTTAACAAACAATTTTATGTTAAAGAAGCTATTTTATACATTTTTTTATATACTCTTTAACCATGGACTTCTTTAACCAGTCTTATATACCAGCTTTTCAATATTCTATATACCAATATTTCAGATGTTTAATGTTATTTACTTGTAGTCTCATGAGACGGTCATAATTTGAGTTCATTATAAGTTTATCATAATAAATTGACTGCGAGAATATATTTGCTTTTGATTGCTTATTCTAAAAAAAATTATAAATGTTGAATAAAGGTTCTAATACAGGGGTCCTCAAACTTTTTTCTCTGGGGCCACATTATCTTCCTGACTGTGATGGTGGGCCGGGCCGGGTGGCTAATAAACATAGAATTGTTCATGACCCAGACCAAAATGCAGGGGGCCAGGGGCCTTCATTGCTTTGAACGGAAAGTAGGAGATGTCCTTGCACCTGGCCACCCAGTCAATCCACACATCCACAAGATCACACTCGATTCCCAGCCCACATGCCACATATTTGTTTAGCTGTAGAGGTTTGCAATGAAAACCATAGTTAATTGAGTGTTCACACTTTGTTTTAATTGAAATACCACAAAGTATTACATTTTATTTTATTTTCAAATAAAAACATCATTGCGCTTATGCATGACTAGAATATTCCTTTGGCGCATCCCCCAGCCTTATAGATAGGTTTCTGTGCTGCAGCCTACAATACATCATTATCACGTCCACAGGAAATTACAAATACAACGAGCCGCGATCCCAGGAGAGACGAGCGCGCACCCCGGCATCCATTGAGACGAGCACGCCCGCATCCAGGAGAGACGAAGTGGCCGCCCGCATCCATGAGACAGCGCGCCCCCGCTCCAGGAACGAGACGAGCGCGTCCCCGCATCCAGGGAGCGAACAGACCGCGCGCCCCGCATCCAGGAGGAGACGAGGCGCGCCCCCATCCAGGAGGAGCACGAGCGCCGCCCCCGCATCCGAGAGCGAGACGAGCCCTCCCCGCATCCAGGAGGAGACGAGCGCCTGCCCCGCATCAGGAGGAGACGAGCGCGCCCCGCATCCAGGAGGAGGACGAGCGCGCCCCCGCATCCATCGAGAGAGCACGCCCCGCATCCAGGAGCACGAGACGACGTGGCCCCGCATCCATGAGACGAGCGCGCCGTCTCCCAGACGAACGAGACGAGCGCGCCCCGCATCCAGGAGGAGACGAGGCGCGCCCCGCAGTCCCAGGAGGAGAACGAGCGCGCCCCGCACATCCAGGAGGAGACGACAGCCGCCCCGCCCACCAGGAGGAAGCACGAGCGCGCCCCCGCATCCCAGGAGGAGACCAGCGCGCCCCGCATCCAGGAGAGAGACGAGCCCGCGCCCCCGACATCCAGGAGGAGACGAGGCGCGCCCACCGCATCCAGGAGCACGCAGCGCGCCCCCCATCCAGGAGACAAGACCAGCTGTCTCCCCCGCATCAGGAGGAGACGAGCGCCGCCCCCGCCATCCAAAGGAGTGAGAACGAGCGCGCCCCCGCATTCACGGAGGAGACGACCGCGCCCCCGCCATCCAGGAGCGCTGTTCAGTTCTCTGCCGACCTGTCTTGTCTGTCTAACTGCCGCGTGGTCAGGGAATGAAATTCGCAATATAAATATATAACCCGAGCCCCGCCCCCTGCATCATTACAAATTCAGGCGATACAAATTTGATACGTCTGAATTGCACCACGGCTTTTATTCCCATCCCAAAATGCTGCTTTGAAAATGAACCGTACTGAGGTGTCCTCCCCCGCGCTCTCCCTCCCCTGCAGCGCGCTGGGATCACGGAGAGGGACAGACAGCGGAGCGGGTAAGTGTGAACACAACTCACAGACGCACAAGATTCAGATTCATTTATTGGCCATATGCCGGTTTAAACAACCACATTGGAAAAAAAAAATGCTGCAAAGAGTCAAAGTGTGATATGCCAAACACATAAAAAGACATCAATATGATAAAAAACAGACAAAACAATGCCACATTAAAAAGCCTTAAAGGTAAAAATACTGCTACAATAAAATCCATACAAATAAATAAATAGAAGTGCCTTGTAAGGTGCCTTTGTTTTAAAGTGATCACAGACTTGAGCGAAAGAAACTGTTAAGATGCCGCGTTTACAAGTAAACGAACCTATGACGAAGCGATACCTTCTTCCCTGAGGAAGCTCTCAAACAAGGCCTTAGCAGGAAATGAACCTGTATGAGGGCACATTGGAAGTTGTAAAGCCTCGATTCAAGAGTCCAGCTTGGTATATTGTGGCCTCAGGAGCCGGCAAAGTGCAGCCATCGGTTCTGCTGGACCTGAGCGAACCTCTCGCTTCAACAGCGCTTCTCCTTTCAGATGAGATTATCCAAACCACACAGGCTAAATACAACTGTTCAGGACACTCTCAATTACACAATGATAAAATTTCAAAAGAATACCTAGTATTTTAGTAAACTCTTCGAAGCCTCGCTAAAAAGAAGAGGCGCTCTCGCTCGTGTCCTCGCGTTTCTTAGCCAGTGCGTTCATGCGTTATTAGAGCTCCAATTCAAGTCATGAGAAAGAGTCACACCAAGAATTTACATTTATCGACAATCTGCACATCAGAATCAATGGATAGTAATAGGCAACTGATTTCCTATTGCTGACAAAATTCACCCACTGACAATCCTCACATGTTGAAGTGTCAAAAGCAGTGGTTTTCCTACTCCATTGAACAACATATGTCCACCTGCCACACGGGTTAATGCAGATTCACTTCATTTGAAACTGATCAGCCCTCAATGATGAGTATGTATCATCAGCATATTGATTATCACAATTTTATCATCGAATGCGACAAAGCGTCATGAGCTATACAAGGGGGAAATAGGGCTGGAAAGGGGAATGCTCAGAATTTGGTGCGAGGAGTTTCGTCCACGGATACAAACGACACACGCTGGTTGTGCTGTACTGAAACTAATGATATCGCCGGACTTCATACGCTCATCTGATGGCTTTTTCAGTGTATTGGACCACATTTCGTCACTGCGAGACGAAATCTTCGCTACACGCACACGGCTAGTCGCTGACGTGGATCGCAATGCCCGCTCAGGTTTGTGGCACAGTCCATTAGTATAATATTCAAGTAGTTAAACTCATTAGTGAGCATGACCGACCTTTTTATAACGTAGACGCCTTGGTCAGCAGGGTCGACACGCCCGCCTTAGCTTTTCCTCTGCCTTGATCACTTTTTTTTGTATTCCCCTAGGTCACTGGACAGTGGAGCTCCCCGTGGTGAGAGGAACAGCCTGCTTACGGACGGGACTGTGCGTCATTTACGTGGACTGAAGCCACTAAAGTACTCAACAACAGACTGTGAAACAAACCAACAACTATATATGGTCATAACCTTAACCCCACTTTAACTAAGTACATTACATCACTTTGGCCTTTATAACCTTTTTGTCCTTTTTTTTATCATGTTTATAACTTGTCATGTTTTTGTCGCTTGTTATGCCTTGTTGCTGAACTGCGATGAAAATGTGCTCGTTTAAGTGCCGGGGGGGTTAAGAGGTTTTAACTTAAAAGAAAAAGTACAAATAAACTCAAGTCTTGCGGTAAGTTGCCTCTCTGCTAAACCATTTTATCAACAACGACCTACGTGCCTTAATGTGCTGCTGTTGGCCGTCTCCAGCTTCGGCGTTGATTGCCGAATTTGTGTTGAAAATGCCCCTAAGAGTGAACCGCACCGCTATGTCATGAAAGCATTTTGCACTAATTCAATTCAGCCCGCCTCCTCGAACAGCTGTGTTGCTTGCTATCTGAGCCGAAGAACGGGAAGTGCTTCTGGTACGAAGACTTCCCAGCCCCATTGGAGACATGGAGCTCCATAAAGCGTTCTCTGGGATTTTCACAAGCCTTGCCCAAAACGCTTAGCCTCTGTTTTATAAAAATCTCCCAGCATATTTACGTCAAAAGCTGCCTCTGAAATGATGAAATAAGTTAATGACTTGTAAGTCATCACTAACAGCTGCTCTTTATTTCCCAAATAAGCAATTGTTTAAAAAATAGTAGGCATGACCACTTTCGGATTGCCTCATCGGGCCGCGTTCAAGTGTGGGGGCAGAGGCGCTTAGGGATGTAGAGAATGACTGCCGTACATAAGCCTTGCCTGTATGTGGACATTATTTCAGGGTGAGAAAACACATCTACTGTCTCGTCGCTCTTAGAAGACTACCTTTCTAATCAGTAATCCCACGCTTCTCTGTCAAGCCTTTACCTTTGGTCAAGTTTTCTCTACACTTTCTAAGGGAGCCCTTCTGAGGAACCAAAGGCATTGTATGGATATAACATGAGTGGGTCAAAGGACCCTTGGACGCCACTCATGTTCATTTAAAAACACTTTAAAAAGTTCCTATGAATGAGCCAGCAGTTGCTCGGTTCGGTTAGGAGGAGGCCAGGACGTGTGATTACATGCTTTTATGCACAATAGCACTGACTGAATAGAAAGGAACCACGACTGCAACTTGAAATGGCTCTGATTTACTTCTGCCCTGAGACTTTGCATACTTAAGAGACCTGTCCTGATTTTGTTGCCACATTATTATTTCTTTATACAGTCACAAGTTTGGAAACCGCGTTAATGTGACCAACAGTGACTCGCATTCATGGTGACACAATTGATTTTAAAAGAGACCCAGGGAGGTGGCCTAATGGAGCACTATAGACCCTGGGAACAGCATTGTCGCATTTCTACCATTAAAGCCGGGTGCGCTCTTACGCAATGCTACCATTGAGCCGGGAAAGCGTCAATTTTCAAGCTATAAGGGTTTTTGCACCCGACTGTCGGCCTTTGAGTCAATGAAATGCAACAGAATAGAGCGCGGAGCGTCAGCATCACAACTCGTTTGTTTCGTCTAATTTGGAGAAATATTTCGTGTTGCCAACCAGCTACAGTCCAAGTCCGTTATAGAGCCTGACACGTAAATTGCAATGTTCACAGTTTGATCAATCGAAAGAATTTATTGTTCAAGATAACGATCAGAAAACAGTCTGTCTGCTCTTTCCATCACAGATAGTTTATGAGAATGTCAAGTGCGGGATGAGGAGAGCTGTGTCTCTCCTCTCGGAGGGGCTTCCTCCCTCCTTTACTGCTGTTGGAGCAGATCACGCTGCCCTTCCCCATCACCAGCTTTTATTCTTTATAGCTTAATCTTATTATATTTATTTCCCATGTTTTTATGCAAAACTAAACCTACAATTGTACCTTTATAGAGTGATGTTATTTTTGACGGTTAGAGAGAAGTGCTAGACATTTTTGAAGTACCTCAAAGACAAAATTACAAAAGGTTTAACATAAAAAAAATTATAGGCTTATATTTAGTATTAAATGAGGGCCTATATACTTTATTCCTTTGCTTTTACATATTTTATTTTTGTGAAGGTTATTTAAATAAATCTCAGGAATTCTCAGAAAGCCACAGGTTGTAAGCCTCAATACTTTATGAATGTTCCCATCTGCTACAAGAGGCTGAGAAAATCAATATTTAATAGGCTGTGACACAATTGCTGAACACTTTCAGGGACTTCAGGGTTTTCACGGATCTTTTCTGAATCGCCCATAGGTTTCACAGGCATTTTTCCAGTGCGTAGCCTAAATGCAGTTAAATGAGGGGCGTAAATAGTATTAGACCTATGAAGCTAAGGCCCTGTCCCAATTCAAACCCGTTAGCCCTAGATTTGAGCCCTTCCCCTATTTGAAAGTCGCCATTTTGAGGGACGTTGCTAAAAATGCTGAGTGCCGTCGCCAAGAGTCTGACCTCCCAGATATACACTGACGGCCGGGTTTGTGTCCCTGTGTGAACATGGTGCGCCTGGTATGTCCCTGTGTGACTGGTGTGTGTCCCGGCTGGTAGGTGTGTGTCCCGGCCTGTGTGCATGGTGTGTGTCCCTGTGTGTCATGGTGTGTGTCCCCGGTGTGTCAATGGTGTGTGTCCCCGGTGGTGTCATGGTGGTGATGTCCCGGGTGTGTCATGGTGTGTGTCCCCGGTGTGTCATGGTGCTGTGTCCACCAGGCTGTCATGGTGTGTGTCCCAGCTGTGTCATTGGTGGTGTCCCGGATGTTTCATGGTGTGTGTCCCGGTGTGTCATGGTGTGTGTCCCGGGTGTGTCATGGTGTGTGTGTCCCGGTGTGTCATGGTGTTGTGTCCCGGTGGTGACATGGTGTTGTGTCGCACGTGTGTGTCAATGGTGTGTGCTCCGGTGTTAAAGATTTTTAAACTACCCCCATGTCAGGCTACAACCCTAGTAATTGAAATCATTTCAATACCCGGGGGTAGGATGAACGCGATTATTCAATATTACCCCCTCAGATTGACCTCCCTCTACAATGCTTTCTTACTTTAGCCCTAATGCGAGTTACAAGCTAACCCTAACCTTACCTTAGCCCTAACCTTTAGGATAGTGATTATTTATTGATATACTAATTAAAAATTTGCCAGTTTGGAGCCAGAAAAATTCAAGAAGGTCATGGGCGGTAGTTCAAATCTTATGACACCGGGACATGCGGATGTTTCGTGCTTATCCAGGTTTCAATCTACTGACTCATGATTCAAGCTTCACGTAACAAAATGGGTATGCTTGTTACGCTTCTACTTATTGTGACATAGATGATTATTGTTTGCTCTATGCGAAAAACAGTAAATGCATTCATGTTTAATCGTCATTAACAATAGACTGGTATGTAAACCCATTACGATCTGAATGTGTAGGTCGTCTTGTTTTAGACACGAAGGTTAGTTGGCACGCCTAATTCAGCCACCCAGTGCCAAAATTAAAACGAAAACAACAAAAGCCTGAAACATCCCGACCGTCTACAAACATTACGAGCGAAGCTGTCTGCCTGTTGATATTTCCTCTCGTTGATTTATCAAACGTTAGATAAATCCAACACTGGCACACACCAAGAGCAGGAGCTACACCGGGGAACCAGCATTTTCACACATAATGAAAATTATATTTCTTGGTTTATCGTAGTTAATGATGTATAAAACTGTGTATTACCGCCTATCTACAACTGGGGTTGAAATCAGACATTCGATGCTTGTTGCGCTGAAGTATCTAGGAACACGCTTCTCTTGCACGCCATTTTGCATACTTAGTGTGTCCCATTCCTTAGGGGAATTCTCACTTGCACTTCCTCATTGAGCGACTCTACTGTGGAGGGAACTCATTACGCGAGTGATCTCAGAGCCAATGTGCAGAGGAATGGGACTGGGCCTAAATCTGCTTTACCCATTTGTGATTAAAAGCGAAACAATATTGCAATAGACATGTTTGAACGACTTTACCTCTTTGACTATTCCCTCAAATGTTATCTTTCCCGCTTGGCTACATTCAGACCTGACTTTGTACCCTTCTGATTCTCTGGTACCATTCAGTCTTTATCACTGAGTGCCGGTTCTGAACCAGTCGCGCGAACGTGTGCGCATCAAACATCACCGTCCCGTCGTGTCATTCAGCGGGCAAGTTCACTCGACACCAAGCCGCCTGAAGAGAGAGACGGATTATGTAAAATGCATCGTTTAGATTAGAAAAAGAAGAAAGGCATGTCAATCTTACATTAGCAAGCACAGTTTTATTCACACGTATGTCTAAAAAAATTATAAATTTTTATTTTTTAATGTAAGCAAAAACGAATTGCACAGCAATATCAAACACTATCGCAATCTTGATGATTTATAGCACAAGCAATACATTTAAAATATGACAAGACAAACACACAATTAATCTGAAAGAGGACAAAGTTTGTAGATTCATTTAATTTTGTGTAGCATCTTGACATTTGCCGTCCGGTAAATGTGATTTATCAAACCCTATACAAGCCCTCGATGACCGGACACAGTTTTCCAAAGCCCGAGAGGAGCTGGATTCTCCGGAGCCAAAGTCACTACATCCAGGTGCCTTTATTCTCCCCTGAAAACATGAACCACACGTTACGATCTGCTTATAACATTGTCCACGTCAGCTTCCACCTCAGCGTGTTGGCATTAGGCGCTGAACTGTAGGAGAATTCACATAACGATACTCGAAAGGTTGGTGAAAGAATAGCAGCAGTCAGGATGTCTTAAGCAGGCAGACTCTTTATTGCCCATCTTTGCGGGGAGGACCCGAGACATGAACTCAAGACATTGCCGATCCCTAACATTCAACGCCTGTCTGTGCTTCCCCACGAGGAACACGTAAATACCCTTACAAGCGCGTCACACTCACGCACGCAAGCATTCAGTGGCTGATAGTAGGGCCCTGATCACGCCCAGTCAAGGCCTATAACCAGAGATAGATAAGATCGCACAGCCTTGACTCGCGGCAGCTACGACATATTAGATTAACACAGTATATGACTAGCCGATTTAAATATTATCTCTACAACCCCTAGCAAAGTCACGGCTATCTAGTGGCTTGACGACCAGGTGAAAAAAAAGATAAAATTTAACGCCATCATAAAGGTAAAACCCAAATCAAATTACCTTAAGCCATAAACTACGCCCACTACGAAGATTTACAAAATATATCGAGACTCAAAAGGTAACTATGTCTTATCGTGGAAGCACAACAGAATTACATTTCATACAATATTCAACACTTCATTTACACGTGGACAACAGTACAGCGGTCATTGCCGATGGAAAAAAATGACCCCCCTCTCAGTGACCCCAAAATACTGAGGCATGTGCGTCATTAGATGTCACCTATCACTCCGGCGGTAAATAACTGCTCCAATTAAAACACATGCATTCAAGTACTAAGGGCGTATAAGAGGGGTAGCCACCATAACCACGCTATGCCGATCCACAGAACTTTCGCCACATTATCCAGGACGGCTAAAAGATTATGGCACCAATTCAGTTTCTCCTGCAAATTATATTATTATTGGTCCAAGTCAGAAAATGTACTATACACAAAATTTACAAACACCACAAAAAACATTTAAAAACAAATACAGAATTTCATTCTCAGGAAAACCCATATTCACCTTATTAAGAGAAATGCTCATAAGCAAAAAAATTAGAACAATCTTCACACTTCAGGACGTCGATACACCTCCAGGATGCCTCGGATCTATAAGGAACATGACTCTGACCATCTTGGTGCAGCCATCGATTAATATACCCACAGCCAATCAAGATGTCCTTACAAACCTCCCGTGTCGGAAATAGAATGGCCTGTAGCAGTCAACGGCGGTCCGGCCGAGGCAGACCCAGCCATGCTAAGTCATACTTTTCCATGCACAATGAAATTTCCCATACAATTCAAATCAACTGGATGGCTTTACCCTCATTATTTGCCATCTTAACTAGCTTTAAGACAGAATACAGTTCACGGCCGCTCCACCTATTTTAATCTAAGTATAAAAGTAGATGCTTACTGAAAAATTGCTAAGCGAGAAACCCCCACTAAGGCCCAAAACAGTCATATTCATCCTTGTATACTCTCCAGGCGCCGTATCGGCATCGTTGACGCTAGAGTTTAAAACCTTCCTCCGAACCAAGAACATACTGCAATGAGCAAAACCACAAAACATACAATGACAGGAACCTCCCCACAAGACAACCAAGTATTAAACCACCTTGCCCTCCATGCTATGTTGTGAGTCCGCCTGCCACAAGATCGATATGAATTTCAAATTCGATAGAAGTAAAAATAAAGCCATAAAAGGATAAGCACTATGAAATTAGAAAATAAATGCAAAATCACAAAGGCTGAAACTGACGCTGACCAAAATAGATTAACTGAATAAATAAAACAAGATTCGACAAGC
Source organism: Neogobius melanostomus (assembly GCA_007210695.1). Lineage (NCBI taxonomy): Eukaryota > Metazoa > Chordata > Actinopteri > Gobiiformes > Gobiidae > Neogobius > Neogobius melanostomus. Next base: position 13,441 of record VHKM01000366.1, read on the forward strand.
GGCGTCAACGTATCCAACCGAAGAATAAAAATACGAAAGAAGTGCGGTAATTAAATAATAAAGAATCAAATCGAGTCCACATAATAACACAAAAAACCAATAGGCCAATACATGAATACATAATGTAGTCTAAATAATAAATCTAAAAAAAAAAAATAATAGATATAAAAAATAATAGAATAAAAAACGATAATAATAATAATAGTAAATAGAAAGAAATAAGAAATATAAAACATGGAAAAATTAAATGTTAAAAACCTAGGTAACATATAGAAATAGGTTATACAAAAAATGGCCTCCCACTAAGTCCCTAATCAATCTCTGTACATTTTGTCCGCGCTTAATGGAAACAAAATGGTGAAACCATCAGTGGTTATGAGCCGCGGGAACAAATCCTGGACTTAACGCTACTTGGTATTTGCCACTGATTGTCGAGACCCGTGTTATTGGCAATTAAAAAAAAAAGGCAATGAACACTAATATAAAATAATAAAATATTAAATGCAATAAAATAATAAAATACTAAATATATAAAAAAAACCTACTAACACATGCCTATGAAGTTAAAAAAGCCATAAAAAACTTTAACTATCAAAAGAGGAAGGAAAAATTTTAAATACATAAATGTAAATAATTAAGTAAATAGAGCTAAATAAAAAATAATCAAATATAAAATGAAATACACTCTATAAATCGTAACAATGAAAATGATGCAAAATGATAATAAATGCCAAAGGCAAAGTCGGGTGTGTAAGATGAACCCTGTCGTTCCTTGATCCGAACACAAACTACCTCAAACACCTGCATTAAAAATCATATCATACATTGACTTTCTGGCCTATAACTCAACCACACTTGACACATTAAAACAATGTAAACCTTTTAAATGCAAATGTAGTAGGAAACCATAATCTGGCAAAGTTTGCTATTACAATACCTCGGATAATACATTATTGCGTCTGCTTACAATCTTAATCACCAATATTCAAACCACAAACCGATGACCTAGTGTGCCCTTTTGTCAGATCCAGCCCGTCTCTTCAGGTTGACCTGTGAAAATAATGTGTAATTTGCAAACAGCACCACACATCAGCTACAATTCTACAAACTTGCCGATCTCAAATATGACTTTTCGTTAGAGTTGGGTTCATATTTATCATGACCCTAAATGTCAATCATTACTATCAATCGCAACGTTAATATCAAGTATATATATGATGGATAATAAGTTGCTTCCTTCATTTTGCTTGAAACACAAATATAAATACGCAAAGTATACAGATTGCCCATCCAGACATCAGAGCAACTGACATTCTCATTTTCCACCCACTGCCTCCTGCAACAAACAAAGAAAGCACACTCCGGCCTGCCCACAAGGCCACATGTTATTATCATGCCATTCGGTATTATTGTTCTTGCGCTTCCTGTCCTGAGTCAGGCCCTTCTGCAAATTCCCTGTCTCTGTGGGAAATGGCATGTATCAACTAGAAAGAATATGCGATTAAAACTGTTACACACTCCAATACATACAGGCCGTACTAAAAATAGCTACACTCCATGATCCTTATAGTAATATAAAATTAAAAATGCAATCATGGCAATAGTATGGTTAGTATGAAGCCCTAATATCCTTACACACTTCCTATTGTTACAACAAACTGGGTTTTATTTACACCTACGATCACTCGTTATTTTTGACGCTTTCCCGTGTATTATATGATCGGGTTTTAGACTTGCCAACTCTTCAAACTACTTACTGTAACTTTTGTTTTCAAAATTTTTACAGTAAGCTAAATTAAGTAAGTTAAACAAAATTTTTCCTTCTAGATCAAAAGAGTCACAATTATATTTCTACAGAGATCAAAATCGACTCTTTCCTTTCTTGCCCCCTTCTCTTTTAACAGTTACACGGACTCGGTGCCACAGAGTCGTTGAAATGTGGAAACCATGATGCAATATACTTTTGACGGTCATAAGTGTGACCTTTCTCTGATGACTCTTAAGAACCGGATTAACGTCCACACTGGATTATCCACTTGCTATTTTGAAATAAAACAGGTTTGCAGCCAGACAAACGTTCAATTAGAAAACACTCATTTCTACTACGCTGCATGCCAAACCTCTTCATCGGACTCGCACGCAACGACAAACCACAGTTCTCAGATCTAAACTCTATTCATAAGAACACGACTATGCAGTTCAAATCTGGATTCAGCTCCTGCTGACACCAGTCTTGGCAAACGACAACATATATTTCACTTCAGCACTCAAAGGGGTTTTTCAGTGAAAGTGTAAACATTACTTTATTAACAATGCTCTAAATTTTTTAAAGTACACCGATTGTACCTCCAACACGACCTTAAATCAGAATTTAGGACTTCTTCTTTTGCTTAAACCTAAAACCAACAATAAAACACATCTGCACGATCAATCTTTCTGCACAAAACTCACTCAACTTGCTTAAATAAAAGTCACACAATTTCGGAGTTCAGAGACCAACACTTACACAATACCGAGAATTGTTAACCTCGTAACCCAGGTTCCCTAGAACACAACTAGAACGACTATACAAAATTAGACTCACTAAATACAAAGAAAATATACAAATAATCACATGATTCCATCATCAGAAAACCTGTCCATCTGCAAATTCCGGCCTACTACTCCGGTCTTAATGACTCCAATCAACATAGCTCTAAAACCCTCTTCTCTCTCCTCTCCAACTATCACAAAACCTTAGCACTCCGTTTCAACACGTGTAACCATTCCCTGCCTCCGAGACTCCCATTATCCATCGACAATCTGATCACACGCGGCCTTCTGCCTCCTCACCACATCACCCCAAAGGCACTTCGCTAACCTGGTCCCGTGTACATATCTTCACTCTCAAACTCTCCGTACCCACGGCGAAATCATCACCATGAGGGAGCTATAACACACCTCGAGCCGCACTAATCAGAAAGCAAGCAATTAATCTCTATCACTACTAACTCAACAAAACATTTTCACCACGAGAATGCGTACCTCAAGTTACTTTTTCAAATTTAAAGGGGATAATATTTTATCAGCTAGCAAGGATATCACACTGATAAGTATTCAGATTTCTTCTGTCATTAATTTACTTAGTAATGTATTATTATCAAAATTCCTAAGGCCCTACTGCCCAAAAATCAGGTAGCGATTGACACTCAGTACAATTTGCCTCTATAACTTAAGAAATAGTCATTAGAATTAATATACTATTAAAGCAATAACGGCCTTGGCTTCACCTAAACTCGCCTCTTAACACTTGAATAATTTTTACTTACTGCTACCCTACAATGACCCTACAATGTCTATGTTTGTTAGTTATTTATCACTCTGTTAAATATCAAACTATTCAATTACATTTATTTATTTATTTCATTATCTACATTTATCTTGATATATTATAGCTGTCAATTGAGATTCAAATAGTTTGACCAATCTGGAGCCATTAAAAAGGTCACAAAAAGAGATTAGAAAAAATACAATAAAGAGAATTTACAGTAACACGGTATCCCATTGGGGCCTAAGCCCATGGGCCAAAACACAAAAACATTAATTAAATAAACTATATAACATCTTAATTATAACGCAAAAAAAAATTCCCCAAACAAGTGTTAGCTAAAGCTGGAAGAGGGCGAAGCCACAGGACACCTGAGACAAATTCTGCCAGCACTAGTCCGCCTGCAGAACAGCTTTTTGGGGTGGCGGGACGGCAGCCAAGGAGGTGTTTTGGTGGCTTCGAGAGCAGGGCAGACTCTCAGGCTTTTGTAAACTGTCCTTCATTGCACTTGGACCATCGCTTCACGCATTGCCACAAAGGCCCGTAGCCGCTTCTCTTTACTCTAACCACAAAAAGGGGCAAGGTAAAAGTTAAATTAAAGACTAAAAAAATCAGTTGTCCTATCGCCGCAAGCATTACAAAATAAGAAAAAAATTCAAAATCGCTAACAAAAAAAAATAAACAAGAAAAATTTGAAAGAAAACCAACACAAGTAAATAATAAAGAATAATAACTAAGAGTAAATATAAAAAGTAATAATGAATAATAAAAAAGAATGCTAAAAAAATCCTCTGTACACTATCAAAAAGGGCGTAATCTTCAGAAAAAGGGAATCTCCTGTTTATGTTACTTCTCATATCAATTAAGGTTGATCAGTTATGTATCATGTTAACGTCAATCGTCTATTCTAGGTTTCAAAATAAATGGTATTTTAAAGGAAATTTAAATTATACGCACAATGATCTGTCAGCGACCCCCAAAAACCTTGCAAGCAAAAACCGAGATTGTAAAAGTGTATAGTAATTTAGACCATATCAAGCAAAAACACCCACTCTAAAACTTTGTTTTGTTTAGACCTACTTCTTTTATTGACTATATATTCAAATTAGTGTTGTGTTGCCCAACTTAAAATTGTTTGAATTCTATGTCCTCGGCGCTGCCATCTCCTTGCGGATCCGACATTCACTCATTGGGAAAATTATTCCGACTAATGTTGACAATCATTCATATTTAAACAACTTAGCCTGGATTACAGCCTAGTCAAAAACAATACATTTTTTCAAAACCAGCTTGCGATACCAAGGCTATCTAATCTTAAACGTTCCCCTCCCACCAAACGGTAGTGTTTTGACCACTTCTCAAATCTAACCTTGGGCTGGACTCTAAATATTGTAAAAATTATTAAGCAAGTGCTTTAAACTAATCTTTAAGAGAAACCAGCGAGAGCCGATCTGCTGACGTGGCCTAAGTGCTATCTCATTTCTAAAACTCATAACGAACGTCGCATTCACTTAACCGCAAACTACCAACTACAAAAAAACAGAGTATATTATTTTTATCTTTCATTTTTAGGTCCTGGGTACTCTTAAAATCAGTTTAAAGCTCATTTCCTACAAAACATAATCACAGCCAGGATAACATCTGTCAACATTTTACAACATAACAACAACAACAACAAAACAAGACATTTTAACTTCTCAATTGTACATATTTGATCACTAACTTTGTTTCCACTGATTTGCCAAATATCGTGTTTTGATGCCCTGTCAAGCACAAATCTTTTAATATTTTAGCCGCCCTAATGCACCATAAATCATACGCCTTTCTCTCATTATTTTTAACCTTATGTGCTTTTAAAAACCCAGTTATTTACCTCACAAGTTGCAGCTAACAAACACATCGGTGTCACCACCGCGGAAGTCAGCCCTCCTTCACAGTGTTCCCGTAGGCCTGTAAGCAGACCAGATTAGAGGCAGCATCAACTTTCGAAAAACAAAACACAATCTCAATTCCATTATCACCAGCGTGAATCATCAATTGAACTTGCTCATTCAAAATTTGCGACACTGTTTACCCTACAGAGACTCTTAATCTGTACGTAGCTTAGTAGCTAGTTCTAGTAAACAATGTGCCATTTTTTTTTTTTTTTTTTTTAATGCTGACTCAGCGAATCTGTCTCTAGGCAGACGTTATCAGGAACACTTCTGTTTCGCGGACCTTGCAGACAAGCCAAAACAATTAGATTAAAGCAGCAGGTTTGCGACAGACAGACAAAACACGGAGATACATGCCAACGGAACGCAAACAACGGACAAAAAAAATCTCTAGCTTGCATCCCAAACACTCATAGCCAATTTTTACACCTTTTAAATAAAAAATAACGTGATATTTATCGCAATGTTTATTAAGTTGATTCTGACCTTCACGAGTTAATTCAAGTTAACGCAAAGACAAACGTAGGTTGAACGTTGCAGAAGCTTCTCTCTTGTGCACAACAACTTCAACGGTTCTCCCTTGCTGAAGAAAATTATCCTAGGCCTCTCTCCCACCAACCGTTATTCACCACAACTGCCCGATTTCCTCTAAAACGACCGTCAGACAAAACCACCAGCTGCCAGTATTAATTAACTTACAAACCTTCATGTAAAACATTGCATCAATTTCTGATGACAAGGGCCACATAAAGTCTGCATTTCACGCGTCCTACTCGACCGTGACTCATACTATCTCCAACCGTCTAAGTAATTAATTACACGCCTATGTAATCCATTACCGGATCAATATTCAGCACTCAGTCAAGATCTAAAAGTAACATAAAACACTATACACACAGTGCCACACAGCTCGGCGCAGTGGCCGTACATCAACGTGCCTTAGTTTTGACGCCCTAAAAATCAACCTTAAACAAGTTACACTCAAAAATAGTCTACCATTATGCTGTCCCTCTCATACCATGTGACGACTAGCTGCTAAACAGTAGAGTCAACAGTCTTTACGAGCCTCACATCTCTGTAGCCATCTGTCATAAACTTGTGCCATCCGATAATACCCTCAGTCTAGTACTAGGACCTAAATCCCTCGACTCTCGACAGAAACAAACATCCAGAATCAACCAATAACACTGTTTTTTACTCTTTAAACATTCCCATTGCATTATCTTTTTTTTAGCAAGCATGCCATCTGGTAAGTCCATTCTCCCTCCTTTCTTATCAAGGATAAAAAAAGAAACGCACTCCAGAGCAGCTGTGTAAACGAGTTCTGTGGACGCCAGTTTGTAGGAATATTCTTCTACATAACGATGATCGAAAGGTTGTGAAGAATAGGGACAGCATCAGGATCGTCTTAAGCAGAGAAGTTTTATTTGCCATCTTTGCGGACCCGAGTGACATAACTCAAGACATTGCCCCAGTCCTAACATTCAAGCCTGTCTGTGCTTCCCCAGGAGGACACGTAAATACCCTACAAGCGCGTCACACTCACCGCACGCAGCATCAGTGGCTGATAGTAGGCCGCCGACTGAACGCCCACGTCAAGGCTATAAAGAGATTAGTAAGATCGCCACAGCTTGACCTACGGGCCAGTCGACATTATAGTTAACACAGTATGTGACTTAGCGATTAAATATATTTCTTACAACGATTTAGGAAAATAATCTCATTTTTTTTCTTCAATATTGTGATTAAATATAGCGATTATTGTAGCTCATGTATTTTCATCTATACACAAGCCCACATAAATCATCTGTTTCATTAATAAACAAGATAGATTAATTTGAAGCTGAAGAGATGCAACAATAAAGCCAAACTAAATTGCTTGACTGACCTATTCAAAATTTGTCAACTTGTCTGATTTAACAGTACAGTCCTTATTAAAAAAAAAATAAATAAAAAACTCTTCACTCACCCCCCGAGCGGTTCTCTTTTCTCCAAGCTCGGGTCCTCTACCAGAGGCCTGGGAGGCTTGAGTTCTTAGTGCCAGTATCTTTGCTTTCCTAGAACTGCACTTCTTCTTATCGAGATGTCTGATGGTATTTCCTGGATCTGCTGGAGCGCATCCTCCAGTTTGGGGGTCACTGCCCCGAGTGCGGACAAACGACCACGCGGCACCACTGATGCCTTCACTCCTCCAGGCCTTCTCTAGCTCTTCTCGAGCCCTGTATTTCTCTAGTTTCTCGTGTTCCTTTTTCCTGCATGCTTGAAGTCGCTTGGTATTTTGCCTATGTCAACCACACGGCTTTTCTTGCTCTTTGTCCACCCACTACAATGTCCGGTTGCGTTCGCCATTACCATTCTGTCCGTCTGTCATCTGGACGTCCCACAGGATCTTGGCCTCAGTATCTCTACCACCTTTGGAGGTTTTTCCCACTTTGACCTTGGGTTTCCAGCCATACTCTGCACAGATGTTCCTTGTACCACTTATGCCAGCCACTTGCTTTTATCGGCGCTCCAGTGTAAGCTTTGCCTGCCAGCATCTTACACCCTGCAGTTATGTGCCTGATTGTCTCATTGGCTCTTTGCACAGTCTACACCTGGGGTCTTGTTGGATGTGATAGATCGGCCTCTTATTGCTCTGTCGTGCTCAAGCCCTGCTCCTGTGCAGCACATGATAGTGCACTCTGTGCTGTCCTTCAGGCCAGCTCTGTCCAGCCATTGGTAGCGGTAGGATTTCTTCGATATCTGCCACTTCAGTTATGTAAATAATATAACACTAACTGAAGTGTAATATATATATACATAACTGAAGGTATACATATATATATATATTATATTACTATATATATATAATATATATATATATTATATATATAATATATATATATCATATATATATAATATATAAATATAATAACATCACTACATTACATACATAAACTGAAGTATTAAATATATCACATAACTGAACGAGTATAGTATATTATATATAATATATATATATATTATATATATATAATTTATATATATTCATATATATATAATAATATATATATATATCATATTAAATATATTTATATATATAATTTTTTTTAAAGACTAAACTCACTATTCCATTCACAGTAACATCACTTAGGAAATCAAACTCCAATCGTGAATACAAAATTAAACTATTTTATTGGCCAATCAAATCTCTGTCTGAGCTGCGACTCGTAGTTGCTTCAGATGTGCGTATTGATGGAACGCTAAGGCCACGAATTGACCACACCGCCAAAACACAGTGGAATTAGCGGGAGCAGCCATTTTGTTTGGGATGTAACTTTGGACAATATTGAAGAAAGAGAAGAACTACTGACTAAATTAATATATAGGCGAGATCGCTGTTATTGTTTATTTCCGCGATTTTCACCGCATTTTTGGTGACTGTGCGGCAAACAGCTGATTTTTCGAAGCTTGAAGAGCTGTTTATTTAGAATCACAATCCTTTACAGCGCCGATCTTTTCACAGATGCGATGCCTCTGTTGTGACACGATGCTATGACCCACCACTAGACACTATTATTATCTATTTAATACATTTGCGTTGCTACCAGTGGATTCCGGACGTGACGACACGGACAATCCCCCAATAGTGAGCCCTAGTGGTTCACCTGTGTTACCCATTAAACAATGTCAAATAAAGTTTATTGCTAATCAAAATGGTCAAAATGGGTATTTATATTTAACTGTTTACATAGTACACAAATAATTGGAGACATTTGAGTGTTTACGCTGCTAAATCCTCAAAGGCACCAAAGGGCCTCGCACAATGCCGACAGAAAACTTTTGACTTCGACAGTGGGAATGGCTGGATCGATGAGCAACACAATTAAACTTAGCGAAAAATTAAACTAAACGTATATTGAAATCCTCTATAAATGAAACTGCACCACACATAACTAGTAGTAGTCAACAATTGTACATAAGTCAGTATTACTATTCTTACAGAATGCATTAACGCACACATTTAGAGACAAACACAAAAGACTCCTTACCGCTCCTCTGCGAACTGAGCAACTGAGCACCTTGGCCAGCAGTGACATGGAAGAAGCTGTCCTTTAAAAGACACACTCTGCTGAAGCCCTCACAGAACAGCTGAGAAATATACTGAGAGTAGATAGCCACACAGGTGGCTCTTAGTTTAATGGTTAGTCAAAGGTTACGCTGAATTATTCTGCATCATTAGGAATGCTTATAAAGGCAATTTAATGCCACTCAGAAAATGCGTCATGAATACTTATGCACGCCCACTTTCTCACTTTCTATTTTTTTTGCTAAATAACAGAATCATGTATCATTTTTCCTTTCACTTCACAGTTGCTCTGTACTTGTGTGCTGAACTTTTCAGTAAAATCAAAATAAAACTCTTTATGCTTTCCATGGTTTAAACATGACAAAATGTGCAAAGTTCAAGGTGTATTTAGTACTTTTGAGGAGGCCCTGTATGTATTTTTTAAATGTTGTTATTTCTGCAGACCTATATAACGGCACCCCAGGGTGCTTGCCACACCCTTGGCTATTAGATGGCGTAGCAAACACCTGCTCTCATATTTTACCGAGAGAAGACCCTGTCGGGTCTGAAACGTTGCATATTAAATAAACTCGGTCACAATGTCGGATTATAGGGACCATACAAATATACCGTTTCTTAAACATCTAACACCATGAAACTTCTGATGCACCTCAAAAATTATAATACTTTGTTTACAGACGTAATAAACAGCAAACATGCAGCCCCAAACATATATACAACAAATGTTTGCAAAAGAGAGCGGAAAGTCGAAGTTACGATCTTAAGCGGGCACTCATATTCTTGAAAAGTACAATTATTTATTTTACCCCTAAAAGTCACTGTATCACCTGGAGAGGATGTTAAATCTGTGGAATAATCTAAAACCTTAAAGCGCGAATAGTCTAACAAAATTAAAAAGACAGTATAAGAGAAGTGTGTTGAGAAATATGCTAAGACATGTGACCTTGTAGCGTTAATATATATAGGTAATTTTTGAAATTAAATCTATACAGTATTAACTGTATACTGGAATCTGTTTAAACATATCATTGCTAGATAGAATCAATGTCACCAATCTCTAATCTAAGTTGTATGAAGTAAAGAACTGGATAGAAAATAATAAGCCAAAAATAACTAATAAGCCTTGACACGCCTGTTTCCGACTGGTTCACTATAAACATATTGAACCTGTCAACAGGTCATGAATCCTTGTCTTTTTAAATGCACCACCCAGTATAGGGCTCAGAACTGTCTCACAACAATAACTAGTTAGGGCCAGCAGGGTGAGGGCTTTGTGATGGGGGCTACGCCCTCTACCAACTGGCCACATTACACCCTGGCTTTTAAGGCACCTCACTAAACAAGGCAAAGAACAAAAATAATAAACAATCACAACCAATATTTGTACGGTGGAAATGGGAATGTAAATAATAATGGTCATGTTGATTATGTAATACTTAATAATAACTAAGTTAATGTTCAATGAATAGAATGGTGACTGGTGTTTATAAGTAAAGATTGGTTATGGTTAGTAAGCAAATAGGAAAGAGGAAAGTAAAGAAAAGTACAAATTGTAAATAAAATTAAAATAAATGCTTATATATATTGGTAAACTGCATACATGTCTATCTTCGTGTTGTCTTCTTACTTTGGAAGTCTTGCAATCATAATGTGATTTACTTTTTGTTAAATATGAATCTTTTTCTTTAGCAAAGCTGCTGTAGGTAAAGTCAATAGTCCAGTCCAGTCCAAAGAAATAAATCCTGGCTAAACATAGAGCGGAGCTTTATCTGTAACAGACTCTAATAATGTTTAAGTAAGATATGGATCTTTGGTTGATCTTAAGCTGCATCCAAAATGAATGTTTTTGATGGTAGAAATGTCACCAATGCCACTGACTGAACAGCCACAGTGATGTCTCTAAATGGAGGCTCTTATTTTGAAGACACATACAGGATGTAGACGTGATGTCCTTCTGCTAACTTGCTCATGCGCTGAGGTTGTTCATCTTGAGCTGGGCATATATTGTAAAGAGGCTGACGGCACCAACGTGAGAGCATCGTTTATTTACACTAGCCATCTCTTCAACCCCCAGGCTTTTTGTTTGGACTCGGACTCTCAAAGAGGAAACAAAATGGTAAGATTTTTTATTTTTCATTTGGCAACATCTTTAAAGACAATCCAGCTAATAAATAAGACTCAGAAAAAAAGATCACATACAAAGACAAAATGTAACACTGACAAATTAGTGTGTGTGTGTGTGTGTGTGTGTGTGTGTGTGTGTGTGTGTGTGTGTGTGTGTGTGTGTGTGTGTGTGTGTGTGTGTGTGTGTGTGTGTGTGTGAGGTGGTGTTTGCAACCAGAAATCAATGGATATGCATTATGATAATAAGCTAATGTATTATTGCTATATCAAAATTCCAAAGGGTACACTGTATTTTTGAGTGTGTTCCTCTGCCCTCCTGTCCATAATTGAATTTAGTGTTTAAAAAAAAAAAAAAAGAGAGAGAAAAAAGAAAGACAATTACAATCCTGGCCATCCATTTGGTCCTTGAGAAAAGGATAAACATGTGTTGATGTGTGGGAATATTGTGTTGCATTAAAATGAAACAGTTAAGTCTCATGCCCCTAATGTAAGTGTTTAGTTTATCTTCCTGCTTTGCAGTGAATAGTGCATTAAAAACCAAGTGCATTAAAAAAAAAAGAAAAAGTGCAACAACCATGTTACACCTCTTATTGTCTTTTGACCAAATGGAGAGACGGATTATATGCTGGGAGGAAAAAAAAAAAATACTGATTTTGAACGTTAACATTAATAGTGAAGAGACACTAACATTAAAAGAGAAGACAACAAAGTCTATAATCACCAATATATACCTTTGCATGTAAGTATGCAAAATGTATGTATATCTAGATAATTAGATTTCCAATGTTAAGAAGACAGTATCTTTAAGTTAAACATTTGTTAAATGTATCCATGAGATTGGCGTAATCCTTGCGTGTGCTATCGATAATTGTTAATTGTTCTGTCGCCACATGATTAGTAAGCACATTTTTCCATAACACTGTATTTATTGAATTGCGTGATTTCCAGTTAATTGTGATAGTTTTCTTGGCTAAAATTAATGCTGTATATAAAAATGTATTTTGCATCGGTAATCTGACCCCAGAAATGTTAACTGGTGTGCACTCCCATATGGCATGCAAGTATGTGTCATTGTATTTTAAGTACATTGAGAGCAATTTTGTGACGTACTAAGGCCCATTTTGTACAACCTTACAACTGTGTAATGTGTTCTATGAATTATTTTATATGTGTTAACTGTATGTATTTGTTTGATGTTAAACTGAAGATATTTTTGCAAATATTGAATAAATAGGACTTTGCCTGGGTAACTGTCTTTAAGTTGAGGGGCAAATACAGCATCAGCGTGTGCAGTGGATCGAGGGCTCAAAAACTATGACAGAGGCTTATGTCCCGTCATACGCCCGGTGTTTGCATTTCAGCGCGCTGTGTTGGGCCCACAGTGCTCTCGCTCTTCCACAGTTTGACCGCTCAGTTCTCTTTTTCATTCAGCACGTTACTTCATCAGAATAAGGCTGACTACTGGATCACAGATATCCTAAAACTGTTATCAGACTACTCATTTATAAAGGGACTGAAAAAGACATGAATATATTTGACCCAATACCAAAAATGAAAAAGTATATCATATCAAGCTAGTATAATCGGCTAATTAATTATAATAGCTCTTACAATTCATTATTTAGTATATTATTGTTCAATGAGAACATTGCATAAAAAAGTGATAAATACATACTATAGACAAAAGGAATGATAATAATAATAATAGGAAGAAGAAGGAATGTTCATGTTTTGTAATCTGATTGGCCAGACTGCTAGCAGAGCAGTGTGATTGGATAGTTTTTCCTGAGGCAATTTGATGTCAAAGGCATATTTGATCAAACACCACCAGAGGTGGTATAGTGGCAAACATATTTACTCAAGTAAGAGTAACATTACTTTGAAATAATTGAAAAGTAGTGACCCAAACAATTACTCAACTAAAAGTTAAACAAAGTGTATTTACTATGATTCCATAAATATTGCCACAACTGATATGTTCCCTATTAACATTTTTTAAAATTATTTCTTGCCAATTTTTCCCTTCAAATAATTGTATTTAAATGTTTTGAAACATTAAAAATTGTATTACTAATATTTTCCCAGTTTCTATTTATTCTCAACATTTTTTTTCTGTATTTTTCCTTCACATGAACAGCCCGCCACGCCCCTTTAACCGGCCCCCTAGCCCCTCTGCCCCCCACCACTTGACCCAGCCCGATGAGGCAATTCCCAAAGTGGTCATGCCTATTTTGAACAAATTGCTCTTTGGCAAATAAGATGTCTGTTAGTGATGCGCGGATCGGATCGGGTCATTCAAATTCTCCTTTTATCGGTGGGGAGGGGAGGGGGGGGGGAGGGGGGGGTTTGCAGCTTGTGATCCAGAAAACGCTTTTATGGAGCTCCATGCCTCCTATTTCCCACTGTAATCTGTAAAGTGTGTTCACGTTACCATTCACGTTTTATTTTAAAATTAAAATAAATGTAATACTTGTGGTATTTCAAATTAAAACAAAGTGTTAAGACTCAATTACTATTTTTTCAAACCACTACAGCTAAACAAATATGTGCCTGAATCAAGTGTTGATCTTGTGGATGTGTGGATGACTGTGCCAGGCAAGTAATCTCTACTTCACAATGAGGCCTGCTGCATTTTGGTCTGGGTCATACATTCTATGTTGTAGATGGGGGGCCGGGCCAGGTTCAGGAATGGTAATGTGGCCCCCAGAGAAAAAAGTTTGAGGACCCCTGCTCTACACTGTCTCACATCAATAACTCTGTTTCCACAGGAAGTCGCTGACACTGTCCCCAAAGATAAAGACACTTGTGGAAAGAAACGGCACCGCTGTGAGAAGTGTGGGAAATCATTCAAAAACAAACACACGCTAACTCTGCACCAGAGGCTCCACACCGGGAAAAACCTGCTCTACTGCCCCTGTGTGACAAGAAGTGCATTACAAAACAGATCCTCGCTGCCCACATGAGAGTCCACACTGGAGAGAGGCCCTTCACCTGTGACCAGTGTGGGTCATCATTTAAAGATAAGGCTGCACTAAAACAACACTCAGTCGTTCACACAAGGAAACAAGACTTCAGCTGTGACCAGTGTGGGAGAAGTTTTGGACTATTATCAAATTTACGAACTCACCAACACATTCACACAGGAGAAAAGAAGCATCACTGTAACCAGTGTGGAAAGGCCTTTCTGCAACAATCTAACTTAAAACAACACAAACTCACTCACAGTAAAAGGAGCTTCCCTTGTGATGAGTGTGGGAAACTCCTCTCCAGTAAATCAGGCTTTGAACAACATAAACGGATGCACTCGGGACATGATGTGCACTGTTGTGAAACATGTGGAAAAGCATGTCCTCACTGAGCCATTTAGAACAACACAAAACCTCTCACTCGACATATCGACGTTACAGCTGTGGCCAGTGTGGGAAGACATTCAAAGGTAAAAGAGCTCTCATAGAACACGATCGAGTCTCCCATGAAAATAAACGGTACAAGTGCGAGCAGTGTGGGAAGTCTTTACCAGTAAGAAGTATCTGGGAGTTCATCAGAACTGTCACACTGGGACAGTGTTTTCCTGTGACCAGTGTGGGAAAGAGTTTTATAATAAGGACCTCCTGAAGCGTCACCAGCGCATCCACACTGGAGAGAAGCCCTTCACCTGTGACCAGTGTGGAACATCTTTCTCTCAGTCAGGAAATTTGAAAGCTCACCAACTGGTTCACACACGAGAGAAGAAACACGTCTGTGATGAGTGTGGGAAAAGCTTTGGGCGGCTGGGAAGTTTGAAACAACATAAACAGAGGCATGTGGAGAAGCCTCATGGATGTGGTCAGTGCAGAAGAGCTTTCGCTCGTCCTGAGGAGCTAAAAACTCACCTTCAAACTCACTCTGAAACAGAGGGAAACAAGCGCAAGCCCATCGTGTGTGACCAGTGTGACAGAGTCTGCTACAGACCAGACTCCTTTAAAAAGCATCGTCTTTCCCACGTTAAAGAGAAGCAGCAAGAGGCAACTGAAACACCAGAGCGTCAGAACCAACCGGCCAAACCCTCCTCAGACCAGATCCCACTGAAACCACTGGAAATCCGGCTTCAGCCAGTCCAAATGTGAGACTCCAAACCACAAACAAACAAAGAGAGAGCAAAGAAAACACAAACGGAACCCACTGAGGGACATGGATAAAACGGATATGGACGTCGAGCTTTGTGCCAGTGTTTGTTTCAGATCCATCCAGGATTAAATATACTAACCAAGTATAAGAACTGTCTTCATTTGAGCTTACACATTTCTGTTCTTTTCCGGACACCTGTATTTTTTGCTACAGACAGAAAGAAAAAAATGCAAATTTGTAAAACATGTTGATTTTGAGAAACATAGTAGATGTGGCTGAAAAAGGTTTACCAGATACTTGTGCCATAAACTGAGGCCCGTTCTTTGTGTGCATGCTTTTTCCCCTCACATTTTAGTATTTTTGGACTTGTTCTGGTGGATTTGCATGTTTTCTGTGTTTCTTCCTGATGAAGGTGATGTATTTGATCCTGAATAAGGTTTTAAACATGTGAATAAAACAGTGGTTAGCCTTTGAAGTTATAGCTTCATGATATTTGGTGCACATGGTCAATGTTTGCAAAGCCCTGTTGAAGAAGCCGAGGCCTGTGTGTGTTTTTAAAATGCTTCATATACTCATTATACTCACTAAAGCATCAATGAAGAAAGAGCTTTTGCAGAGATACATTTCATATCTTCATATGTCACATTTGATGCTTTTTCATATTTGTATTCACTCTTTTACATGTGATCTATAACCAGTCTTTATTCAATATTGTATAAATGAATATTTAATGTGATTTGCTTTGTAGACTCATCAGAGGTCACAGGTGCCATTATAAGGTTTATTGATTTTCTTTTTACTGATTTATACTCTGCTTTTGATTTTGATTCTGCTTTTGATTGATTCACTTTGATTTTAAATGATATATTGATGATATATTCATATTTTTACAGTTTACATTTTTACTTTTCTTATCGTGTTATATTGTTGTGTTTTTGTAGTGTTGTATTATTGTACTGTGTACAGCACTTTGGGGCAGTGATGGCTGTTTTGTAAATGTGCTTTATAAATAAACTTGACCTTGACCTTGATATTTGATGACTAAAGTTCTAATAAAGTTCTCGGTGTTTTACAGAATGATGCATTGTGGGATTTTTCATCTTTGGATATAAAAGCACTAGAGCATTCTGCAAAAACATCCACAGTTCAAATGAGTGTCATAAACATCTGGCTCTGCCACTGTTTTAAAACATATTAGTCCTTTTATCTCAAAAAGCTAAACAGTTAAAAAGGTTGATCAAATTTCAAGTTAACATTAAACTCCATTAAAAACAATAGTGACGGGGAGGTCACGTGATGCGCAGCAGGTAGGAGCGCCTGAACAGGGCTCCCCAAATTGATGCAACACAGTCTCACTCCGAAAGCGTCATAAATTGACGAACACTTTGTGAAATATAAAGACATATAAAGAGGGTCATGTCTCTGTCAGACATCTGGGCCAAGAAGAAGATGGAGGCGTGCAGGGGGCGTGGCCTGAGAGGGGTCATATGCACACATTTCTGCTCCAGGTGGAATCAGTGAAGGGGAGGTTACGTGGTGCTGCACGTACGTAGGGTCTCTGTACGTGAAGTTTGGGTTTTGCTCGTAAGGACTCTTATAGGCAGAGTCTCATGGACTGTTTTACAAATGAGACCCAGGTCAGGTTACACAAAAAGCAATGAAAAAACAACAATGAAGTGACAGAAAAAAAAATGGATAAACCTGCCGCGTCCTTTTATGATCGTGGTCATCGTAAAAGCGTTGACATTCCTATTCTGGAGTCAGGGTTAGGGGTCAGGGGTCTCATTTATAAACTGTCCGTGGTTTACTTAAACATGAGGCGATAATGAGAGGGGCCTTATTCTCTTTACAGCAGCGACCTGCCAACAGGGTAGTCGATGGCGGTCGGCACGGCCGGGCTGTGAGTGGTCGGACTCAGAGAGATGTCGGATCAAAGCTTGTCAGAAGCTGATTCCCCGGTGGAAGCATGGCCGTAGCTACTATAGAGGTCACCGAGGTCCTGACCTCAGTAAAATGTTAGCTTTTTTTTTTTTTTTTTAAGACACATTGAATCCTTTACTGCGCAAATGAATGTTGTGAACACGCACTTACAGAAGGAAGAGCCTCTAATGCAGATGTGGATGAGCTTGTTCTGGACCTAAATGTGTCCACTCTAAAACCGAACCTCAAGACCCGCTTTGGACCCGAGTGCGTAAAACTCTGTGGAGGCCGGGAGCTCGGCTGAGGCTGTGCGTCAGCCGTCGCTACAACAGCAGCTCCTTTAGCATGAACCGCGCCGAAATTTGATCAATTTGCAATTTCTTTACTGTCTGTCATCCTGAGAGAGGAGCCAGTGCTGCATCGTCAGACTGATGGTGACTTTGATTTACAACAGGAGTTTTCCTCTCATTCTGCGCCGAGGAGCGAAAGGAAGAAGTGTCTGTGGCACAGTCATCCACACATCCACAAGATCAACACTTGGTTTGACAGTACGAGGGGGCGGGGCCAGAGCGCAGAGTCCAAACGTCTGGTGTTCAGAATGAGCTGGTCACTGGGACAAAGCAAAACCCTCAGCTTTACCCGTTCACACCAACAGCCTCGTTTTCAAAACAATTAAAAACTGACAGTTTTATTTAATATTTTTGTATTTATTTAGGACAAGACATTCTTATTAGCCTATCACTCAGGCGAGCAAACATGTGTTCAATGTGGAAAACCTGCTTCACTGTAATAATGGATGAAATAGATATTAAATCAATATTTTATGTTGTGATATTCATCGTGTCAAAGTGAGGGGGTACGTGACTCGCCCTAAAGCTTCAGGGGGTACATAGCTCCAAAACGTTTGGGAACCACTGGCCTGGGCTATTTCTGTGACACAGTCTGTCTGGTCCTAACATTTCCTCCTCACTCAAACATAGAAATAGATGAAAAGGGTTCAAGCAAAGCAACTTGCTTCATGTTTGAACAAACAAACATGAATATGGTTTGTTTCTTTTTTGACCATTTGTAAACATTTTAGGAATATGACAGTTCGGTATTTTATTATATATATTGTAAATAATTAAATATAGAATACAAAAACATCAGAAAATACTGTAAATATGTATATGACTGTAACCATATGTATGTATATATATATTTATATATGCACATCTTTTAAAAGACAGCATGTAAAGTGTGAAGCAACAAAAGGGGCAGATATTATAAGACTTGTTCTTCTCCTCTGCTCCGTTTCATTCATGCTGTGTTGGATTGGCGGTCTTGTGGTGATTGCATGATGTCACTTTTGAATGAAATAAATAAAAAATAAAAAAATAAAAAAGTTAGTCTTCAGGGTGACAGGGGAAAGAGATACAGATGCCCCGCCTCAGGTTCAGCAAAAACGTGAGAGAGAATCACAAAGAAGACAGGGAGAGAAAGTGCAGCTGCATCCATGACGTCTCACTAAAGTTTCTTTCAAAGTTTGACTCACTGGGTTTTGACATGAATCCTGTCTAGTCTCATTCAGTCCAGGTCCAGTCCAGGTCCAGTCCTTAATAGTCCTGGTTTAGTCCTGTAGTCTCCCTCAGTCCAGTCCTGTGTAGTCCTGGTATAGTCAGAGTAAAATTCCTAGTTGTGAACCTGCTCATAACATTGGCAATAAAACCTATTCTGATTCTGATTTAGTCCTAGTGTCAGTCAGTCCAGGTCTAGACAAGAAATGTGTTGGTTTTGAAATAGCTGTCTAAATAAAGCTTTATATTAAAGTTGCATTGTTTTAATCTGAGAGTGAGAGAGTTTGAGAGGTAAGGGCTGATGAAGCTGTTAGAGTAAAAAATTGTGTTAAGTTTTGCTCTGGTTTGTTGTTTGACCAAACTGTTCCAAAACTGGGAAATGCTGTGAGTAAAGCTGTAATATACAGGAAAATAATGATAATGCATTTGTCTTATATAGCGCTTTTTCAGACACTCAAAGTCACTTTACAATTTCATGCATTATTCATTCACTCCATACTTGGTGGGGATAAGCTACTATTGTAGCCCCAGCTGCCCTGGGGTAAATAGATAGAAGTGAGGCAACCAGCCTGCGGCATCGGCCCCTCCCACCACCACTAACCACTCACTACATTCACTCAGGCTTCCTGCTGTCGGTCTCCAAAAGAGCAACAAAAAGTAACTTTGGAAAACAGCTAAAGGATGAGATGAAGGTGGTTTTGAGCACTTATTACATCTGAATGTTTAAAAAATTCCTGGACCCCAGCCCCCCCCCCCCCAACAAGAAAACCAGGAGGGGTGAAAATCCCCCAACCTCAATACAAATGTATTATTTCTTCATTTGAGAGGATAACCCCTTGAGATGCATCATCTCCTTTTCAAGAGGGTCCTCAAAAATCTCTATAGTTCCACAGACCTCGCTCTCTGCATCACCTGAAGAGTGTAGGGGCTCTACATCAAAGCCGCTAAAGCAGAGATCACCTGCGTCCCACACAGCCAATTTTACAATTCTATTCGAGCCCGCATAATAATACCAGCCCTTGAATAGCAAAGTCCATTAAATGACTGAACCATTTGACTATGTTTCAGTAAAAACATTATTTTTCATTTTTATAAAGTGCCCAGATCTGCAGGTCATGTGATATTTGTGATTGATTTGCAAAGAAAAAATCACTAACAGGAGCTAGAGTTCCCGCTGGTGCCCTTTTGTGCACTTCTCGTGCTGTGTTTGAGTTTGAAAGACTGTGTGAAAAGAGCCTAATCTAATAATAACCTCAAGGAATAAGAAATACATCTAACATCAGTGTCATGTTGCTATACGGTACAAGCTCGGACTTTGAAACGCTGCTTCTTCTTTACAAAATGACTTGTGCTGTTGTTCAGAGAGACCATGTAGATTTCCTTAACAAGTTGATAATTGAAGAAGAAAATAGCTCAAATAAATCGCTTCCTAAACACCAAAGAGCACCTTTACCGGAGAATAATTATTTAAAAAAAAAGTCCCACCAAGTACCGGTCACACGCATCGGCTTCCCCTCCACCACCCCCGCCAAAGCCAAGACCACGACGCAAGGTCGCAGTATGGAGTGAATGTAAAATGCTCTCAGGGAAGGTATTTCAGAATAAGAATAGTTATCAAACAATAGAACTATGTAAAAAACATTTCCATCTTTCAAGTAGAAAATCAGATAGAATGAACTTGACGACATAATGAATGAAAATGATTCTATGTGCTATAATTATACTTTCAGATTGATTACAAAGTGCACTAAATTGTATTTGGTCTGACTCCAAAGAAATAAGCCAAACAAATGTGATTCTTTGCTCACTGTGTAGCGGGAAATCAGATTTCTCTCTCATCGATGGCCTGATGCTGCTGCACATCATCAACAACACACAGACATGTTAACCACAGCAGAAAAACACCAGCAGTGCACCGATGTAAGAGGACCAAGCATTACAAAAGAACAACAACACACAACTGCATATACTGTGTCATTTTACAAGATGTTGTTATTAGATTAATACCCAGTGTAGACATAAGGTTAGCGTAGATAGTTGAAATTGGCCTATTTAAGATGTTTGCTTTATTCATTTCGGCTTGTCTTTCTAGTGCAGGAAGAAAATTAGCTCAAGCTGAGCCAAGACAAAAGTTGAAATTAGGTGTACACTGTACCTTTTGTAACTATGAATATCAATTAACCAAATCAATCAAGCAATCAATCAAAACTTTATTTATAGAGAGCTCTTCATACTTCATTCAGTAAAACACACACAATAACAACAACATCAAAAGTACATTGCTACCGGGCGATATTGAGGACAGTAACTGCAGATGGAATTACTGATTTGTTGTAGATGTTTTTTTCCGGGCTCGTGGGGTTCTGTATCTTCTGCCTGGGTGACATCTTCAGTGATGAAGAGAGAGGTTTTTCCTGCTTGCCTTGTAAATAAACTGATTTCAGAAGTCATTTGATGCGGCCTATCGCCTCAGGGAGAAGCACTACTTTAATCAGTGACCACAGGACTGAGACAGCCGACCAAAGACGTCAACCTCATGCCAACAGCAAGGAGTTTGGACGGATACGATGTGTGTGCCAAGTACCGTATGTACACGTTCAGCAGTTCTAGTTTTGATCATTTTACACTGTTGCTTCTGTCCTGTTTAGTTGAAACCACTTGCCAAAGCTTGGCATAATTGCTAAACCTGCTGAGAGGGGCAGGTGTTTATAGCTTCTCTTCTCATACTGATACCTTGGCCTGCACTCATAATATTCTGCATTTATTATTCTGTATATGAAGTTGACTACTTTTTTCACGATCTGCTTTATATAGAAAAATAATTAAACTGGTCTGGACAGTCCTATCACAACATACAGTGATTGTGTGATTGCAGCGTTAGCCGGCAGCTGTAGTGCTATGGCTTAACACGCAAGTAGATTTTGCTCTGTGTCGAGGGCTGGTTGAACCTGTTTATTCACTTCCCGCTCGGACTCCAGCGAAAGAAGAGTTTTACGAAGAAGAGAAGAGTTTTGGAAGAGTTTTACGCGCTCGGGTCCAAAGCGGGTCTTGAGGTTCGGTTCTGGAGTGGACATGTTTAGGTCCAGAACAAGCTCATCCACGTCTGAATATAGAACTCTATGGGGACTCTTTCGCCTGTATAAGCGCGTTCCCCGTTTAACGGGTCAGTGTCGATCAGATTGTGATGAACTTTTATTTTCTTTACGTACCCCGGGGCATCCTGCGTACCCCCGGGGGTACGCGTACCACAGTTTGGGAACCTCTGCCCTAAATACATAACGGGGGTACATGTATTCTGTTACTCCCAACACTGTTCGTCAACTACATTCACATGAAAATTCCGTCAACTAAAACTGAAAAGAATTAGTCATCAAGACTAAAGCTTAACGAAAACCCATTCAAAATTGAATTAAGAAAAAAAATATATCACTGGAACATAGCTCATGTTTGGTGAAATTCTATGTTTTCTGATATTCTTTTTCCTTACATATTTGTCTTTCTTCTACACACACTCGTTCCTACAGAAAGTAACCGGGGTTTCCATGACAACGCCTTCGCAGCTGGAGGAGCATCTGCGGCCTGAATTTTAACCAATGGGCGCTGGCTGCTCTGCTTTGTGACCGCATACACTGGAGGCCACCATTGCTCCTCCATTGCTGTAGTACCTCCATTTGGCCGCTAGGCCCCATTGCAAAGCATTGGACTTTAGACACGTTAAAAACAAGTTTAATGCCTGGTTTCAATTTTTTCAACACTTAATATGGCTACATATTTCTCCTGAGATAACGCTGGGTTAGTCAAAAAAATAGAAACCAGGCTGGTTTTCGAAATACAATTTTTAAATCTCCTACTTAACGGAGGTCGGACTGTTGGCATTGGAGCTGCGCGAGCTACACGTCACGCAAGAGCCGAGTCTACAGTGAGATCCCGCCCTTTTGCCCTTATTAGGAATATGCTTCGTCAGAGCTGGGGAGGAGGAGTCTGTAAATCCGCCATGATTTCCCCCTCGAACGTGGTCATTTTGGTAAACGGGGAGGAGTGAGGAGGAGCTGTCTATTCTTTTTAACAGTCTATGATTTTAACCAAGTACTATTATCCTGCTTTGGAGTTTATTAAATGGAACTGATAAACATGTTTTAATGATTATTATATCATTGCCAAATATATTACTTCAAACAGTATATCAGTAACTCTATTTGTTGTGTAAACTAGGCATAGACACAGACGGTATTGGTCATACAAGGGGGCGTGGCCTTGCTGGGGGGAAGGAAGTATGTATCTCCAGTATAAACCGTATATTTGGAAAAATGACTTGTGTTTCTGTCTTATCTAATCTCTTTCCAGCTGCTCCTTGTCGCCCCGGAGCAGAAGTCGCGTTTACAGGATTACTGCGCCTCGGCCGTGTTCATGCAGGTGCTCATGCTTCGAGGATACGGATTTGATGAGAAGTCTTTTCCACAAGTGTACTTCCAAAAAAAGGTACATAATCTCATGACCTGAATTTCAGGAACAAATAAGCAGTGATTATTTGTTTGATTATAATTGAGCTCAAAGAGTCCAGATCAGGCCTGTCACGATAACAAAAGTTCGATATATTGAGGCAGGAAAATATCTTGATAAATAATAATATTGAGGATCTCCTTAGAAACATTGAGAAAAAATGCTAATAAATGATATAGTAGTAAATAACATGACAGCTCTACCAGTGTGTGAGCCCCCATCTTAGATTGGAATCCATTTTTAGAATACAAATGCAACCTCTCTTATCTCAGTTAGTCTTATTTTAGTCATTTCGAAATGTGAGACGAGCTTTAGTCGACGAAAACTCAATAAGGTTTTTGTCAAGTATTAGTCACTTTCATTAAAAAAGTAATAAAGTACAGTATTAGTATTTCAACAAATTAAAATAGATAAGTATTGAAAATAAGTATTGGAACAACACTTGTTACACTAAGTATAACAAAAGATGTTTGGTCTACCTAGTGGCTTTCTAAAAGAACCTTTCAAAACTCTTTGTGAACAAGAAGACATAATAAATGTACTTAAAGTATTAGAAATTGGGATGAAGGTTGACAGTGTCATTGTGAACATGACTTTTCCCAAAACCGGCCGTTCTCGTCCTCTGATCATCACTTTGATATCTCCTATTAACAGCGCCGTCTGTACATTCGTTCATCAACATGCTTTCTGTGTTCAAATGGAATCACCACTTATTTCCTCGATACTGTTTTGATCTATTTTGAGTTATTTCATGACTCTTTGCTCATTGTGACTGACCTTATGTCAGATCTGGCAAGAAAATAAAGTTTTTGCAGTTTTTAAAATGTTATCCCAGTTTTATAGGAGGCACAGACATTAGCTCCATTTGTTCATGGATTTTCCTCTGTCAAACACTTCAAACTATTCACTTTTATATCAAATATAACATTTGTTTCCTACTTTAAAACAGTATGTACGTTTTAACACGACATGACCAATACAGTATTTAATGAACATGGGACAGGGATACAGTGCTAACCACTGAACCCTAAAATGAATGGAGAAAACAATACTAATACGGCTGAACAACACGACTAAAAACAAGACATTTCAAAGAATTGAAATCCTGACTGAGATACGAGACTTAGAAGTTTTCCAACCAATCACAACCAATGAGTGTGTCTCACATTCTGACGCTGAATCAATTCAAATGTTGCTCCTGGTTTTGCATTGGTTGCTACAGGGGTTAGCCTCGCCGGCCAGTCACAAGATGGCCGCCACTCTTGCCACGTCAACAAGCGTCATGTCCGATCTAGAGTTTTATTAAATATCTTTAGCTGCGGTTTTTAACTGTGAAACAAACAGTCCTGAGAAAAGATGAAGCTCCTGTGACATTGCTCTCAGTCGAGCTCAGACCATAGAGCTCTAGGCACAAACTGATATTGTTACAGTCTTCATAAACAACACTGAAACCTGATTACTGAAACTCTGTAACCCGCCTCTGTATCCACCTCACCAATACAGCGTTGAACAAAGCTAAAAGATTGTCTCTGTTTTCCCTGGCGCAGGCTGGAGGCATGTCTGTGGGCTGGGCTCTGGGCTCCATGCTGACTCTGAGTAACCTGCTGCCGGCTGAGAGCCCCGTGCTGCAGAAGGCCCTGATGCTCGGGGCCTGGGGGACCCTCATGCCCCTTACTGCGGCCGTGGGCTGCATACTGCTCAGAGCCTGCGGGGCGAAGAACGAGGGCAACATTGACAGCCCCATATAAAAACGAACCACTCGGCAAGTCAATGGCAGCTTCTTGTTTGTTTTTATGAGAAAGTAGATTGCACTGAAATGTGATGTACTGAGCTTTTAAATCAAGGCAGCATATGCGGTTTGTACTACTGATTACGCACATTCATTGTAGAAGTTTGTATGCAGATATGAAGATAAATCATGTGAATAAATACTGTAGATGTATTAATATTTACTCCTGCATTTTCTTCTTTGTGAGTCAAGATTGCGTTTAGAAAATGTATTATTATGACTATGGCAGGAGTACCATAAGGGAAATAACTCTGTACTGAAAGCGGGTTGAACACTTAGTGCCTAGTCTATAAATGGTAACAACAACAAAAAAGCCCATCATGTGTAAGTGGTGCACATAAGGAAGGCTGGGATAAGGACAATTTTATCTTGACAATCGAAATTCATTACTGCAACTGTCTTCACACTACAAATTATTATGGACAATGAATCCAGAGCTTACTAAACCTTAGGTTCATTTAGGTTCACAATATTTACTCAATAGCCTTTTTGAGTTTCAACTGTTTGACACAGCACTAAACGGGTAAATGGTCGCACTAGCCAGCAAGAAGGGAAACAAAATAACCTGTTGGCCTCCCTGGGAATTAAATTAATGATAATAATAATAATATTTACTTTTGTTTGGACCTTGATTCATAGAGTTGTATGATACCCTGACATTGACTTTAACCTCTTAACCCCGCCTTAACAGAGGGTATTTTCTCCAGTTTGGCTTTACCCAAATCTAAAACCTTCTCAACTGCAGAGCAACAGTGTAATGCCTCATTTGAAAGCTAAGACCTACAAAACTCATTTAAGCTTCTTCCTCATGATTGTCACAGTTGTGTCCTTTTAGTCTGTGTTTTCATCAAGTTTCTGTTGCTTTTCTGACATGTTTTGGTCACATTTTTGTGGCTTGATCACAGTTAGGTTACATTACACACACACACACACACGCACACGCACACGCACACAAAACGAAATGCGGCCAAAACGCCACAAAAAAGCAGTGAAAACGTGACTAAAAAGCGACAAAAAATGTGGCAAAAAAGCAACAAAAACAACTAAAACGTGATAGCAAAAACAAGGGAGGGGCCTCTGACGGGTCTATATAATTCAATGGTCCCGGACTCCACTTTGGGAACTACTGAAATAGAAGATCCAAGTTCCGCTTTTATTTTGAAGGTCAAAATGTACCGGAAGTCTTCTTGTTGTTGCCGGAAGTGTCATGTTTACTGCTTGTGTTGAGTGAATGAAAACGCGTGTTGTCTGTACGGTTTATTTGCGTCCTTTTCTTTCCACTTTACCCTCCGCTCTCAGTCACGGAGCCTCACAGACTTTACTCGCTGGTCATATTTCTCTGTCTGCTTCTCGCCGGGTTTGTGAGGACTCGTTTCGACATGTGCACGCAGACGAGGGCAGCGGCTCTTATGGCCCCGGGCTGACATCGACCCGTCCGGAGTGTTCGTGCTCATCCGGGTGCACAGCCGGGAGGAGGGCGACAATTCCAGACAGACATCGTGAGGGGCTACGGCTGGGCTGAGTACCACGGTCAGTGCACGTTTTGTTGTCTTTGTTAACCCCTTACCCTCCGCCTTAACCGAGCACATTTTCTCCACTTTGGCTTTACCTGAATCTAAAGCACCCTGAAAAAGGTCTCAAAATAGCTACTAAAACGTGCAGGAAAATCAACAACACAAGAAAAAAGCCACAAAAACACAACTGAAAAGTGATGGAAAAGCCACAAAAAGAGCGACAAAAGTGACACAAACGCGACAAAAAGCAACAATAACACAGTAATTAAACAAAAAAGCCACAAAAACGACAGAAAAGTTGCAATCCGTTTTGTAAGTCTTAGCTTTCAAATGCGACTGGCCTGTAGGCTGTAAGCTCCAGTCGAGACGCTTTTTAGATTTGGGTAAAGCCGAAGTAGAGAAAATGCGCTCAGTTAAGGCGGGGGTAAGAGGTTAAAAAAGCATCAAAATGGCGACGAAAACATGAAAAAAACAATGAAAAGGCAATAAAAAAAGGCACAAAACATGACCAAAAAAGCAACAAAAATCACAAAACATGACATTAAAGAGACAAAAACATGACAAAAATGTGACAAAATCACGGTGACAAAACGTTACAATGAGTTTTGTAGGTCTTAGCTTTCAAATGAGGCGTTGAGAAGCTTTTAGATTTGGACAATTTAGACAATGTGCTCGGTTAATGCGGGTGTTAAGTGGTTTTCCTCTTAACCCCCGCATTAACCGAGCACATTTTCTCCAGTTTGGCTTTACCCAAATCCAAAAGCAAAAAGTGGCAAAAGAGCGACAAATGTGCCGTAAAAGCAACAATAACCCAATAAAACCGCAACAAAAACACACGACAAAAGAGTGATGAAAAAGCAACAAAAAATCAACAATAAAGCCACAAAAGAGTGGTGACAGAAAAGTCAGTAAGTACATGAGCAAGTCATGCATCGCCCCCTACCCTTGGCTCGACTTTCCCGCACTGGCACATCCTCAACTCAGGCGTCTAGATCTCATCAGTATTTTCTACCAACTCATTTATATGGGGCTATTGGACAGCATTTGGGGCTCCGGGCTGCATTAGGAGTGGGGAAAATGACTTATCGGTGATGACGTCAAAAAGGTCGATGTTTGCCTCCCTACAGAGGACCACACAACTCCAGTGGTGTTAAAAGCCAGAGAATAAAAGTGGGTCTTAAGACTTTGGCTAAAAGACAAAAGTTGATTTAAAAACTATACTTAACATTCTGGGCTTAGCTGGAGGCAGGAAGCTCGATTCCTATCTATTTCCATTGTAGCGGTTGTCATAGTAACGATGAACAAATGTCTAACTGTTTTTGGAAATATCAGATAAACCTTATTTTATTGTCTCAAATGTCATTCCTCTTGTTCTTGCACCTTAAGCCACAACAGGACCACATTTTTCAGGCACGGTAGTACAGCGGTTAGCGCTCGTGCTTCACAGCTAGAAGGTCCCGGGTTCGATTCCCACCTGGACGGGGCCTTTCTGTGTGGAGTTTGCATGTTCTCCCCGTGTCTGCGTAGGTTTCCTCCGGTTACTCCGGTTTCCCCTACCACTAAAAACATGTACAATAGGCCAGGATGAATGTGTTTGAGAGTGCGCATGGGGGACGACGGACGCAAATTAGCCCAAGGCTTGTTTACATGCATGAGACCCATGTATGTTCATTAACATGCACTGTCCCGACCAAATAAACCAATAAATAAAATTTAAATAAAAGTACATTATCTCCTGTTTGACTGGACCTAAATCCATAAGGTAACGCCTCATTTGAAAGCTAAGGCCTACAAAACTCACCGTGTTGTTGTCAGTTTTCCATCGTTTGTTGGATTTTCATCACATTTTGGCCACATTTTTGTCACTTTCTGTTGCCCTTTTGTGGCTTTGTTGATGCTCTTTTTGGGCTTTTTTTTACTGCGTTTTCATCACACTTGTGTCACGCTTTTATTGCTCTTTTGTTGCAGTTTCGTCACACGTTCTTGTCACCTTTGTCATGCTTTTGTCGCTCTTATGTTGCGTTTTCGTCCTTGTTGCTGTTTTGACGGCCTTTACATTTGGGTAATACCAAACTGGAGAAAATGTGCTCCCACAGGGTCAATTTCAAGGTCAAAATATAGGTACAAAGGTCATCCACCTAAAAAGTACCCAAATACACGAAACAATGTCATAATTAGATTCCTGACGGTCTCCCCTTTACAGAAATACCTGTTTTTTGAAAATCGAACCAGTGGTTGCTGAGTTACAGCAATTTGAAATTAGGTAGACACACCCCTTTTCGCGAAAAAGTGAAAAAATGAAATTGGAATATCTTGAAAACCGTTGGTCCGATCAGTTTGAAATGTGAAATTCTCGTTTTTCTGGCCATGAATTACATATATGCCAAATTTCATAAAAATTGGAGAGGGTGGGGTTTAAAAATGCAATTTTTTTGGGTGATCTGAGATGGACTGACCCAGCTCAGATCTACAACAGTGATCATAACTTTTATGTCACATTTTGAAGCTTGTTTGTCTTGTTTTAGAGGCTTTTTTTCATTGCTTTTTGTCTTGTTTTCATCATGTTTTTGTTACTTTTTGTCACAATTTTGTTGCGTTTTCATCCTCATTGTTGTCGCCATTTTTAAGCTTTTAGATTTGGATAATGCACAACTGGAGAAAAAGTGCTTGGTTAAAGCGGGAGTTAAAGGAATAGGCCACCGTTTTTCCATACTGAGATATGTTCTTACCTTAGCTTTGACAAGTTCATTTGTACCTGTCTGGTCTTCACGTGTGCCTTCAGTAACGTAAACACAGCACAGACGGCGATAGAAGCTACCAAGCTCTTCCACGTTTTCCTATTTAAAATGGTTACGTGAAGTGTTATATTATTACGCCTTACAATATAGTTCCCCTTTTTATCCGCTTAGAAAATCCACATTGTTTTGTGTAATTATACTTTGTAGTGTAACACTTCATGTAATCATTTAAATAGGGAAAACGTGGAAGAGCTTGGTAGCTTCTATCTTCACCTCGTTTGGAGCTATAGAGGCCAGACAGGTACAAATTAACTCGTCAAAGCTCAGGTAAGAACATATCTCAGTATGTAAAAACGGTGGCCTATGCCTTTAAGAGAAACTACATTTGCATGTTCCTATTAAATGGTAAATGGTCTCAACTTGTATAGCACTTTTCCACCTACGTTAGGCACTCAAAGCGCTTTACAGCAAGGATCCACTCACCCATTCAACACCAATGTACGCAGACACTGGAGGCATGCTGGGTGAAGTGTCTTGCCAAAGGACACAACGACAGTGCACCTTCAGGAGGCGGGATAATAACTGCATCTCATGGGTTAAGCTTTTTTTTTTAAATCTTCGGAGGGGGATTTGTCTTGCTTCGTGTTTCTCACTTCATATTGAGATTAATCATTAATTTACTTTACATATGTGCCTGTGCTGTCATTCATATTGGCGCAGGTTCTCCGTGTTTGGGGCCTTATTTAGTTTTACGTTTTAAAAGCACATCATGGCTGCATATCACTTTAAGTGTTTTGTTTTAAATCTTTCTACAGGTCATGATTATGATACAGCTCTGATCTCCTTCGCACTCCTCTCCTGCAGAAAGTGTGGTTCCTCGCTCTCCTCTTCTGCGGACAGCCTGATCCTGAGCCGCTGACGAACCATCTCCTTCATCCTCCTGCTTGGCCTGATATCACAACATTCAGTCTTTATAATAAAGTTTTACAAACCATGTTTGTGCTATTTCTTTCTGCTGTTAGTAATTATGGGTACTGAAGATGAATGAATTTGATAAGATACTAAACGGGTAGTATAACCTAAACTTTGCCAAACAGTTTAACTCGTCTCAATAGTGTGCACTTGGTTTAATCAGTCTTGTATCTGCTGAAGCTTGTTTCTTGGATGAGTATGTTCATCTCTTCTATAGGGCATCCTGACAGCAGCTGTGGACACAAACAACAGTAATAGTAACATGCCAAAGATTACACGTGTATTACACATACATCCTTTCTAAGACTAATATTCATGGAAGTAGTGTTTGGATACAGCGAGGTTATGATATGAAGGCCTACAAAAGATAACAAAACAAACTCATAGACTGCAACCAAAAAGAGTGTATGTACATAACTCACTTTATTGTGTAATGTGTTTAAGTATTATGTTTGTATTTATTTTCACTACATGACCTGAGCATTAGGCTATTACAATTTGAATGTACTAAAGTCTGTGTTCATTGTTGATTTGGCTAAACCTTTCCACCTGCTGAAAGACGTTTTAACACTTAAACACTGATAATGACACATACATTAAAAATAAAATAAAAATGTGTGTTATCATTGTTTAACTATTACAGAACATCCACAGAAGTAACTTTGGGCGATAGCGTTAGCCACGTTATGCTAACATTATTTACTGCTTTTATCAGTTTACAAAAGTATTTAAAAAAGACATGGACAATGAAAACTTAACCCAATATTGTAAACTGAAAAACAGTGTAGCTCTCACCTGCAGCAAAGCTCCGTTTGCCCGGAATGAGGAGCAGGCAGCCTCGTCTGACACGTTGACAGTGAGTCTGACGACGCCGAAGGAACAAACCGGTGCGGGAGGGGGGAGGGGGCGCGTACGCTCAACAACCTCGTCACTGATTGGCTCTGTGGTGTCCTTGGAAACGTGACTCGGAAATTCCAAATATGGAAGCTGGCTCCACCAAATACAACAGGGCCGCGCCCATAACGGCTATACTGCTAGCCTCAAAGAGCTACATTCTACTCGCGCTGAATGCTATGGGGCGGCCATTGCTCCCGCTGTCCATTCTAAATTTACAGTCAATGGCTGTGACACTGGGCCAATCATCGTTCAGGCCAGCGTGTGGGCCTAAACGAGAGGCAGGGCCGAGCTCGAGGCCGCGGAAGGCCACAGAAGGCCTCACGTGCACGCCTGTGGCCACCGTGCGAGCAGAAGGGCGGGCTTTATTGACAAGTGAGGCCGCCCGAGCCCCGCTGTCAGCCATCTTAGAAGCACTGAAAACAAGCGATCTCTTCACGCTGTTATCGGAGATATAAACAGAAGCGTGCTCTTTGCAGAGGGACGAGCTGTTTCGACAAGTGAGGCCACCTGAGCCCCGCTGTCAACTGTCGTTGAGGCACTGAAAACAAGCGATCTCTTCATGCTGTTATCAGAGATAGGGACAGAAGCGTGCTCTTACTCTGACAGGCGACCAACCCAGCACGTCGCTGTCTGCTGCTGCTCTACGCTCGAACCTGACCTAACAGAGGATGAGCGGAGCTTGTCAAGAATTTATAATTTTTTTGACACAAAAGCCCTTCCATAACATCCGCACATATGGTGTGCTGTCATGGCACATGAGTGGTAACAGGTAGTCTCCACGCGCCGGCATCAAGCTCCTGCTCCACGCTCGAACCTGTCAGGCAGTGGATAAGTGGAGTTTGTCAAAATTTTTTTTTTTTTTTTTTTGACACAAAAGTACCTCCATAGTACCCGGCGCACATGGCGTGCCGCCATGGCATACAGTCGGTGCCACTTTGTTTTGTCGCCTCCCGCGCGTGAAACACACGTGGTGTCACGTGTGAATCACGCGTCTTTTTTTTTTTTTTTCCCCAGTGGCTGCAATGACCCAAACAACCACCAGGTGGCACTTGTGAGCTCTTTCTTCTCTCTTCACCGCCTGGTACACGCGGATAATGGAGCACAGCAGAGATAATGGTTTTCACTCATAACCCTACTCTTTTATAACATATTATAAGCCTTGTATATCGCGCATTGTAATAGCCTACATGTTTGTGCTGTAGCTGTGTCGGTGAATTACTCGCTCAGGTAATGAGGTATAAGTCCGCATGGAAACAGTATTTTGACAGTGAGAATACGGTGGCCTCATGGGTAGAGTACCTGGCTCTAAATAATCTTAGTGTTCTTTTCGTGGGTTCGAACCCCGGGCACTGAATGCTGTTTATTTTGCCTTTTCTCTTCAACGTGGATACATATAGCAAAAAGTGGCAGATAATGCAGCGACATGCTCTATTTCATGAGACACAAAACATGGAGAGAAATGATTAAATATACAAATGATTCTTTTGCTAAACAGCCCTAACCGGCCCCATTCATTTTCAATGGTAGTGCTAAACCACTGCCCTCCTTGCAATTACACGTTTGGCCTGCGGCGTCGCTGTCCCGGCGGCTCCGTTTTTGCTAGTAATTTTCCAGTTCTGGCATTGGCGTCCCGTCCCGTGAGTAACAAAACGGTAAGCAACTTTTCTTCCCAGATTGGGTAATCTTTTCACTGTTTTAGTCATTTAAGTTTGCAAAACACTCTGATAGATTGTCTTTAGAACAGACATTTGAGTAGTTTTTATGGTTAAGTTACTGTCATGCTGTTTCAACGTAGCTTTATTTTTCATTATGTTTGATGCCCTTACTCAGTGTAGAACACTTTTTTTTTATCACTACTATTCATTATTACCCTTTTCACTACTTTACACGTAAGTTGAGTGTGTTTAATTGTTTACAGTAACGCGGTTGCGATGTATTGACTCGATCAGTCACATGTAGTAATTCTACGCTAAAGCTAACATTTATTCCTGGATTTGTCAGGGTTTTTTATGATTTTGGTTAATATGGTACTTTTGTTTATCATCCTTTAGTTTTAGGGCTCAAATCAATAAGTATGTGCGTAAACAATGTTACAGTAGACCCAAAGTCGGAGTTTTTTTTATTTTTATTGTTGTTCACTCGACTGCAACTTGGATTAAAAGCTTTTTGTGTTACGTTTATATTTTGATTTATTGCTGTCATGTACTGTAACGTTATGAGTTAGAGTAATAAAATACAAAGCTACTCACAAATCAAGTTATTTCATTCACGTTGTTATCCTGATTGTTTTGTTTGTGTACTAATTAAATTGAGGCATATATTTTGTATTTTTTTATAATGCTTTGTAATATTTGGTTGAGTGGTATCATGATAAACAACTAATCTAATGGAATTAGATATATTACTTGTACTTCAACATTTAACATCTTATAATGATGTAATTATAGTAGTTTGATTGGTGAATGATTGCACACTATGTTCTTTTAGTTGTTGTTTTTTTTAAATTAATATTTCATGGTTTCTGATTACAATTTCTTGTGTCATTTCAGAGAAAATGAAGAAGACAGTTGTTTTCCCCTGGCCGAGTCAATGTGGTTTTCCGCAAGGGCCCAACGACCACGTTCCGGTCACTTTCTGCTTTGTTCCTCTCATGTGTGTTCTGCCAAAGTCCAAGTGACTATGAATTGATACCATCTGCGATGAGGGTAAGTGACTTTTTTATTATGCATGGTTGTGAATATGTGTGAAGTGGTGAGTGCTGTTTTGTATTTTAACATTTGATGTGAGTGCTTCCCCTCCTCAATTATGTTTATTCTGGATAATGTGAAACGTTAAATAATCTCAAAACATGTCAGCAAACGAGCAGGAGAAGTAACAGCTGAATGCTGTGTGTTCATTTTACTAACATTTGGTTAAACTGTAAATGATTTAACAAAATAAAACTAATTGCAGTTTCTTCTCTATAGCTGCTTAGTCCGTGCCCATTGCCCTGGAGGAATCAGGAGATGGTCCACCCAAACACTTTACAATAACTCAGTGTATAACTACAGCTCAGCCTTTACAGTGGATACTTTAACCTCTCTCCTCTCTCCAGCTGTTCCAGCTGCGGTGCCTCTGAAGTCCCCTCTGCCTCTTCCACAAGAGCTTAAGTTTCTGCTTCCTGAGGCCAGAAACACCTCAGTTCCAGGTCTGTTTTTGTGATACATTTCTTACATACCACGATGCACCTTCTGTATTTAATTTTTTTAATGTTTACTCCCAGAAACTCTTTCCCCTTCTGATACTCCTCCTACAGCGCTCATTCAGCCCGACTCAGAGCCTTCCAATGAAGAAAGACAGCAAAGTGAGAATGTCATTTCAGGTTTCCCCCTCAACGATTACAGTACATCAATCAATCAGATTTATTTCTAAAGTGCTTCACAACCAAAGCTGTGCTGTGCACAAACAAAGCACCATATTATTGATATAATTAATGACACATTTAATAACAAACCCAAGTTAAACATGAAGTAGATTATTGCAAGAGACACATTGCTTTCTGCTGTTGTTCATGTGTGGCCTTATCTATAAGGTGGAGGAGTGGGAAAATGGTATAAGTGCTCAGACGAGTATAAATTGAATAAAGCTTTTTTTTTTTTTTTCATCATTTAGCCCGTCCAGCCATCCAGCGTCCAGTCCAGCCCACAGCTGCAGTCAATAGGCCACCTCCTCGCTGCTTCCCACTGAGCAGGAGCTCAGCGAGTGGAACTGCTCTCACCAGGCTCTTCAGCTTCTCTTCTCTTAATCCTGTGCCATGTACTACTACTGCTGCGACAGCTCCCACAGCCGCTGCTGCTCTGGCTTCCTCTGTAGACGCTGACGCAAAACCAGGCTCCACATCCAAGTTAGGTAACAGCCACTAGCTATGTCAAAACAATGTATAGTTTAATCAAATATAAAATAGATGACATTCGTATTCTATTCTCTTTGTGCCTAGAGCCCACACCTCTGCTGCTCCCGCTGCCCATCAAGCCTTCTCCATCCGCAGCCCGTACCGGACCAGTGAAGACAGGAGGGAGGGTTTTTGTGTTGGACCACAAGCGCTGGCCTGCTCCCATGAAGGCAGTTATTGATGGTCGTCTCAATAAACACCGCGGACAGAAGGACATGCTGAAAATTGTGGATCAGGAGTATGCCACACTTGTCCACAACTCCAGCTCTGATCCCAACAGCCTGCTGCACCCAACCACAGATTAGACATATCACAATACATCAAACACACCTGCAAACAACTAAACACATCCTCATCACTGAACACCAGTCCGGAAAAACTTGAGGAAACACAGACACTGTGGCAGTCTCTCACAGCAGGTAGCACAACGGTGCCTGTCACCATGCCGCCTGCCACTGTGAATCCCCCCCCCCCCCCCCCGCTCTTTCAGTCGCCTCATCTCTCACTCAACACGCCATTGAGAAGATTGTGCTAGACATCATGGAGAAGCAGCAGCCAGCCCCTGAGCTAAAGAAGCCAAAAAATGTTTGTCTTGTGTATATGTTTATATGTTTATATAGTAAACTGACCTTTTAAATAAAGTGAAATTAGTCCTTTATATGCATACCTGGTTCATATATATATCCAATATCTATTATTACATCTATTATGCCCTTATTCAGTATAGTAGTTTTTTTTATCACTACTACAGTATGTCATTACTCCTTTTCACTACTTTACACGTAAGTTGAGTGTGTTTAAAGGAGACATCTACGCTCCACCCGCCGCCTGATTCTCAGGCCTATTTACAAATGAATAGACCCTGCGTTTTCACACCTCTGGGGGGAGGGGTCATGCAGTAGGTCTAATGACATAAATTAACCTCCTAACCCCCACCTTAACTGAGGGCATTTCTCCAGTTCAGCTTCACCCAAATCTAAAAGCGTATGGCAGCACGTGGCGCGACCCATGCAAAATCATTACTGCCATGTTCGCAATTCAATAAAGTGTGCAGGCCGTACATGTGCAGCTGTTGCTTTTGTACCTATGGATTACATTGTATTCCACTGAACTATGGCCTTTTATTATTTACCTTAATATAGGAACTATTAGATTTAGAACAAACAAATAAATGTTCAGTGTGGGCAAATTTTGGCAAATACAGCAGTTATGCAGTACAATATTAATAATAATAATAATAATAATAATGCATCGGTTTTATATAGCGCTTTTCTGGACACTCAAAGACGCTTCACATTGCACTATTCATTCACTCCATACTTGATGGTGGTAAGCTACTATTGTAGCCACAGCTGCCCTGGGGTAGACTGACAGAAGCGAGGCTACCAGTTTGCGCCATCGCCCCTCCGACCACCACCAACCACTCACTCACTCACTACATTTGCTAGGCTTCCTGGTGTTACCAAACGGTCTCCCATCCAAGTACTAACCAGGCCCTTCCCTGCTTAGCTTCAAGATCTGACGGGATTGGGCAGAGCAAAGGCGGTATGGCCACATACATGTTTAAAATCAATAAAATATACATTTTGTTGAAATACTTTTGATTTTTATCAGAGTAAAATAGTTAAACTTCTTCGTATTCTATTACTTAGAATAGCATTCAATACTAACACGTTTAAACATAAAATAAAAACATAAAAGTTTAAGAGTTTGGCCTGAGCGGGATTCGTACCCCGGTCGCTGATGGGAGAGTCATTCATAATCCCGTTTCGCCACAGAGGCGGTGTTTGATTACTTTGACATTTTCAGTATAGAAAATGGGCTCGGTTCAGGTGGGAGTTAAGAGGTGTTGGTGGGGCGTTTAGCATGAACCGCGCCGACATTTGATCTGGTTGCAATTTCTTTGCTATCTGTCATAAAGTGAAAGGAGCCTGTGCGTCCTTTATTTAGGACAAGACATTTTTAATAGCCTATCACTGAGGTGAGTTTTTGCGGAGACCGGTACACGTGGAGCTTGATAAACATGTAAACTTAAAAAAAATAAAAATACTCACGGGTTACTAAGTATTGTAAAAAAAATGTAAATGTCAAAAAAATGTAATCATTTATTAATAATTTAGTAGAAGCTTTCAACACTGGAGTATATGTTTGGTTCAGGTGGGAGTTGAACCCTGCTCATTCTGCACCAGAAACTTGCGCGTTATGACTGAGCTATTAAGCCACAGGGTAATCATATTTTATTTTAGGTTATAACTGGTGTTCACTGAATAAAGATTATGAAAATAAAGCACAACATTGGGGGTGCTCACAAAAATTACATTTTTGGGGCGATTAGATAACATAACATACATAAACTGGGATTAGTGCCCATTCATAACGTGATGCAGCCAGTGAGTGCGTTTGAATACAGCAGTAGCAGACAGTGCGGGCATACTTTAACACCACTGTTAATTGTGGGATTAATTGGACAGAGATGTTTGATTTCATTTACAAAACCTTACCTGTTCAGTCGATTGTCATTGACAACTATATTATTAACAGTGATATTGTTGCACAACCAAAATAGCAGTGTTTAAAAAAGGAATATGAAATCAATGCAAGGATATTTATTTTGTCACAGATTATACAAGATATTTACATGAATACATACAGTATATGAAAACAATAAAAATGTAAAAAAAAAAAAGAAAAGAAAAAAAAAGGCACGGAGCAAAAGTGCCTCAGACGGGAGTCGAACCCCGGTCTACTGCGTGCCAGTCTGTTGCACTCACCATTACCCCAGCATACTCACACTGACCAGGCAAAGTTTACAAGCAGTTTTATAGCTCAGTTTACGGCGCCGGCAGAGCTGAAGTGGACTTCACCTGCCACCTTGTGGCGATAAGATGTATTATATTTCACGCAACTGCGTGACACACGGAAAGCGGGAATGAGGACGACAAAACAAAATGGCATTGACTGTATGCGCGGTAATGGGCGGCCTCAACGCGCCGTTATCAAGCTCCTGCTCCCTGCTCGAACCTGTCAAGCAGTTGATCAGTGGAGTTTGTCAAGAATTTTGACACACAAGCTCTTCCATAGAACCCGGTACATGCAGCCAGAGAGTAGCGTCTCGGAACTCTCTGCGCTGACACTCATACAGCGGGTGTATGACGCTGCGGCCGCAGGTGCAGATCCAGCAGGGCAGGACTCGGTGATGGACTTCATAAACCAGGACCGAAGAGTGAAGAGGCAGAAAGCGACAGGATCAGGGAGGACGCTTCTCCGTTCCCCTGAGTGTCGATAGCCTACCCGCAAATGACGACAGGCTAGTGCTGCTCGAGCCGCGTTAGCATCGATAGCATAGACGCAAGCTCAGCATGGTCAGCGTCAACTTTGTCCCGCTCAGAGGGAAAAGATGACTCCACGCTAGTCCCAGGAGGAGAGGACGGCAAGGGAGCCCCGATACCGTCCTGCAACGCCACAGCACTCAGCCAATCCTACACTGCATATTAGCAGAGAGGATGACCATTCGCACCTGGCGTTTAGTCAGCGGGCTAACGCAGGCTGGGACCTGAAGCGAGGAAGGTCCACCTGGGCGCGGGGACGGGCCCGGGCACCAGGGACCTGTATCGGAAGTTGCCAAGTTCCGTCCGCCCAAACCGAGAGGTCTGCTTCTGAAGGCCTCGGCGGCGTTCGCGCATCTCCCTGGGAGTGTGAACCGCGTGGGGAAAAGTCCTCGTCTGTGCGGTGGAGGATGACCGGTCAGGGACCGCAGAACCGCTTGACACCGGAGGGTGACGAAATCTTCAAGCGGCAATCTCTGCGGTGAGTCTTGTCCGTCTTCAATCTTGATTGTACATAAATTCTTCTCAAGAGCGTAAGAGCTGAGAGAAAAAGGAGAAGAGCAGTGGGCTAGGCCCCCTTTTATAGGACTAGGGCTGTGCTAGGCTCTGAGGGTGATTGGAGCGGTAGATCGTTTGATCTTCTCAGGCGGGAAGCGGAGCTTCCGAGAGACTATGCATCAGCGAAAGCCTAAAGGGCTGAAGCAACATATGAAATAGAACCTGTTCTCTCTCCTTAGGCCCTCCTTTCTCCTCCATCCTCCTGTCTCCTACCCAAATTCCTTTCCTCACCTGTCTCTTGTCTCCTGCTCTCCTCCTCATCTGCATCTTCTCTTCTCCATTTGTGCCGTCTTTT
Organism: Neogobius melanostomus; assembly: GCA_007210695.1. Taxonomy (NCBI): domain Eukaryota; kingdom Metazoa; phylum Chordata; class Actinopteri; order Gobiiformes; family Gobiidae; genus Neogobius; species Neogobius melanostomus. The sequence continues at coordinate 52,978 of VHKM01000366.1, forward strand.
TTCTATTTGGTTTAAAATCAATGTACCATATCTAACAAGTGCAATGTCATGTAGGAACTAGTTGATGTCCACAGCGAAAGTGCCTTGGTTCTATCGTGCGCTCCAGACCTCCCTGCATGAAGACGGCTCCAATTTTTTGGAAGACATCGGAGGTAAGTGTGCACAAAGAAAACTGTTCACTGACTGGATTTGTATTGGCATTTTTTTGTATGTTTCTTTATTTTGTAGTTGAGGCTAAAACTATATATATATTTTTTTTCATTTTAGACAGCAGCTTCTCATGAAATGTCATTGGGTCTTCTCTCAATCAATGCCGAGAAAGCTGACATGTCAACCATCTGTACGCTCCACCCCGCACCCCGGTCTGCAAAGGATACAGACGTGGCAGTACAGGTACTTTCTGTAGAGAATGCATTGGTTTGGGACTGTGACTGGCACAAGGATTGTTGTTAACTTTAAGGACAGAGACAAGAACTTTAAAGAGGCAAGAACAAACTGCAAATGCGCCAATTTTAGAACTTTTATCGGTCTTTCTCTCTTACAAAACAACCGTACTGCCTCTTTTTCTTTTTGTTGCTTTACTCACTTATCCTCATGCTAAATTATTTTCGTGATCAGCAGAACTAAAAACACTCCTCTCCACATGCAACCTTCTGTTCACAATGTACAAAAAATATTTTTTGTTGTAGGATAAATAGTTCTCATTCTGATAGACTTCATGTTTGGACAATAATATCTTGAGGGGTCCTCGGCTGTACTCCGCTTAATCCGCCCCACCCATGCCTATTTTTGCCACGGATCAGCACTTGCGCTGTCATAACACTTCCGGTAGAGCGCGGAGTCCGTTCTATAAGTGGAGAACAAGGGAAAATGTTTGCTGCTAAATATTATATACAGAAGATTGATTTGTGTAAAAGGTTCAATGTTAATTTGCAACAGCAAGTCGACATCTATTTCTCTGCGAGGCCTGAGAACGGCTTTGTGTCTGTGTAGAACTGAGTTTCTCTGGTGGCGTCCACTCGAACTGCTGGAATAAGGTGAATGAACTTGTGTAATGTTCAAGAAAGTTTAAGTTGTAAAGAAATTGTATTTATTACACAATAAATGTTTTGGTTTTAAGTGTAGTTTGACTTTAAATATTTGCATTGTTTAGTAAAAACAAATAAAACTATTAAAGTCAATAGTAATTACAATTTTATTTTCTAAATGGTTAAAGATGTTGATTTGAATGTAATAAAACCTTTCGGGTTTTGTGTACCTGAAGGTTTTTAGTCAAAATAAATTGAAAATATTAATGATAGAAAACATAAATTTTCTTGGTGAATACTACTTAAAGTAATACCGCTTAAGTCAAAAAAAAAAATTTTTTTTATGGAATCAGTTTCATCAATCTATTTGAGTAGAACTAACTTGTCAGGGTTTACAGTGTAGTAATCGGGTCGGACCATTAGGGCGACAACCCATTAGTCCGACGTCTCATTATTCCGAAAATGTCCCATTGAGTAGGGGTTGAAAATGAAATTAGGTTCAGGCAAGAGTCCACTAAGCTTAATGTTAGGGCCAGTGGTTGTATGTCACATGTTGTATCCGAGGCTAGATATTTGGAGTGTGGTTCAGAGCTTTCTCTTGGAGAAGTCAGAGCTGAGCTGTTGAAGCTTAATGCTAACTGGTAGCATGCTAACATCTTAAACAGCTTAAACACTGACTCACTGGTTTCTTCACATAAACGTGCGTCTCTGGGGCTGTGTTTTTACTGTTATCTTCTTGAGCAATGATTACGATTGCATAAAAATGCCACTGTCAATCAGTTGTCTTTCATTTATATCCTGAGTAGAGATAGCCTGGCCTTAACCATCCGTAAACTCCGGTCAATTATATTTTCCCTGCATGTACGTCTGGGTTTGATCTCAGTGGCTGCGTTTCATCGTTTGAATTTCAACCTACCACTGGGCGAGCGGGGGAGGCGGACCCGTGCTGTCGGTGACGTCAAGCATTTGCACCGCATTTGCTGGTTGTTCGGTAATGGCGGCGGATACGAACGTAAAGGAAGCTCTTCAATCCGTTCTGGCTCGGCTCCCAAATATCCAGAAATGATAACTGAAGCCTTAGAATGCGTAAGGAATGCTCCCAAGAGTTATGATAGCTGCTTCACTTAACACGGGCGCACTACATACGTCATGACCACGCGCTAGCGAAAATCAGATCCAATCGTTTCAAAGGAGTTCACCCCTCCCACCTGTTAACGGAGCTCAATTGAGAAAGTCCAGACCCTCTGTACGAATCGAGTACGAGGGTATGGTAAAACCAGGCTAGAGTAGAGATATTGTTACATGTTGTAGTCAATGGTTGTAGTACTGCATAATTCTACTTCGGTATTCAAAATGGCCACCATAACAACACAAGTCACATGACTGAAAGGCATGTTTATCTACACAGAGCTGTCAAATCATTTTCCTTCTTATGGTTACATGCACTGGTAGGCCATGAGACGGGACCCCAAATTTGGGCTACCGGTACCATTTTGAGGGATTAAATTTCCTTTTGATTTTCATGAAGGTACATATCTCTAGTGTTGGAAAATGTGTGATAGCATCTGATCCATGGTAGTTTTCATGAGAAATCAACACTTTATCATCCCATCTCAATATACGGTGTTCAGTGACTACTAGAGATAAAAATGCCTCTATAATCCAAGTGGTTGTTCTCTTCTTTTGCAAAGTGCAGGATCTTGCAGACCATCAATAACAGAACCAACATTCATTGGCTTTTCAGAGAAACTGAGTAGTTAATGGCCTGTCCATCATTATAATTTGCTGTGTAATCTTAAAAAAGGTTAACTACCAGATCGATTAGGTGAATGGTTGTATATATCTCCGAAACAGGTTGTGATGGAGACTTGTGTGTTTTGCATTGAAAAGAGCAATGTCTGGGCTTTAATATGATGTGTCAACCACCTTTTTTAGGTCGCTGGGGGGCTGAGAAACGTTATGTTGAAAATTGTGAAAATCGTTCAACTGAACATAGTGTATATGATTTTATCTGATCCCATGCTTTTTCTGATTTGGACTTTTTCATGTAATTCTAAATGATACTGCCTTGTGTTTGCAAAAACTAGCAGCAGGACTTAATCGAAAGGCAGTGATTCCAGCATCCATTAAGGCACATATCTTCACCAATCCAGCATGGGACAGCAGATATTGATCGACTAGAGGAGACAATCACTGGAAAGGAGACATCACACATGGTTAATGGCATAGCAGTATAGGCAAAGGTGTATGGGTCCTCACCTGCCCAGTGCTGAACTTCCATGAGTTGAAAAGCTACAGTAGATTTCAATTGAGGCTGAACATACTACTTTAGATGCTGATGTGGCTGGAGCACATGTTGGACCACATCCACTCATGGAATGGAATGACCATGCCTAAGAGATGAAAGAGTCGAGCCAGACTTCCTCAGTGCAAAACATGGTGTGGATCCTTATGAAGCAGCCACAAGCTGAACATCAAATTGTCCCAAGCTGGACTGGTTTCATCATAAAATAAGATAATCCTTTAGAGATCCGTGATAAAATAATCCATGACAAAGTAGAAATCTGAGAGGATGTAGTAGCACCTTACCACAAATGTGCCAGCTACTGAAAAGAGCACTGTGTATGAGATCTTTAAGCGTTCTGATCTCATTTGTGAAGAGTTGCATCTGGATTCAGTGGTAGTTGTCCTAGAGTCTGGGACAAAGCCATTTATGCAGCCAAAATTGCTTGGATGCATAAAGAACAATTCTGTGGTCTGTGGGACGTCTGCTGATCTTGGCTCCTCTGCTGAGGGACTCTTTCGGCCCTGGGTCTCTATAGTCTGGATCTCTCCTTCTGTGGTTTCTCTTTTCTCCCCTGGGTTTTTAAGTATTTCCTTGCTATTCTGGAGAGTCTATGGACAGGGGACACCCACGCTTCTCCTCATCACCTGCTGCTGACATTTACATGTAATTGGACATCATGTTTATGTTTGCGTGGATGCTTCACTTGCCTGGACTTTACATTGTCTTATTTACTGTTTTGTTTAATTGCCTTAATGTTTAGTGCAGCCCTGTGAGGCAAATCCTGTTGTGATATTGGGCTATACAAAACCATGATTGATTTACAATTCATACTAACTGCAATGCATTGTCTATTCTTGGGAGGAGATTTCAGGATGTGGGCTGAGGGATGTTTGCATTGAAGCTGGCATCGTTGCTGAGGGACCCATAAGTGGGGTGATGGCTGGGAAACACTATTACCGTGCAGAGTACACAAGTGCATTTATGAAGCCATGATGAGACTGGCATGGTCAGAATTCACTAATCAGTTAGAGACCAGACTAGCAATTTTGGAATGTATGAGGTCAACTCCTTTTTAGCGCAGGCGGTTGCTTTGGCCAGCTGTTTGACATTCAGTTTTGAACAGTCCACTTTTATCTGGAGGTGTCCTAGACCTCCGCCATAGCAATGGCGATCTCTCAGCTTGCTGGATATCATATGTGGAATTTGTGGAGGATGTAGTCCTTGGTCTTTTAACAATCCTCACGTGAAGGAATTTGGACTTTTGACATTTCTCCTGCTCCTACCATGGTGTTTCACCTATGACAATGTGAACTACGCTCAATATCTGTCTTCATGTTATAAAAGGTGTTGATGTTACCTTTAGAGATGTTGCCAAGTCTTTTCAATGGCACTGAGTCAGTGTGGACAAAGCAGCCAAACCTAATCTTATTCTGAGCAGAGAACTGTTCATAGAGAACTCTTTTTGCAAATGTCGGTGATGAGTGCTTTAGAATCACAGCTCAGGGCAGTGAGTTATTACCAACTCTCCAGTGCCAACAAGAAGAAGCTGATGGTCGTCTTCTTCTCCATGCCACCCATGCAGTTGAAGAGGGGTATAATGCTGTTGTTATCTGCTCAGAGGACACAAATGTTTTGGTCATGTCCCTTGCTTTCCATGACACAATTTGGGCACCTTTGTACAAAAAGAAATACTTTTGTGCTATGAAGGGTGAGATAGGAAGTCATCAGCTTACACCATGCCGAGACTGCTTAGTGAAGCATGCCCAAAGAGCTAACTACCAGGCTGTATTATGGAAAGGGACCCTCAAGCACCTAGCCCTGTTGGTCATGGATTGAAGATCGAGTCTGTGAGATGAGTTGACCAGCTGGTAGTTCAGTGGATGGACCAGCACCTGAAGCTCAGATAGATTTATTGGCCTACAACTGTCCAAGACACTTCGTCCACTACAAATGCAAATGGACTCAAGTGCACGGATATGAGCCAGATATTGAGCATCAAACATGTTTTAGAAACTGATGAAAGTGATGATGAAGTGGACATGGGGAGTCATTCCTATACTAGATGTGACAGATGTATAATGTGCACTATGCCACAAATCAAAGAGTAAATAAGTACAGTGGGTGAAATGTACCTGTTGTAATAGGTTAAGTCGCATGAATTGCATTCTTTGTGTAAAACAATGGCATAGCTATTAGAGTGGGTTGTCTCATGATCGGAAGGTCAGGGGTTCGAATCCCAGGCCCTGAAGAACACGGTCGTTGTGTCCTTGGACAAGACACTTCACCCTCCTTGCCTACAGTGTCTGTGTACACTGGTGTATGAATGAGAGAGTGAATGGGTGACTGGTTCCTTGCTGTAAAGCGCTTTCGGCCTGAGGAAGGTAGAAAAGCGCTGTATAAGTGGAGACCATTTGCCATTTACCATAAAAGGTTCATTTAATTCCTGTTAAATTTGTTGTAAATAAATGCTTGTGCTCATGTTCCAAACCTTCTCAAGACCAGACTGAAAATGATTTATCTTCTGACAACGCTATGATTTAATGTATGCATGAACCCTACCGCTTACTTTTCCCCAAAGGCACATAATGTCGGTTTGGAACCCTTAAAAAAAACTCTTTTTCATTAATACTTCATTAATAAAGAAACAAATATGGGAAATCTCGGGCATTAGACAGACATATGTAAAATGCCACCAAGTCAGAGTTCACTTAACCCTTTTTCTTGTGATATTTGAAAATCATCCACCATATCCAAAAACTACCTTGAATCTAATGCTATCACACATTTTCCAAATACAGGGTCATATATCTACACAAAAATCACCATGTAGTTTAATCCCTCAAAATGGTACCGATCGACCCTCCGTCTCACGGCCTATGGGAAGACTGTGTGGCGATAGAGGGTTGCGGGAAATTAAACATTTGCACTAAGTTAGTTGATAAATGAAAGTATTATGCTCCAAATGCCAAAAAAACACAGAATGGCATTAAAATATCTCATCAACTCCATCGTCAGTGCAGCGTGTGCAGGGGGAGTGTGGGTGAGGGGGAAAGCTAGGAGGGGCCGGGGGCAGAGCAGGGTTCAATCCTGACACCTACTGACCAAAAGAATAGCTGAGGGCAGCTTTAAGGTGATAACGGAGCTACAATTGTTGAAATTAAGACAAAAATATAAGCTCTAGTCTTCATATCCTTATGCATAGCTTTTGATGGTAAATAAGGTCCTATCTATGAACAGCTTTTGCTATGTTATAAAATGCATTATCTGCTAAATATTTAAAGTCTCTATACCAATTTTATTTATGTATGTATTTTGTCCTTAAATATACTGTAAACTTCTGACCGTTCTCACTTGTTTGACCTACACGTATTTCGGAAATGAGGTATGGCTACTTATGTGATGTCAGTGCTTGGGTAGACAACACGTTTACAGCTGTTTATTTTGCTTTTATTAACCCAATCCACAATATAAACTTTTCTATCTTGTTTATTGCTCTGCTGATTGCTTTGCACATTTCAACTGAGTTTTTTAATGAAACACAACATGTATCTAAAATGTTAAGAAAATAACCTTTGCAACCTTCGCTAATGCTACAGTCCCTTGATCCTCCTTATTTATTTATTTATTTATTTATTTGACAGGGACGTTGCACAACAAATGTGTTGTACAGACCAGAGATAGCTACAAGCTAATTTTCATCTGTAATCCCTGGGCAGAGGCAAAGTGACAGCAGGTTTATACAGTGGCCAGTACACATTCTTACTTAAGTCCATTCACAATATAAAATATAAAATACAGATAAAGCTCCTGCAAAAGGATCACTTCAACAAACATTCAGATGCAATATTTACAGTATTTACACTTGCTATTACAAATATCTACAGTTTATAAAAAAAGATTGTACCTTCATACTTTCTTAACAATCCCCCGATTAACCCTTCTGCCAATGCTCTGGTATGTAAGACTCTTGTGCTTGTGAGCTGGGCATGTTTTCCTTCTACGCGCTGCTTTACTGCTGCTCTCTTCTCTTCTTCTGTTGTATGCCGCTCACCAGCCACAACCTGCGCCTTCTACAACTTCTCCTTCCTCAGCCCGCAAGGCCTCAACTTCTCCTCCTCTCCCACCGCTGCCCCCTTCTGGTCAGATACTCCAGTTTGCAGTTGAGTTTGATTTTTTTCTCAAAGACTGTAATTTTCATCATATTTTTTGAATACATTTTCATTTTGCAGGAGCATACAGCTTTTTTTTGTATAAAATATTCTGAAGCTGTCATCTGTACATTGTTGTACCTCTCTCACCCTCACTTATTTTAAATTCACAATCCTCAGTAACAATATTACTGTTATGCAATGTTCTGTTGGTCAAATGTGTTACATATTCATAAAACAGGAGAATTATTCTTATATTTTTTTTGACAGAACTTATTAAGTTAATAAGTTAACTTATGCTACGTTATGAATAACTTAATTAAGTTATCAATAACTACATTCATTATTAAAAACTGAATTCATGTGGTCTGGGGAGCTTGTTTTCCTGAGATGTGACATCATTAATTGTGTTTCCATCAGAGAAAATGTGCATCTGTCTAAAATGCGCATAATTAATGCTTATAATAAAAGCGAATTTTCAAACGTTTCCATCCAAGAGTGTTTGCGAATCGTGGCTTTGGTTACCTGGTTACAGCAGGCAGCTGCATGACGCAATTGACCTCCTTCACGTCCTTTCGACGTGAAGGAGCAGCGACTTTACTCCGAGCTCCTCCCAGGTAACTGAGCTAATCACCCGATATCGAAGGGTGAGCCCAGCCACCCTGTGAAGGAAACTCATTTTGGCCGCTTGTATTTGCGATCTCGTCCCTTCAGTCATTACCCGGATCGGTAAATCGACTCGGCTCCCTCTTCACCACAACAGTCCGATACAGCGACCGCATCACTGCTGATGCCGCACCGATCCGTCTATCGATCTCACGCTCCATCCGTCCCTCACTCGTGAACAAGACCCCGAGATACTTGAACTTCTCCACTTGAGGCACTTGATTAAACTCGTATATAAACAAAACGGCTAATGCTACACAGTTAGCTCATATGATGCTAACGTTACATGAACGTTTCTCCAAACCAGATATAATTAAAAACATGCGACATAACGTTATGTTGAAAGCTGTGACCGTCACTGATGCAGTGGTTTTGTTACAGTTGTAACATTAGCTGCTCCTCCACTGGGGGGCGCCATTACTGTCTTCATCTCGTATACGAACTCATAGCAGTCTTGAGGTTTCTGAGTTTACAAGTTGTAATTACCAGTTGGTGCGGTGTTCCAAGGCATTTTTCCAAGTTACCAGTTATCAGTTGCCTGGAATGCACCATTAGTCCGGGAACAGTTAAATCACATCTGTTATCACGCCACTGCAGCTGTTTCCATAGTAATGATAAACAACTGAGCAGGAAAAAGTGAAATAACTCCTGCCCAAACGAACACTTTCAGTTTGTGTTCTTGACTTGTTTAATCCTTGATCACTAAAGTCATTCCTTTGACTCAAATGAAACACGTCTTTGTTTGACACTAGTTCTTATTAGACCAGTTTCAAACTAATAAATTATAATATCCTTTTGTTAAACTGAAGAAGGATTGAATGTGGGGAGGCACAACACTAAACAGAATCTCAAAACAATTTTAACTTTAAATCCATACATTTTAGTTGTTTGGATTTTATCAGAAGTTAATAAGTAGATACCTGGAATTCAGCAGTATTTTTCATTCTTATTGCTTGTTTTTGCCACTTAACTATTGGGTCATGGTTTGTTTTACACGTATTTCCCCAGATTTCTGAACAATACGATAAGTAGGGCAGCACAAGAGGAGTACAGTAGATGCAGACACTTTGTATTCAGGTTTAGTTTTGTAGAGTATGGCTGGGCGATAAATCGAATTAATTCAATTAATTCATGCTTTTAAAAACAGACGAAAATGGCTAAATCGTAAAATCGTGTCCGCTGCTCCATGCCCCCCCACGTGCGCCGTGTTGCCAATTTAGCAGCGTGTTCAACCGCTCCGCAGCGACTGTTTTCTGAAATGTCACCCGAAGAGAACCCAGAGACTTTCTGACGATCTCTGCTGCTTTATAAAGGCGCGTGTTGTGTTTTCAGAGCGCGCAATAGAGATTTCTTCCACTAAAACTGAGTTTTCCCCCAGTCTGATCCCCTCCCTTCTCTCACCCTGATGCTCTGAGTGCAGCTTAACTCCGCCCCTTTCCCCTTGAGTCTCCATGGAGACGGTTGTTAATCACAGCAGAGGCATGAGGATGAGAAAACTAAAATGCTTTTGAAAACTCCATGGCTTATTTAGTTTTATGTTTGAGAGCAGACAAGGAATATTTAAAAGAGAAATAAAAAAATGTAATAGCCTGGCTAACGCCAGACTGCTGTGTGCGCTCGAATCTTTTCGAACTTCACAACAGCCTGGGGACCATGGCCGACATTTTTCCATGGATTTGGGCACCAATCACAGAACGAGGAGGGACGGTAAGACGATGACGCGCTATTTGGCATACGGAAGCTTGTAGTTTATTTAGGGATAAAAAAAAAATATATATATTTACAGATCCAACATGACAGCAGCAGACGCGATGCCATCTTTCGATCAAGCTTTAGAACGTGTTCTAAATAGTTTAGCTCAAAAGTTGACAGCAGGTACGTCATACGTCATCTGATACCATGATACGATTGGCTACGTGCAGATGCATGAGACATTCGTAGCGCCCAATAAACGGCTATGGACAATCGTAAACCACACCTCTCCTACGAGAAAATGAATTGGTGGTCCCCAGACTAAATATCACTTGTGATTTTAGTCTGGCGTTAGCCAGGCTAATTTTTTAATGGGCCTAATTGTGGGTGATATTATGAATCTAAATATGAATGGTCTGGACTCTGAGCAGTTGTCTTATCAGGAGACCTTTAAAAAAAAAATCCAATAAAATCAATTAAAATCAAGATTTTCATTTTTGTACTCTCCACACGTTGAAACACTATGTCCTTCTGCTCCTCATTTTTCGGCCATATTCGCATTTCTGCAACAACACTTTATTGCCCACATAAGATGTGATAATAAGACAAAATTACTTCCAGCACTTTGGGTACAAGTTTAGCTTACGCCACTTATTCATTCCTGCTTCCATTATCTGCACATCCACATTTTTGTGTTCAGTCTATCTGCCCTTTCTAATGACATTAAAGTCTCCTGAAATAACCCCCTAATGGACTGGAAGACATTGAACACAAAAACCCATCTACTTCAGAATACTCTTACCGCTGAGCCTGTTCTGTTTACAGAAGAAAACAACACGCACGGAACATCATGTCACATTTTGCAGTTTTTTTAAACTTATTTAACACGACTCGTTGGCCCCATTTTCTTGTCCGTATGGGTGAAGTGTGTGTGTGCCCACCAACCATTTACCAGCCAGTTCAAACCTTGCCAAAAACACCATTCACACCCATTGCCCATTCGTTTAAAGAGGAACTAAACACTTTTTTCGTGCTTTATTGCTCATCATTTATCACAAATGAAACAGAAATCAGACTTCTGCGCTCATTACACAGGACTAACTGTAATCAAGTAGCGTTTTTTTGTTTTGTTTTTCATTCTTGCTTGTATAAATATGGCAGGGTTCGTACTGTCATGGAAATCCTGGAAAAGTCATGGAATTTTAAAATCAAATTTCCAGGCCCTGGATAAGTTTTGGAATTTAAGTCATGGAAAAGTTTTGGAATTTTGAGAAACTTATTTCAGAATCCTAAAATATAGTAGAAAAAAAATAATGGGTAAATTTAAAGTAAATAAGGAATCGCTCTCTCGCTCTCTCGCTCTCTCGCTCTCTCGCTCTCTCGCTCTCTCTCTCTCTCTGTCTGTCTGTCTCTCTCTCTCTCTCTCTCTCTCTCTCTCTCTCTCCGCCCTCTCTTTCTCTCTCGCTCTCTTTCTCTCTGACACCCTTACCTAATCGAAAACTCACCAAACTTTGCCCAAAATTCAGGTCCGGTGAAAAATTAATTTAAATGTGTGTTTCATATTGGGGAAATAAAAAAATCTAGATTTTTGAATAAAACTAAATCTGTAAAAACTCCTATTTGGCCTTGTTTTTATTCTTAAACTCATTAAATCAGGGATTCTGTAGGAGCTGTCTCCCCCAAAGGAAATGACCATATTTGGATTACAGCGTCGTCTCGGTATCAGGCACTTGGATACCAAACATGTCGATATTTGTAAATGACAACGAGTTGTTGGAGTCACTTCCTAGATAAATCTCCCATGCTAGTTTGGTCTTTCTTTTTTACTCTGATATTAAAACTAAGATATTAATGCTCGCATTCAAAGGGCCCATCTCACCGACCTGGAGACTAGTTAGAGACTCGAGTCGCCGCTGGTCACAGAGATGTCTCTGAGACGTCCCCTGGAGATAAGGCGAGTCTCCAGGTCTGGGTGAAACAAACAGGTTCAATTTCAGCAGAGTCTTTGCGGTCTCAAGCAGCTGTGGCAATTTTGTTTTCCTCAAACAAGTTTCTGTGACCAAGGAGATCTCAAAGAGTCGTATGGAGTCTCTTTGAAGCCTCCTTATATCCGACAATCAATCAATCAATGGTCTCGGCTGTTCCAAGACATTAAACCCTTGCACGTCTTTGCTGTGGCGGGTTCCTCCTGCCAAAAGAATATTATGTTCTTCTAAGTTTCCTCAAAGCTGCGGCTTATTGTGCAAACACTGTCTTCAAACGGCGCAGTGACCACGAGCGTCAGATCCGAGCGCATTCTCTGCCAAAAGAGTTAAAGAGGCGCTGTATGTCGGAGAGAGAGGTGTTTGAGCTCCTGTTTGGAAGGAGAACAATGGAAAAGCGGGGAACGCAGCCCACTCAGGCAAAAATATACACATGGGCACGGAACCCGAGGAAATATTCTGCAATAATAATAATGACAGCCTGGATTTAGATGTTTGACAAGGTTTGCAAAGACCTTCTCAGTGTGAGGAAAAGAGCGCCAACCCTTCAGCCAGAGAGAGAAGTTACAAAAGATCTGCCCCCTGCTGGAGCCACGAAAGAGGAGCGCAGACTTTCACCTCTGCACCCCCGAGCTCATTCTCCCCAGTTTGGCTTTACCTGAATCTGAAAGCTTCTTGAACAAAGTGTCTAAAAACAAGACGAAAACGTAGTAAAAAGTGACAAAAATGTGTGACGACAAAGCAGTAAAAACGGCGCAAAAGATCAGACAAAAAAGCAATGAAAAGAAATGTCACGACAGGTTGCGACAACGCAGCAACGACGCAGGGAAAAAGATCGTAGTATTTGGACATTTTAGTCATAGTTTTAGTCTCATGAAAAACTTTTAATTTAGTTTTAGTCCAATTTTAGTCGTCAAAAATATCACTTCCACTAAAATTAAGACTGCATATTTTAGTCGACTAAATGAACACTGGCGGCTACAGCAGTAACTTACCAAAAAAAAGCATAATACAAGTGTAAGGCATTATTATTATTATTAAGATTCAGTTTACAATTTATACTTTGATGACCATGACTAGCGAGATGGAAAACACTGATATGTTAGTAATTTCAGGACAAATCTGAAGTGACTAAACATCATAAATAAGCCTGGTAAAGGGTGAGTCTGTTGTTTCCTGTGTTGGTGCTGCATGTTTCCAGTTCTCGTGTGTGATAGCGGTGGATCTGAACTTCCTCTGGTTCATGTTGTGTGTCTGTGTGTTGTGTGTCTGTGTGTGTTACTTTGGCACCGGGCCTGGCAGACTTTAGCAGGAGCCCTGGAGGAGATGTCACTCTCTCTGGGGATGAGAAATCTCCACATAAACAAACATGGAGAGGGAGAGCGTGGGAGGAAAGAGCAGCATCACTCCGTAACCGTGGAGACGGTTGTTCTGCCTCAGAGCCCGATATGGAATTAAATCTTTTAGGCCTGAAACGCCTGGAAAAAAAGGCCTGTGAAACCTGAAAACGATTTCAGAAGAGACCCCGGAAACCTGAAGTTCCAGAAAGTTCCAGAAAACCTGAAGTTCCTGAAGTGTTCAGCAATTGTGTCAAAGTCTACTAAACAATTGATTTCTCTGTAGCCTCTGTAGCAGATAGGAACAAAATTCAAGTATTTGAGAGCTTACACTTTATTTAAATACACCTTCACAAAAATAAAATATGTAAAAGCAAAGTGAAATAAAGTGTATATAGCCCTCTCATACTAAAATATAGGCCTATATTTTTTATGTTAAACCTTTGTAATTTTGTCTTTTGAGGTCACTTCAACAATGTCTAGCAGCTTCTCTCTAAACCCAAAACAATATCCACTCTTTAAATACAATTTAATTAATTGTTTTATATAGAAACATGGGAAATAAATATAATAATGATTAAGCTATAAAGAAATAAAAAGCTGGTGATGGGGAAGGGCAGCGTATCCTGCTCCAACACAGTAAGGAGGAGGAGGAAGCCCCTCCGAGAGGAGAAGACACAGCTCTCCTCTCGTCCCGCACTCAACTTCTCAATAAAACTTTGTGATGGAAAGAGCAGAACAACTGTTTTCTGATCGTTTCTGAGTAAAATCTTTTGATCGAATCAAGCTGTGAACATTGCATTTACGTGTCAGCTCTATAAACGAGACAACTGAGAATGAGGAGTCACGTGCCGAGTTGGGGTGATGTGGGGGGGGCTCTGAGCCAGTCGGACATATTGGCTGCGGATTGGGAGTACGCCCCCAGAATTTCACGCATTCCTCATATTCCAGAGCACTTTAAATTTTGCGCATTTACGTTTTCGGCGAGACAGAGACGGGTCTACGAATACGACCCAAAAAAAAGGAAGAAAGTAAAGCAATGCAAAGAGATAAGGCGAAAGAAAAGGGACTTTACAGGAACAAGCTCATGCCAAGCACAAAACAGCGGTATTTGGAGAAGCTTGCGGACATTCAAAACATCGACCCATACGATCTCCCTGCAGCGGAGACCCAGACCATTTACCTCCGTGCACAAACATGGACATAGTAAACTACCTTGTATTTGGTGTAAGTTACTACACGATGCTGGAGTTTAAAAGCCACACGTCTTTGGAAAGTTACAAGACTTTCTGCTGTGGGTCCAGGACTTGGCTCTACAAGCCTCCCGCTGGTGAGAACAGCGTTGTACTGGCAAAAGTAACTTTCTTTACATGTGTTTTAGTGTGTTGTCATTACATTGCATTTAGCAAAATGACAAAGTAATAAAGTGCGTGTTTCGTAAACACTTCATTGTTACGAGAGGTTCAATGTACACAAACGTTTCCAACATGTTTTGACAGGTCAGAGTGCGACTTGCGCTCCTTGATGTTGTGTCCATTTCTGTAACCTAAAAAACTGTGTCCCATTGTTCCTATGTTTTCCATGTCTATCGTGTGAGGTATTGGAGCAGTTTTTAACGCAGCAGTGACTTCCAGGCGGTAAAACAGTGCGGAATAGTAAGAACCTCCACTACTACGGCGTTAACAACACATGTAAACGATGTGTATTGTCGCAGGACTGCAACCACTATGGCAGCGAGGGGGGGATCAAAGGGGGGGGGGGGGGGGGGGGCCGGGGGTTCTGTGCCGTGACGACAACTCCTCATTCTCAATAGCTGGGTTGCAGCCCGAAAAAGTGAATATCTCCACAAATATGTCACCAAATTAGACGAAACAAAAAGAGTTGTGACGCTGACGGTCCCACGCCTCTATTCTGTTGCATTTCATTGGCTCAAAGGCCGACAGTCGGTGCAAAAACACCCTTATACTTGAAAATTGACGCTTTCCTGGCCTCAATGGTAGAATTGCGTAAGAGTGCCCCGGCTTTAATGGTAGAAATGCGGCAATGCTTTCCCGGCTTAAATGGGTTAAACACATGTATGAAGTGTTTTACTGAGATTACACGAGACAGTTAAATGCTCTTAAAGCCAAAGGAAGAGTCAATTTACGAAGTATACACTGTTTTGTCTTTGTGAGGATTTATGTGTAAAACCTGCTAACCCTGTAGTTTCGACTTGTATATTTTGAAGTTTGAGCCGACTAGTTTACTTTACACACAGGCCAGTCAGTGAAGGGGTGTTACTCTAATTTAGCGGAACGCTGCTAGAATCCAGAGTTGGTAAGTGAGGAACTTTGATGAATTATAATTAGCTGATGGTAAATGGTCTCAATTTATCGAGTACTTTTACCCAACGTAGTTTACATCAACACTAAAACCACTCACCCATTCACACTCTCATTCATACACCAATGTATACAGACAATAGAGGCAGACACCGGTGTCTTGCCCAGGGACACAACAATATCTGCATCTGATTCTGCAGGAGATTCGAACCGCCGACCTTCCGATTATGAGACAACCTGAACTGTCTGTCGCTGTAATTAATAAGTGTCAAACGTATTAGAACCAAACTAATATCTAATAGAAAAAGAATTTGCAGATTTTTATTTGTGTTAGTATTAAAAAAAAAATAAAAAAAAATAAACAGTCTTTCCTCAGCATAGCATTCAAGCATTCACTCTCACAGTCAAACAAAGGTCAACATGTCAGAAACTGTGATCACCAGCATTTTGCCACAGTGCAGTGGGACCTGGTGCTAAGGAGCAAAGGTTACTTCTATCTCCTGCTTTAATGAATTGTGTTGTATCTTATCTTTAAAGAACCATTTGTTTTATCCAATTTTTGGTCAGATTATCAGATTATTAATGTCATAATAAACCTACACTTCTTATAGATCGATTGAAGCCCACCACTCACTTCAACTGACAAGTAAACATATCATTTAAGACATGTCATGTAAAATTTCTGTTGATTTATAAAAATGACTAATCATATCACCAGATTTTAGGTAAACATATTCAAATCCATCTTGCCCCTATTGACTTCACTTATAACAATTTCATTATTGATTTTAAAGGTTTAGTAATACTATTACAGACACATTTGTCCCCGTCGGCAGAGGGACTTCCATCAGCCCTGTGCCTGTCCATCCAAAGTGGATCTCTCCTTCTCTGGTTCTCCCGAGGTTTCTCTTTTCTCCCACTGGGTTTTTGAGTTTTTCCCTCACCGTGTATCAGAGTGTAATGACGGGGGCAGCCCCTGCTGCCGACGCTTATTTGTACATCACCTCTGTTGGAAATTATGTTTGCCTAAACTTTACATTGTCTTGTTTATTGTTTTGCTGCATTGTCCTAATGTTTGTGCAGTCCTGTGAGGCAACTCCTGTTGTGATACTGGGCTGTACAGATTGATTGATTTAGATTTCATCACAGATATAGCTCCCCTGGTCATGATTGGGGTAGCTCCTGGTTTATAAAGCCCTTGGAAAGCCAAATGTGTATCTATGTCAAGTTTTGAGCTTTGTGCATTGCAGTTGTGTACATCCAACCATTTTTAAAAACAATATACACTAACTAACAGTTCTTTTACAGTATGTTTCAATCAATACAGGTGCAGTCAAAATATAATGGACACATGGCCAATGACCAGAGCAGAGGTAGCAGACAAACCAGCAAGAGCACCGTGTTATTTTTATTTACTTGGGAGCGGTTTGTTAGAGGCTTCATTTAAGGGTTTCGGAATCAGCCTCAGTCAGTTTCAATCAGCTCCACCTGGATCTGCAGGAGGGTCCGACTGACGGGAGTGGAAATATCATCCCTCATGTAAAACTCTGAATAATCTGATTTCTGAAGTAACGCCAACATAGAGCACAATCCAATACACATGTGCGAGTGAATGAAAGCGTGCAGAGCTTTTTCTGGGTTTAACATGATGACACAGCTGGAAAAACTAAACTCAACACTGTCGAAACAAGTGCATATTTTTCTGAAACTCTGCCTCGCTCTAAGCCGTCTCCTTCGGAGCATCCCAAAGTTTCTCCATACAATACGTCTCTAATATGAGCAGAAAAAGATCATACTAAATATAATCGATGACGTTGTCTCTGCCAAAGTTTCCTCTGAATATTTCAGCACATAATTTCCTGAGCGCGGGGTTAAATCTGGCCGGGGGGGCTGTGGCGTTGTCACTTTTGGCAGCTCGTCCTGGACTGGATTTCAACACGTAGATGAGACTCGGCTCTTTTCGGACGTCATTTGGCGGTTCGAGAATAGAGCTGCCTTTACCCTCGCGGACAGGTGCGCCAATTACCCGGCGTCCCAGGCTCCTCCGCTGCCTCCTCGCTCCCCTCCTTGCGCCTCGCTTGTCCCGGCCTTGTTCACACCTGCTAATTATGCCCTGATGTGCTCTCTACAGCGGGCCGTGTGTGCGTATGTGTGTGTGCGCGTGTGTGTGTAGGCATAAGTGGTTTACACGGCCAAAATTCAGGGTTACATACCAGCATTATGAGGTCATTCGGCTTATGAGAACATTTTTAGTGACCTCGTAATCCGAAAACTTTTTAACGACATAACTAATGTATAATTATAGTTAAAAATGTTTTATAAAGGTATAAATATTACTATACGTCTATTGTAAGATAATATTGCTTTTAGTCTGTAATAACCTTCTGTACTCTTTTGAGGCCCTCACAAATATTGACCCCATATACCATGACGTGTGTGTTTGTGTGATTTTTTTAATTTTTCGTTTTTACACAAATCCACCATTTTTTACACTTGACTTTGTGTTTTGTGTTTTTTAATGAGCTAATAAGGTCACGAGACTTACACAATATTGAAATACAGTTTCACAGACAAAGTGTGGTGCATTTTCCCATTTCTATTTTCATGCTAGCATGCCAATAGGGTGTTTTCACAAATGTCACAAATCTGGTTCAGACCCGGATGTGCTGCCATGCTGGAGATACAGCTCACGCCAATTAATGAGACGGATTATCAATTAAGGACAAAAACGCAAGGTTTCGCGATAAACCCTCGAAATCAGACCCCAAACTTCTCACACAGTTGACCAGTTGTACAACAAGACTGAATGCAAAAAAACATTTGGTAGCACTTTACATTACGGCACGTTAATAATATGGTAATATCATGGTAATAGCATGGTAACACAATGGTAATAACATGGAAATTGTGTTGTAATTACACATGTAATTTCTATGAAATTACATGTGTAATATAATGATAATAATGAAATAATGTAATTAAAAACTATTTGGTTGTAATTGTGTTGTAATATCCATGTAATTACGTCATAATCAAGTGGCACGGTAATAATATATTCATACTAAGGTAATAGCATAGTAACCAAAAGGTAATAACATGGAAATTGTGTGTAATTACATATGCAATTTCTGTGAAATTCCCAAGTAATAGCATTATGAAATCAGTGTAATTAGAAATATCTTGTTGTAATGTCTTTATAATTTCCATGAAATTACATCACAATTAAAGTAACAAAGCAATTTTAATGAAGCGGCTTATTATTTGTAATTACTATGTAATTTCTATGTTATTTTATGTTTATAGCAATATGGTAACATATAATTTATATGTAATTACTTTTTTATGTCAAGGAAATATTTGTGTAAGTACTATAGTTTTCAATATCACATGCGTGGCAATCGTAGGGTATAATTTATATGTAATTACAAAGTTGTTCCTATAAAATTAAAGTTTTTCTATGACTTAAGCAAAAAATTGGTAATACAGATGTAATTTCTGTGTAATTTATATGTCCTTACAGATGTATTGAGAAAACAGTGTAACAACTACTTTACAACATTAGCTAGTATTTTCTGCTATTTCTATGGAAATATACTTGTATTACACTTTGTATTTTTAGACAATTTCCTAGAATCAGGGCTGCAAAATTCACTTCATGCTATTCCTAGTCTATTTCATAGAAACAAAAGCAAGAAACACAGTTGTTTGTTCCTACTCTATTTCATAGAAATACATTTTGTTGTTTTTATGTAATAAACAGGAATCAGGGCTGCAAAATTCACTTCATGCTGTTCCTAGTCTATTTCATAGAAACAAAAGCAAGAAACACAGTTGTTTGTTCCTACTCTATTTCATAGAAATACATTTTGTTGTTTTTATGTAATAAACAGGAATCAGGGCTGCAAAATTCACTTCATGCTGTTCCTCCTTTATTTTCTGGAAATTACCAACATCAAAACTGCTCACAAGATGGAATACAACACTAACACAGTTTTATTAACTTTAATTGTGTTGTAATATCCATGAAATGACTTCATAATCAAGTGGCATGGTAATAATATATTCATACTAATGTAATAGCATGGTAACCAAAAGGTAATAACATGGAAATTGTGTGTAATTACATATGCAATTTCTGTGAAATTACCCAAGTAATATAATTATGAAATCTGTGTAATTAGAAATATCTTGTTGTAATTTCTTTGCAATTTCCATGAAATTACATCATAATTAAAGTAACATTACATCTAATGTAAGTAAGATGGAATACAACACTAACACAGTTTTATTAACCTATCAACGCAGCACTTAATGATCTTATGCACATTTTCTGACACCACTGATACACTGGCATTTTGACTTAAAGTGGACATATCAATCTACCTCAACATAAATAATTTGTTAGTTTGATGAATGTACATCCCACATTTAGACGGGGATTTTGCATGTAGCGCCATCTGCAGGCAGCTCAGGGCACAACAATGTAAAAACATTGAGTTTTAGTTAACCACATGTGGGCCCATGATATTGATTTTGTGATGATGGATTAAGGACTGAAATAAAATAAAAATAGATTTTTGTGTGAATGAGAATGTGAATGAGTAAAATTCTACTCCTGGTTTGTCATAACAATTCTGCCTGATATGTCATCTTGAAGACCGCACTTACATTTCTATGTCTCGATAATTGACCTATACTTGTTAGGTTTTGTTCATTAAAAACTTAAAAACAGTACAAACCAATGTCAAACAAATATTTTGAACATTACATGACTCGAACTCCCTCATAAACCAGCATTTTACATCTTAAACTTGTGAGCCATCGGGATAAGCTCCCTATCCGCTTTCATTTTTTCAATTTTTGACTTCAATTCTGGCTCCCCATCCAAAAACAATTTTACCGCGGAAGCATACTTAAGGATTGACCCTCCTGTAAAAGGTGGAATCCGTGAGGCTTCTGTTTCAGCAGCAATATTTACTTCTGTGATTATTGCAGTGAATGCCAATGTATTACGATCTATGTTGTACTTCTCGCAACTCCTGTTTATGCTCCTGTTCTTTTTGAAGGTCTTCAAAATTGCCCGGTAGCGGAGAATGATGCCTTCGGGATCAGTGACTAAAACAAAACAAAGCAAATAATAATTATTGACAATAAAAACATTAAATAATATTCATGTTTGAGTACATACTCCTTTTGCCAAAGCTTTCTTCATGTTTTCTTGGGCTCCTCTTGCTTTTCTTATACTTTTTTTTTTCCTTTCTTCTTCTGATGATGAGTCATGGTCAGAAGAACTTGAGGAACTGGAGGAGTGGGCTTTCTTTCCTAAATTAAAAGAAACAAGTCACTGATGCACCAGAAGCCTTATTTATGAAAATCTGTACAGCTGTTCAGATTGTAGTGTCCTCTACTGTGATCAGTAGCGCTGTCAACATGCTAATACGATGATTTAGCTCTCAGCAGAATGAGCACAACATTGCTTACAATTGCCAATAATCAATTTGAGCTGCTAAACTAGGAATAAAAATCACATGCATTTCAGAGCTACTCTGTAAAAACCTCAACCGGTGGATTGGCAGGTTTTAAACTAAGTAAGATTTCATGAAGACTACCGTTTGAATTTTTTTTTACTGTCTAAATCATAACAGATTTTGATTTGATTGCTTGATAAAGTGTACAACCCTTGTGATTGTGGTTCAATTATTATTTTGTTTTTGCCAAAACACCCCCACCCCTCCAAATATTGTTTATCTCAGACCAGCACTATTAACAGTTTACAACCCCACTTATAAGTTTCAGAAATATTTACATAAATATACAATATATACAAACCAGATGAGGATGCTTCTCTGTCGAGCATTTTCTTCATCTGCTCCCTTAAAAAGTCACGTTCTTGTTCAAGAGCCTTATTCCTTTCTTTCAGGTGATCTATTATTGTCAAGGCGGTTGGCGCAATTGCTGTTGTGCCTAAAATGAAAATAATGTTAAGGAAGTGTCAAAAGGATATAGGATGGGCAAAGATTATACCTACTTTCCACGTCTGCCTCTTCCGGTGGTGTAAGGCTGGTACTAGGTGCAGCTGTGGGAGTTTGAGCTCGTCTATTTTTTCTCGGAGGCATACTGAAAAAAATTCAAAAGAACAAAGGAACAGAGAAGATGTTACAATATATATTAAATCAAACATTCTCACAAGCATGGTGGGCAATTGGTTGCCCAAACAGTGACTGTATGTATGTGTATATATATATATATATATATATATATATATATATATATATATATATATATATATATATATATATATATTATAATATATATATATATATATATATATATATATAGAGAGAGAGAGAGAGAGAGAGAGAGAGAGAGAGAGAGAGAGAGAGGGAGAGGGAGAGGGAGAGGGAGAGAGAGAGAGAGAGAGAGAGAGAGAGAGAGAGAGAGAGAGAGAGAGACAAAACACTCCCTACAACTCCAGTAATAAAAAATAAATAAATAATAATCATCTTTTATAGCTACAGGTTTAGAATCAATTCATTTCAAAAAAATTTTTCATTGCTATAATAATGTGATATTGACTTATAGTATTGTGATCTTCAGGAATAAACGTTGATTTTTCGAGGTAGTGGAGCCATTGTTTATCATAGCAACACATACATTTTAATTCCTGGCATTTGTTTCATCGATGTACTCTTTTATTTACAGTCAAAATCCTTGGTGTTTCTCCCATAGCTTGGCCCCCTGTCCCTCTGCTGCCTGTGTCAACCCCGCCCACCGCTCCGTCTGTATCTGCTGGAGCCTCCCGCTAAGAAAGAGACACAAACTCCAGACATCACTGAAGTCAAAACGTTAGCAGGACTCCTGTATTTGTGCGCCACTTGCTTTTGCAATGGGCTCAAACACGAGTGGAAAAGGCTGACATTGTGACGTATCGCCAGCCCGCGCGCGTGATCGCATTGTTTACTTGTCACTCTTCAAACCCATCGTAACTTTATCGAACCGTAAAACAGAACATATGAAGCGGGTCTTTCTCAAATAAAGGGTGGCTGAAAGCTAGAAATGCGCTGACTACATTTATGGATCAGTTTAAGTTTGTTGAGATCTTGATGTTATATAAAAAGCAGGTCCATTCCTTGCGAACGGGTTGCAGCTGCACCTCTTTTCGCTCGCTCTCCCCGATTCTCTTATTATGCTGATCCCACACTGAGCCGGGGTTGGTGCATTTGTGGTTTATTGCAGACTTTTAATCAACAATGTGGTGTAGGCCATTGTAACAAGCTAACCAGGCTATCCTAGCCTTGCCACTTGCCACCGGAACATTCCACTATCAAGCGTATGGGCTGGATATAGGCTAAAATACTGGGAATATCCTGGTGTAGACCGTGGGGGTATAGCTAAAGATCTCCCTTTCTGTTTTCTCTGAGGTGACTGTAGCACAGCACAAAGCGTTGCATGTGGAGCTTCATAAACATGCAACCTCGAGGGGTAAAAAAGGCTCGCGGGTGAGACTCGGCTCTCATCGTTCACTTAAAAGAGCCGGCTCTTTGTACCGACTGGATCGTGACCGACCCATCACTACAATATAAACATGAACAGCAATGCGCTGCTGGACTACAGACCCTATGTCCGCCTGCACGAGGAAGAGAGGAGATGCGCAGCGAAACATGAGGAGGACGAAGAGGAAATGTCGCCCGTTCTTTGTAATGCACAAGCCCTGCCTTCTTACAACCTTCTTGAGGTTGCCGAGGTGAAAAGAGCCAAACGTCTTAAAAGCAAGTGCAGCCATCAATGAAAACAGTAGCGCGCACGTGCCCCAGGTAAGTCTGAGTACGACAGTTCATTTAAACACGTATTTGCAAACATACAGTACATAGTCTTAACTTCTCGTACCTTTTTGTTTGTTAATTTCTCACTTACCTGAGTGTAAAACCTGCAGATTCTTGCACGCGCCGGCGACACTTCGGAAGCGAAAGACAGACTTTCACGTGTGCTGCAGAGTTCTCAGTCTGGTCTGGGCTCATTGTTTTTTGTTCCGCCTCAATGTTGCGCTTTTAAAACTTATTAAATTAAAGTTACCATGCGTTATTTTTTCGTATTCTTAAATAACAATCTATTTTACAAATTTAATAGAGTCCCATAGCTTCGCCAAGACATTTATGGTCCTGATTATTTTTAAATCGGAGTGAATACTCGGACGGACCAGTCGGTGTCCATTTTTTACTTCTCGCGCCAATATCGATTAGGTCCGTGTTTGATACTTGGCTGTGCATTATGAACTTAACTCAGAAATTGTTGGAAAAAACCGAAAAGGGAAAAAAGAAGAAAATAGTGCTGATAAAATGGCTGCAGAAAATGAAACTTATTAGCAAAAAGAAGAGATGCTCTCTTTGTCAGAAAAGAATGAAAATGAAAAGATGTGGAAATACTAAGGATGGGTACCGTTGGTAAGTTTTGAATCTGAACTAGTAGCCAAAATAGCATTAGCTAAATAATGATTATCTTCATATACTTAGTATATTTGGTGTTTTTATTGTTGTATATCTTCAAACATAATTGAGGAAGAAATCATATTATCACTAATGTTTATCATATTATATTTGTTCTTTGCTCATATGATTTTCTCTAATCTCCTCAGGGTTTGTCGAAGCCATAGGAAATATATTTCCAAATCGATCAGAGATGGCTCCATCTTCTCCAGATCTCGGTCCACGTTGACATCATGGATGATGTATATTCACAGGTCAGTACAAATGTATATATTAAGGATGCAGAGTGTGTTTTTCAGGGTGATCTATTAATTTATCTTTGATATTTGGCATTATATTGGACAGATAAACATAAGATCCATTTTCATTTAACCTTTTTTTAAAGATAAGTTATTCATTATTGCACATTTCTGTGTCAACATTTACATATTCAATTAAGATTATGTTACCACCAGTAATTTTATATCTGCACAAAATTTAAAAGAAGATCTTTATTTATATAGCACTTTTCACAGACATGATCACAAAGCGCTCTACATGAGACAACTTCAACAGCACAACTCATTATCACTTTAGGTATCACTGAACAGATAGAGCCAACTCCGATCCTTAAGGGCTACTATCCTGCATGTTTGAGATGCTTCCCTCTTCCAACACGCCTGATTCAAATGATCAGGATCGTTATCAGGCGTCTGCAGAGCTTGATGATGTGCTGATCATTTGAATCAGGCGTGTTGGAAGAGGGAAGCATCTAAAACATGCAGGACTGGAGTTGGCCACCCCTGAGATAGAATCTGAAAATTTGGATAGTTACATTCAAAACAAACAAATAACAACAACAAACAAATACAAGTAATTCTGAACCTATGAAATTTAGACTAAACCTTTCATATGCCAATATGAAATGTTTATAAATTACAGATTTGTTATTATTACACCAATATTGTTGGATTAAATTAATGTATGAAGCTTAATTCTATAGAAAAAAAGTACTTAAGTTTTATCCCTCCTTCTTCAATATACAGTATACGATTATTACATGTTATTTATTATTTTGTTTTGGAAAAGTAATTGTTATGCCATTTTTCACCACTAAGAGCTGCACCATTCCCATTTCATGTTTATAATCAGAATAGCCCCACTGAGGTCCTGATTTAAATTCCAGGAGAGTGCTATTGTTTTTTATGGGTACACGCACAGAAATACCTTTCTATGCTGATACTTTCCATAATAAATTGTCAAATCCATGGTGCACTAACTTTTTTATGAGTCACTTCACTATTTTTGTTGCTACAAATGTACCTTTTTTTTTCTTTTGCAGGTTTGCTCAGGGACTGAGACTGAGACATGTGGATTTAATCCAAGAGGGACTCTGTAAAAGCAGTCGGACATTGTCCAAGATGTCCAAGGTTCTGAAGAAAGTGTGCATAAAAGCTGTAAAGCGGATGGAGAGGAGAGGAAGAATGAGGATTGGTGGAAGAAGGGCTTACGTGTGCATAGATGAAAGCAAATTTTGCCACAAGAGAAAAGTAAGATAAATACTGTTTTAATTGTACAGTATATTTGTGTTTTCCAGTTTTAATTACAAATGTCTAGGGTACATAAAAACTTAGATTCTACTTGACTATGAGAACCAGCAGAAGACCTAAATCAGGAGTAAATCCACTCACGGTGCGCAGTTCTGACTCTGGCCCTTGCAGGAGACCACTCTCTGAGGTTCTCACTTATGGCTCTCACTCAGTCAGAGATATTTGGTACTAGACTTTGGAGAGCCACAAACAAAGTACTTTCATGTCTATTAGCACTCGAGTCACAATTCCTGGTTCAATTCAGGACAGGAGCATTCTGAGTTTACTGATGCTATCTTTTAGCTTGTGGACAGTTTGTAGTAGTCTTACCTGCTAGAGAAAGATGCATGGATCAATTGTACTCTAAATTATTTGCATATTAAGAAGGACAAGAAAGCTGTAGAGCTTCACAATCAGAGAAAGGAAATAATTATTTAAAGAATTAGAAGAGTAAGCCAACTCTCTACTCTAAAAACTAAAGTAAAACGGTAAGAGACCTATTTACAAAGTTAGGACTTGGGCGAAAGGTGCATGCAACTTCAAGGTGTGATTTAAATATGTACCCATTTATTTCTACTATGAGGTTGATTTGATTCTCACTATCTACCAATTTTCAATGTTTACTGTTTTCCAGTATGCACGTGGAAGGTGCACCAGTGGACTGGATCAGTCCTCAAATCAAATCAAATCCAATCAAAACAACTTTATTTATCCCAAAGGGCAATTCTGTTCGCTGTTCTCTGGTCATAAAAAACAATAAAAAGGAGACACAACCACAGTCAATACATACGTCATGAACTGTAAGTGCGTCAGGACACAAGTGGACCAGTAAGATGAGGAAAAAAGAAAGATAAACACTGCCTTCCTAACTAGTATCATTTCAAATCCTGACAGCAGTCGGAATGAAAGAAGTTGAATAGCGGTTTCTTATCTGTTGGGGAGCGACATATCGCCTCCCGGAGGGCATCAGAGTAAAGTACGACCGCAAAACATGATTAGGTTGACCCAAAATCGATCAAGTCTTTTTCAGGACTCTTTCCTTATAGAGTGAGGGAGGTCTTCAAAACGCACACAAGAAATCTTACTGCACACTTTGACAATGTGGTTCAGACTGTTCTTATCTTTCACAGACAGGCCGTCAAACCAGTAGGGATGTAACGATTGTACGATTGACAATTAACCGTGATTAAATACGTCACGGTTAATCCATCGCGGAGGCTGTTCATTATCGTGTTTTCGTTGTAATAATGCCCTGCACGAAGCGGTGCGCTGCTAACCCTGTGTCTGCAGCGCACTGCCAAATCGTAGTGATTAAACACATTTTGCACTTTAAGGAGACATATCAGTTGTATTCCTGTCTTATAATTAATAGTGCTGCTTTAGAATGAACCATGAGGCGTTGAGTCCAATACTACTCCAGGCTCTCCCCCCGCGCTCCGTGGCAGTCTGAATACATGCGCTCGCCGCGAGGTAGATCTGCTGGAAAGGGCGCTCAGCGTTCGGCCCGGTCGCGAACGATCCGGCTCATTTGAACGAGTCTTTACAGTGAACGATATCAAAGGGTTCGCGGAGGTGAAGTGTTCTTTTTAATTCCTCTTTGGGGGAGGGGCATCACTTTTGTTTCGCAAAATAAGCATGCACAACTAAAGTCACTGCTGGACTAGGATTGGCAGAGGGACAGTTTGTGACCGCACGACCACGGGACGTGAGCGCGGCCTGCGGGGAAACGGTTTCAGAGCGCGGCTCTGGGGAAACGGCCCGAACGCTCCCAGCGCCAGCACTGTCCTGGGCCATAGGAGAGAAAAAGGCGAACGGGGTGTTCGCTCAGCTCCACTCCGCTCTTGGCACGACATCACCGCACACTGTCTCCTCCTCAGTCCGCCCCGGTCATCTCCACCCCCCCCAGTGGCCATATACTCTCTCCTAAGCGGTACAGATTGAGCATGGAAAATCTGAACATGCTGACATTCCTTCATTTCAATCTAAACTAGAGTTAAGAAGGTGACATTAAGAAGTTCAATCATTAGACCTATTTCAATGAGTTCAATAGTTTCAAATGACCAGTGTAGGTCCTGCTGTCTATTTTTTATGTTTATAGAGAAGAGGCTACTTTTACTTTAATTCAAACTGATAAATGTTCAGAGAAGTCACTTATGCATCAAAAGCAATGGCCTTGCAGTTTTGCTTTATTATTGTTTACATGTTGTTCTATATTATTGAAAGGTTGGCAAATTAAAAGATCTTCACATGATTTTAACTTGTGTTGTGAAATCAATTATTACTGCATTTTTTTAGATAATCGTAAAATCGTGATTATTTATCAGACAATAATCGTACCCACAGAATTCATAATCGTTATATCCCTACAAACCAGCAGATAAAAGAAAAGGTTAAGACACTTAAAATATTTGCTGATACATTAAAAGAGTTCAGTTTCCTCATCAGATGAACTTGCTGCTGTCCACGATTGACAATTTGCTCTGTGTTTTTATTAAATCGTAAGAGGGAATCAAAAACAGTCCCCAAGTACTTAAAAGAGTCAACCTTTTCCACCTCCTCCCCGTGGATAAAGCTAGGTTTGGGGCTCTCTGGATTCCTCCTAAAATCGACAACAAGCTCGGCTGAGGACTGGATCAGTCTGACAGCCAATTTCTCGAGTTGCTTTTGGGTAACAACACAGTAACAACAATCGACCATAATGCATAAATCTGCTGTATTCGATTGACAAAATTTGACTATTATAACATGTACTTTAGATGAGCCCGCAATTATTAGGTCTTGTCAATTAATACTGGTACAGCCTTTGCAAACACTGCATGTCCTCAATAACGCAATACATACAGCGGGACATGAGAGCAATAGCAGGTGTAGTTCCTTCAACACGAGGATATACTTTTAACATTCAAAATTATTAATATTTTTACAGAGTCTAGCCATAGAGACCGAAAATATCATGTTGCAGAAACAACCCATGGACCATTTTATCCTGCTGCAACAAACATATAGCCCTAACATCAAAGCTAGGCAAATCTATATCGCTAAAATATAAACTATTTGCACAATTATTTCCAGACGACGCAGTGTCGGTGCCATGATCGGTGTCGGTGGCCTTGGCTGTTGAGCCAGGGTGGGGACTGCCTCGCTCTTCAGATGAAGCTTCTTGGAACCCATTTCAAACTCAAAAAAGTTGGAGTAGGAATCCCACAAAAATGTTTGCCGCAAACTCCAGCACGAAGCGGGAGTTCACTGTCATCTCCCAACCCGATTGGCGCAACCACTGGCGCCTAAATTCTTCTGAAAAACTATAAAACCCAGCACTACTCTGGCAACCCACTAACCACACACTTCCTCCCCATCCTAATAGAATAAACACAATATACACTCCTATAGCTAAAACAACTGATGCTAAATGGCCTATGCTAAACGACAGCTAACCTAAATACAAAGCTCGCCAATTAATAACAAAAACTATGCCAAATAATCTAACTAAGTGCTATGCTAATGAACCGCTAACCTGAAAATACTCGCTCTGAATCCAACTCCAACTCGCTACGGAGACGTGTGCGGCTGCAGTGATGACGTTCTCTGGGTCCGTGACGTTTCGTGGTAACTAATTTTGCACAAAATCTCAAAATATTGACTGGGACTGCATCTCCCAAGATTCATTGCGGCAACATTTCTTAACGAAATTTGGCAACCATGAGTTAGGACCGCATCCCAAAGAAGGACAGTCA
Source organism: Neogobius melanostomus (assembly GCA_007210695.1). Classification (NCBI taxonomy): domain Eukaryota; kingdom Metazoa; phylum Chordata; class Actinopteri; order Gobiiformes; family Gobiidae; genus Neogobius; species Neogobius melanostomus. The sequence goes on from VHKM01000366.1 coordinate 82,224, forward strand.
GCATTAGCACTGCTTCAAGCTAAATTCTCGAAGGAATGATTCACAAGTATCTGTATAAGAAAATCTTAGCTTAGATCACAACAGACCTCCTGAGGCTATGCACTGTATGGAGCACAGGAGGTTAGTAAAACCCAGATGTCTCCCCCCAACTGGGAGACTAAACTGGTAACCAGTGCTTTGTCACAGCTGGGCCAGGGCGTTTTTTTTTGTTGGCCAACAGGAAAGGCACCCCTGCGGGGCAAGGTAGGCAGTGCATTGTCACGGCTAGTTCCTCCTACCTTGTCTAGAGGCAGACATAGTCTATAATATAGTCTATATCTATAATTAAGGAAGAGTGTTGCTGCTTGGAACGGTTGTCATTCTATTGCTCAAATTTACAAATTGAGAATTAGGGTAGGCAAGTTATGAATCTGTTGAGAGGGACCCTCCCAACGGGCTCAAAACCTTGTCTTTTAATGCACCACTCAGCATAGGAACATCATCTACAAAATCAGCTGTTAGGGCAGCTGGGTGGGGGTTTGTTGAGGGGGAGTTACTGCCCTCTTCAACTAGCCCGCTCTACACCCTGGCTTTTTAATGCACCTCATTATGCAGGGCTTACATCACACTTCACATATAACTCAATTAAACAAATATAATAATGATAAATAAACCCGAATTAAATTATATTAAGGATGGTATTGACAACTGGGAAGTAGCAAGATCTCAGAATATAATATGTATTAATGCACCTTTAATAATGATAATTAAACCCAAATTAAATTATATTGAGGATAGTAATGACAACTGGGAAGTAGCAAGATCTCAGAGTATAATATGTATGAATGCACCTTTATAACATAAAAGTAGCACATTCTTTTGTTCTTTATTTTGCTGTTGTTTTTGTCTTATTCTTCATCATTTATTGTTACTTTGCCCTATGTTCCTTTGTTTATGATTTGCTACCTTGTAAATATTAAATGTAATGTTACTATTTTTATTTTGGGGTGGGCGCTTATAAGCCTTTGGCTTCAGCCCACTCCCTTTGAGCAGGTTAACTGCTCAAACAAATAAACTAAAACTAAACTAAACATGTGTGAAATGTGCCCATAAACTCGTCCTTGTGAAGAATCTGAATATTACAAATATGTTAGAAAAGTTAGGAACGAGACCACAACAAAGTTTGTAATAAGTCCCGGATAAAAGAAAAACTTAACTTTATTATTGTAATACATTCAAATCGTCAGCAGATGGCAGTACAGAGCAAGGCTTCAGTTTGAAACACAGCAGGACGGTGACCAATGCAATGCAAGTGAATGAATAATGCAATGTAAGGCATCAGTGAGTGTCCAAGAAAGCGCAATATAAAACCGATGCATTATTATTATTGATGTTTGGAACGGGACAAAATGCAACAACAAGATGAAGCATCATCATCTTCTGAGAGGAATCAAAGAGTGTTCAACACTGTCACCAACACAAGGACAGTGAAGGAGATTTGTCACCCCCTCCCTTAGTGCTCACACATCTATCACACTCTAGAGGACCATTTGTTTTTAGGATTTCTCTACTGATTGAACCATCTCCATGTTTGCACACACATTCCATCCAGAAAACCTACTAGAAACCCGAAAAAAAACATTGATCCTGGAGCGTTCTAGAGGCCACTGTGATGGAAAATAAAGGATGTGCTCATCCAGCCACTGGGTCACTAAAACATCAAATACACACTAATATCAACTTTCATTTTCACATAAAAAGTTGTATAATGCACCTTTAAGTAACGTTACATTTATGTACATGTTTTAAGAGGTTGTGTTCAACATGACATCACAACATTCTAAACAGCCTATAGTTTAAAGTCAAAATTCAGATGTCTAGTTTTATTTTATCGCTAATTTCTCTGTAATTCATGAACCAATTCACGTGACACAAAAACTGTCACAAAGTTCCGAGTCATCTCTTCCAGCTCATATGAACTATACTCTAATTATTTCCTCATAAAGGCGTCTAAAAGTTGTGACAATATTCAGGAACATGTGCGTGATGTTGGTCAGTCAGAAGAATAATATGGCAGGTTTGTGAATCCAATTGCTATCAAATAATGATCAGGGAAAACCTTTGGAAATGTCTTTGAAAAACTGTTTTCTCTCCCATAGAGTTGTATTGGCACCTGCTCCAACTGAAATAGAATTCTAGAACATGAACATAACCAGTACAACTCTATGGCAGAGAAACCGTTTATGACAGAAATCTCCAAACGGACAAGTTGACAAATGTTGAAATTGATTGTTATTTGCTAGTGACTGGATTCACAAACCTGCCATATTATTCCTTTGGCTGAAAGTCCTACTGTATGTACTGACCAACATCATGCACATGTTTTGGAATATTGTCACCACTTTTGGACACTTTCATGGGAAATTAATTAGATCATAATGTGCATGCACCGACAGAGAAGACAGTGAACATTGTTTTTGTTTCATGTGGATTGTCCTGGTAATGACGGAGATATTAGCAACAACAAAATAACAGCATTTTGACGGTTACCATAGTTACGCTCACGGAATAAGTTGCGTTCACGTTTTAGAATTCTATTTCAGTTGGAAAGCAGGTGACAATACATTTCTATGGGAGAAAAACGTTTTTTGAGAGACATTTCTAAAAAGAAAATGTCCAAATGTTCAATCATTTGACAGTGATTGGATTCACAAACCTGACACATTATTTCTGAAAGTCCTTATACTGATCAACATCACACTCATGTTTTTGAATACTGTCTCAATTTGACGCCTTTATGAGGAAATAATTAGACCAAGGGTTCCCAAACTTTTTTAGCTGGGACCCCAAAATTGACATGTTAAAATTAGCGATAAACTACGAGTAGAAATCTGCATTTTGACAGTTACCATAGTTACTGCCATGGAATTTTCAGTTGCCCTCCAACTCAATATTAAACTATGGGCTCTTTAGAATGTTGGGATGTTACGTGAACGCAACCTATTCTTACCTGCCCTCCACCTTCATTTTAAAATGTAGGTTCTTTAGAATGTTTACATCATGAGAGCACAAGACCTGACCACTTCCGGTCCTTTGGCTGGAGTAAAAATCCCACTCAAAATCTTCAGTGTCGAAAAAAATTCAAATATTAAAAGTTGAAAAGCACGATGGAGGCTAGCCAGCACTGCGCTAACTGCTGACCACAGGGTGGAGTTTACAAGAAGGAAAAAAAGTGCCACTGTGCCATCTAGTTGTCTGTCGTTTGCGCACTCCACCTGCAGTGGAGGCTGTTGACTGTGATGTCAGACTTAGACCCGCCCCTGTCTCAGGCCTGGTTTTCATTAGGCCCGGGCCGACCACACAGCCTCCACACGGGACACACCTTTAGGCCGGGTTAAATATAGAGCGGCCGCCCACGCACGGCTGCTTTTAGACCGCACTGCACTGACTGGGCGCTGTTTTCTTTTCCACAGAGAGCGTCGGGTCAGCCCTTTCTCCACACTCTCCTTTTGAGAGGTGTAGAGGCTGTCCGGGGACTCTCAGGATAATGGACCTCCATCAATGTTCCGGTATCACAAGATACTCCGATTTGGAGCTTTGGCCTGAATGGCTGTTCACACACACACGCACACACAAAACAGGCTTTTTACAGAACTAATAATGAGCAGCTGCACCAGCAACAAACAAGAGGAAGTACAGTTTAGTTTAGTTTATTCATTTGTTTGAGCAGTTAACCTGCTCAAAGGGAGTGGGCTGAAGCCAAAGGCTTATAAGCGCCCACCCCAAAATAAAAACAACAACATTACATTTAATATTTACAAGGTAGCAAATCATAAACAAAGGAACATAGGGCAAAGTAACAATAAATGATGAAGAATAAAACAAAAACAGCAAAATAAAGAACAAAAGAATGTGCTACTTTTATGTTATAAAGGTTCATTAATACATATTATACTCTGAGATCTTGCTACTTCCCAGTTGTCATTACCATCCTCAATATAATTTAATTTGGGTTTAATTATCATTATTAAAGGTGCATTAATACATATTATATTCTGAGATCTTGCTACTTCCCAGTTGTCATTACCATCCTCAATATAATTTAATTTGGGTTAATTATTATTATTATTATATTTGTTTAATTGAGTTATATGTGAAGTGTGATGTAAGCCCTGCATAGTGTGGTGCATTAAAAAGCCAGGGTGTAGAGCGGGCCAGTTGAAGAGGGCAGTAACTCCCCCTCAACAAACCCCCACCCAGCTGCCCTAACAGTTGATTTTGTAGATGATGTTCCTATGCTGAGTGGTGCATTAAAAGACAAGGTTTTGAGCCCGTTGGGAGGGTCCCTCTCAACAGATTCATAACTTGCCTACCCTAATTCTCAATTTGTAAATTTGAGCAATAGAATGACAACCGTTCCAAGCAGCAACACTCTTCCTTGATTATAGAGGAATACACATAATTGATCCTACTGCGCCTCTAGTGGCAACACATTTCTTCCATTAACTGTTGGGCTAAAACTTTTCAAAGTTTAGCTATGTTTCTGAGTCCTAAAGTTTAATTCGTCACGTAATTCATAACAACCAGTACGTTCTTGGAACCTTCTTTGTATTTGGCCTGGTAACAGTTTGCATCTTGCTTTGTATAACATCTGTACAGTTGGAACTCAATGTCACAAAACTTCATGATCTTTGATTTTAAAAATAATGAGTTTGTGTGGTCCATTTGTGTCTATCAGTTCACAATTATAGTTCTCAACATTTGTAATTTTTGCAGCAAGATTCGGTCCAACATATACAAAGAATTTATTAAATGTATCGACTACTTCATTCATATTATTTAAAGTGTTATCCTCATCTTAATCGTTCTCGGTTTATTTCTAATTATACTATTTAAGATATTCCATAAACCTTTAATATTATTCTTATTGCTATCTAACAACTTATAATAATCCTGTTTACATTTTCTAATGATACCTGTCAGTTTATTTTTATATTTCTTATATTTATCCTCAGCTTCTTTTGTTCTATCATTTATACATTTTTTGTAGCGTGAATTTTTTTTCTTGCATGCATTTAGTAATCCCTTAGACATCCATTGGTTTCCTTTACCCTTTCTATTTTTACAATATTTCTTCATTGGGCAATTTTTGTCATATACTTTATGAAATATTCACGTAAACTCATCATATGCCTTATTAGTATCATTCTCTCTATATACACACAATACTCCAGTCTTGAGCTAATAGTTCCTTTTTAAATGCATCAATAGTTTTTTCTGTTTTTACCCTTCTAAACCAATAAATTTTTTCATCATCAATATTTAAATATCCATTTTTGTACAATACAAAAACTGGCAGGTGATCACTAATATCATTTATCATTAATCCACTGACTGTATCACTATCTATTTCATTTGAGAAAATGTTAATCAAAGTCGCACTATGGGTTGTGATTCTACTCGGTTTAGTTATTAGAGGAAACAGACCTATACTAAATAAAGTATTTATAAATTTGTCCGTCTTTTATGTTTATATGGGTTTAACAGATCGATGTTAAGGTCTCCCCCCACAAACATGACTTTATGATTTAAACCTGAAAAGTGCTCCTCCATCCAATTAGAAAAAACATCTACATCAGAGCCAGGTGTTCTATAAATACAACTTACAATAATATTTTTCTTTTTTGCCTTGTAATTTCTACAGTAAGGCATTCAAGTACATCATCCACTACCATAGTCTTATTTTCCATTACTTGTAACTATAGTTTGAGTCTACAAACATAGCTACGCCCCCCCCATGCTTGTTTCTTCTGTTCATACTTATAAATTCATAACCATCAATAGAAAACTCAATTTCTCTGTCATTATTAATCCATGTCTCTGTGATTAAAATTACACTAAATGGTTTAGAAAACTGTTTTAAGAAGCTTTTGATGTGGTTAAAGTTTGCACAGAGGCTTCGACTATTGAAGTGGATTACAGTGAATGCCTTAATGTTCTTACGTTTGTAACAAGTATTTAGTTAATACCAGAGTATAAAATAATATTAAAAGATCCTAGTGGGCAAGTCTCAGAAGAAACTGGGATCGGCTACTGGAGAGCAGTGCAGTAAATAAAGGCGAGGAATCGATTGTATAAATTTTAAAGTGAATATATTGAATATAAAGTGACAAATGAAAAAAAAAAAAAAAACATGTACAATACTGCAGGTTTCAAAATACTAGTATACAATAAAGTGCACAATTCTAGTCAACACACAAGTCACCAATGGGTTATTCTGGATCTTCGGTTGGAGACCGACAAAAAGAAACCCCAAAAGAAAAACCCGATAGTCCGTCAACCAGAGTGTATGGATTGTCCTTGTAGGTTTATGGCAACAGAGGGGAAATGTCCAAACGTGTTGATTGTTCGTATTGTTTGAGGTGGGTTATGGTAAACGCTCTGATTGAGGAGGTGGGAGGGAAAAGGACAGGCTGCGAAGCCTCCTACCAGACCATGGGCATTAACGTTGACAAAGGACGTCCTTAGGCTCCTGGCCTCATTTCGTAGCTCGCCATCCACAAAGTCGGACCCAAGACAGGACACCTGGCCTGCATGGAACAACAATACATTATAAGAAAACCTCATATATAAAAACCAAAGGACGCTAACGCTAAGCTAGCATTAGCATAACTCAAATCACATCAACCATGGTAAAAGTCCATTACAATGAATTTCTAGTTCTTTGGAATAATGTTAGCATTTAGCATGTTAGCATGCTACTTAGCATTTTAGCATCAGTAAAATACATAACAATGAACACTGAGGAATACATAAAACCTCATGTTAGCATTAGCCCCAATGGTAGCATTGTTGCTAATGCTAACAGAGCAACATACAAAACAATTTCACATTCAAACTCACCAGTTCACGAGAATCCCCAAGCACAATGGTCTGGTTCTGCAGCTGCTGTCCCTTGGCTCCTCTCCCACACAACTGAGGAGAGTGGCGTCAAGGCAGCTTATATAGTGCTTGGGTCCATATGATTGGCTAATTGGAACCATGTGACCGGTGCATTCAGGGACTGGAGAGAACGTGGGGAAAACCGATACTGGGCAAAATTTGAGGATTTTAACCCTGGTTACACGTTTACTATTGTAAAGATCCTCTGTATAATATTGACAGTCATTAGTAGCTCTAGTAAAGAAGTTATTTTCAGGGTCGATGTCGATCTCAGTGTTCTGTAAGTCATATTGTGATAATGTAAAGTCCTGGTTATTTGCTTCAGCAATTCTCCTTAATGAAAGGTCCAAGTCGATGCTTCCTATAGAACTATATGTATTACAGGACATGTGAAATTATGTGCTTTTACATACCAAAATTCATACGCTTTTCCCGGTGTTTATACTTGATTGGTGTACTGGTGCGCGGACGTACAATGAGTTTATCATAGCGCAGGAAGGCAATCTCCCCCTTTCCCTGGCAGCTCTCAGCTCCGGCATCAGTTCTTTTCGCTTCACTTGGATGGATTCCGTGTAGTCCTCGTTTATGAAAATTTTGGTCCCTTTGAGGTGTTTAGCGCGCTGCAGGATTGCTTCACGATCCTTCCAACGCAGCAGTCTGGCGACGATGGGTCTCGGCCAGACTCTCCCGCCGTCGGGTTTCCCTACGCGGTGAGCTCTCTCCACCTCCACCGGGTGTTGTAGATGTACTGTAGCTTCTCCCTCAGTAGTGTTTTAACTTTCTCCTCTGCGTCGGCCCAGGTCTCCCCAGGCGTCTCCAACACTCCTTCAAAGACTAGGTTGTTTTGCGGCTCTGTCCCTCCAGATACTCCAGTTTGTGCGTGATAATATGCAAATTGTCACATACTTTATAAAGATCGTTTGTGTGGTGTTCGTTGCGCTCACTGAGTTTCAATGTTCCTTCTTTCAGAGTGTCCACCTCACCTTGCGTGAACTGTAGGCTTGTTTTTAGCTCTTGAATGTCCTTTGTCTGTGAATCCATTCGGGTGTTTGTTGCTTCCATGATGATTTTAATGAATCCCTTGAAGTTCTCCTGTTGTTGTTGTATTATTTCCCTAAACATGTCCCTTGCTGCTCCGTGAGTTCCGTGACTCGACTGAGGCTCACGTAATCCTCATCCGCCGGCGTATCTGGCAGTTGCCTCGCGTCTGTTTTAGTCGGTTTAGGCATTTTGCTCTCTCTCAACCGGACTCCGCAAAAATGTTATACAGTTATAAAATAAAATGTACAATTCACAAAGAGTAAAGATAAACGGAGGGAAAAAGTACCTTTGCTTCTCCTAAAAAGGAGACACAACCACAGTCAATACATACGTCATGAACTGTAAGTGCATCAGGACACAAGTGGACCAGTAAGATGAGGAAAAAAAGAAAAAAGAAAGATAAATACTGCCTTCCTAACTAGTATCATTTCAAATCCTGACAGCAGTCGGAATGAAAGAAGTTGAATAGCGGTTTCTTATCTGTTGGGGAGCGACATATCGCCTCCCGGAGGGCATCAGAGTAAAGTACGACCGCAAAACATGATTAGGTTGACCCAAAATCGATCGAGTCTTTTTCAGGACTCTTTCCTTATAGAGTGAGGGAGGTCTTCAAAACGCACACAAGAAATCTTACTGCACACTTTGACAATGTGGTTCAGACTGTTCTTATCTTTCACAGACAGGCCGTCAAACCAGTAGGGATGTAACGATTGTACGATTGACAATTAACCGTGATTAAATACGTCACGGTTAATCCATCGCGGAGGCTGTTCATTATCGTGTTTCGTTGTAATAATGCCCTGCACGAAGCGGTGCGCTGCTAACCCTGTGTCTGCAGCGCACTGCCAAATCGTAGTGATTAAACACATTTTGCACTTTAAGGAGACATATCAGTTGTATTCCTATCTTATAATTAACAGTGCTGCTTTAGAATGAACCATGAGGAGTTGTTTTGAGTCCAATACGATTCCAGGCTCTCCCCCGCGCTCCTTTGAACGAGTCTTTACAGTGAACGATCCGGCTCTTTTGAACGAGTCTTTACAGTGAACGATCCGGCTCTTTTGAACGAGTCTTTACAGTGAACGATCCGGCTCTTTTGAACGAGTCTTTACAGTGAACGATCCGGCTCTTTTGAACGAGTCTTTACAGTGAACGATCCGGCTCTTTTGAACGAGTCTTTACAGTGAACGATCCGGCTCTTTTGAACGAGTCTTTACAGTGAACGATCCGGCTCTTTGAACGAGTCTTTACAGTGAACGATATGAACGGGTTCACGGAGGTGAAGTATTTTTTTCAAATTCCTCTTTGGGGGAGGGGCGTCACTTTTGTTTCACAAAATAAGCATGCACAACTAAAGTCACTGCTGGAGTGGGGCGGAGAGAGGAGTGTAGGATTGACAGAGGGACAGTTTGTGAACGCATGACCGCGGGACGTGAGCGCGGTCTGCGGGGAAACGGCCCGAACGCTCCCAGCGCCAGCACTGTCCTGGGCCATAGGAGAGAAAAAGGCGAACGGGGTGTTCGCTCAGCTCCACTCCGCTCTTGGCACGACATCACCGCACACTGTCTCCTCCTCAGTCCGCCCCGGTCATCTCCACCCCCCAAAAAATAATAATCGAGATAATCGTAAAATCGTGATTATTTATCAGACAATAATCGTACCCACAAAATTCATAATCGTTACATCCCTACAAACCAGCAGATAAAAGAAAAAGTTAAGACACTTTCAATAAAAGATTGATAAAAATTACTTAACATATTTGCTGATACATTAAAAGAGTTCAGTTTCCTCATCAGATGAACTTGCTGCTGTCCACGATTGACAATTTGCTCTGTGTTTTTATCAAATCGTAAGAGGGAATCAAAAACAGTCCCCAAGTACTTAAAAGAGTCAACCTTTTCCTCCTCCTCCCCGTGGATAAAGCTAGGTTTGGGGCTCTCTGGATTCCTCCTAAAATCGACAACAAGCTCGGCTGAGGACTGGATCAGTCTGACAGCCAATTTCTCGAGTTGCTTTGGGTAACAACACAGTAACAACAATCGACCATAATGCATAAATCTGCTGTATTCGATTGACAAAATTTGACTATTATAACATGTACTTTAGATGAGCCCGCAATTATTAGGTCTTGTCAATTAATACTGGTACAGCCTTTGCAAACACTGCACGTCCTCAATAACGCAATACATACAGCGGGACATGAGAGCAATAGCAGGTGTAGTTCCTTCAACACGAGGATATACTTTTAACATTCAAAATTATTAATATTTTACAGAGTCTAGCCATAGAGACCGAAAATATCATGTTGCAGAAACAACCCATGGACCATTTTATCCTGCTGCAACAAACATATAGCCCTAACATCAAAGCTAGGCAAATCTATATCGCTAAAATATAAACTATTTGCACAATTATTTCCAGACGACGCAGTGTCGGTGCCATGATCGGTGTCGTGGCCTTGGCTGTAGAGCCAGGGTGGGGACTGCCTCGCTCTTCAGATGAAGCTTCTTGGAGCCCATTTCAAACTCAAAAAAGTTGGAGTAGGAATCCCACAAAAATGTTTGCCGCAAACTCCAGCACGATCATCTCCCAACCCGATTGGCGCAACCACTGGCGCCTAAATTCTTCTGGAAAACTATATAACCCAGCACTACTCTGGCAACCCACTAACCACACACTTCCTCCCCATCCTAATAGAATAAACACAATATACACTCCTATAGCTAAAACAACTGATGCTAAATGGCCTATGCTACACGACAGCTAACCTAAATACAAAGCTCGCCAATTAATAACAAAAACTATGCCAAATAATCTAACTAAGTGCTATGCTAATGAACCGCTAACCTGAAAATACTCGCTCTGAATCCAACTCCAACTCGCTACGGAGACGTGTGCGGCTGCAGTGATGACGTTCTCTGGGTCCGTGACGTTTCGTGGTAACTAATTTTGCACAAAATCTCAAAATATTGACTGGGACTGCATCTCCCAAGATTCATTACGGCAACGTTTCTTAACGAAATTTGGTAACCATGAGTTAGGACCGCATCCCAAAGAAGGACAGTCGGCATTAGCACTGCTTTCAAGCTAAATTCTCGAAGGAATGATTCACAAGTATCTGTATAAGAAAATCTTAGCTTAGATCACAACAGACCTCCTGAGGCTATGCGCTGTATGGAGCACAGGAGGTTAGTAAAACCCAGATGTCTCCCCCAACTGGGAGACTAAACTGGTAACCAGTGCTTTGTCACAGCTGGGCCAGGGCGTTTTTTTTTGTTGGCCAACAGGAAAGGCACCCCTGCGGGGCAAGGTAGGCAGTGCATTGTCACGGCTAGTTCCTCCTACCTTGTCTAGAGGCAGACATAGTGGTTATTCACTGCATTCATACAGTGAGGGTAGTCACACAGCACACATGTGGACAAGATCACCTACGTCAGGAGTCTCACGCGCCTGGGAGTGTGAAATGCGGCCCGCCGGTAAATTGCATTAAAACACGTTAAAACTACATTTCCCATGAGGCACGGCTGTGAATGACGACAACAACAGACAGGGGGAGACAGATGTGGCTTATATCAACTTTTTTCAACAAAGAAATGGACTAATAGCAGCGGACTATATAAATAATATAACTAATATAAAAATATAAGCCCCATCAATTCTATAACTGTAGGTCACAAAAAGGCAAGAGGCCACATTAATTACATGAGGTGAATCTCACAGAGTTGATCTCAGACACACTAGAGTCTGTAAAATGGCATTTGGAGAGTTGCCAAGTCTACACATTCATTGATGTATTATTTATATTACAGGGTAATTGAAAATTAACACAGTACAAAGCAAGTGTGTAGCTTATCCTCATTATCAGTTCCAGTCGCTGGTTGGGTTTTTCTACACTCAATTAAAATGACATTTGTTGTACATTTTGCTTTTCTTTCTAAATAGGCCAACAGACAGAAACTGGACCTGACTCCTGAAAGATAATTCACTGATGCAACCAATTTACCTGAACCAAAATGAGATTAATTACAAAAACACTAATTGTCTAAGTCTGTCATTTCTAATTTAGAAGCTCAGCAAATGTTTGGCCGATTGGAAACAGAGTTGCCAGATCCGCGGTTTTCTCGCACAATTGGGCTACTTTAAATTTGCAGTTGCGGGAAAAAATCTTGTGCTGCGGGTTGCGGTTTCTTGGGCTGATTTTAAACCTTCCGTGGCCACAACTTTATCTTCCTTGATGATTTATAAGACGAATCCAAATAGGGCTAACTTATCAAAAAACATTCAACTTAATTGTTCGAATTCACATGCAACCCAGTAAGATACTACTTTAAGCTGGTTTCACCATGAAATATAATAAATTCAAAGGTTTACTTGTTATAAATAAATTTCTCCGAGGGGGTGTGGCATTACGCAGTGAACAGCTGTGTAGACCCGACAGTCCTTTCTTGCTCCGTGGAGTGCGTTTGACAAAGCAGAGCGAGTTCCCAATACTGAGACAGATGAGAGTTTAACCTTTCTCTGAGTTTTTATTTGGCTCAAATCGGCCTGTGGACGGCTGAGAAAAATCCTGTTAAATACATGTTTGGTCCTGTTTCTGCACTTTTACTTAAGAATATTGAGTACTACTTCCACCACTGCTCTTTATTTACATCAACTAGACCAGGAGTGCAACAGAAAAGCTAAGAGGGACAAACAGCAGATGCTAATTAGAGAAGCCAATACAGTTTACAACATATTTTTCCAAATGGATTTGTGAATGCGTAAAGTAATTGTTTACTAAACTCTTTTACTAAACTCATTTAATTTGTTTTACATCATTTATTGTGGCACTCAAGGTCATCCACAGTTCTGGACCATTTCCACTGTTTGCTAACTGCTAGCTTGTAGCTACTTTGCTGACAAAAATTATGACTAAAGGACTGAAATAAGATACTAAATAACAGTGCAATATTTAAGGTCTAGCCTATATTATAATAATCATCATTACTTACCAACGGGGATGAGCCGATAATCATGGAAATTACTTCAGTGACTGAAGCAGTCTCCATTTTGAAAGCTTGTAAAAAAGTCACGCTCTTGACATAGTGTGACTTACGCCGTAATACAACAGGACTGGAACTGCATGATCTCCTCAACTGAGGCTTAAGGCCATTTTACCAGAGGTGGCTAGCATCATGAAAAAATGATTTAGGCAAAAACTCATTTTTGTCAAAAGTGACTTAGGCCATTATTTAAGAGGGTGACGATAATCAACTTTTTATAAACAGCCATAATATAATGTGTCGGTAAATGTATGAAGTCTCGTTTAAAAACTATAGACCATAATATTTTTAAGAGTAGTGTAGAAGGGACTAAAGAAGTTGTCCTTCGCACAAAAACACTAAGGGGGACATCGCCTTGTCAACACATACAAGGCTCTGGGGGGGCAACACTAATGTATAATAAAAGTTTGAAACATAGGATTGCTTCTGTAAAAAAGACCTGCGCTGCAAAAGATATGTGACTTAAATAAACAGCTCTTCACGCCTGGAAAAATCATGTGTTTGCCCACCATTTACCAAAATATGCGGTGAAAATCGCAAAATCACATCAACAATAACGATCCTCCTTATAATAACTTACCCTGCCATGCAATTGCAGTGGGCTGTCATAATTTCCCCATCATCTTTAGCGATGATCCAACTTCTAAGGGGTGTTTCCCCACTTCTTTGAGAATGATTAACCTAGCAACAGTATCAAAACATTGGCTCAGCTAGCGTAGCGTTAGCATACAAACTATCGATAAACAAAAAATACAATTAACAAATCTTACCCTGCCAACAACAAGGCGATAGTTATCCTTAAGTATCTTGGTTCCGATGTCGTGGACCCAGCCGCTGACAAAAACGTTATAGGCCTCCATACTCGTGTACTCTTTCATTTGTTGTTTAGTGGAGAAAGATGTCGCAAGTACAAGATAATTAATGATAGGCAGTGTCTATAGAACCGTCCGACGGCTACAAACTCTTTTTGCTATTTTGCCGTCTCCTTATGACACCCGCCATTCCGACACAGAGTTTACAAACTAACCCTAACCTTACCTTAGCCCTACCCTTAAGGATAGTGGAGTTTACAAACTAACCCTAACCTTACCTTAGTTTATAATCACGGGTATCAAATAGTATGGGATTGGCGGGATGTCGCAATGGAGGGGTGTTGGAATGATGGGTCAACCCCACCTTTTCCTACTTTAATCCAAACCATTTTCCTAACCTTAGCCTTATTTTTTCCTGTTTCTAAATGTAAGCGTTTTCCAACTAGCGAGTTAGATACATCCATATCAAACATATGTGACGGCAAAATAGCCGGGGAGTTGCGGAAACCGTCCGACGGCATCATAGACACTTCGTTAATGATATCTACTGCCTCGACAGCTGGTAAGTCACCCAGTTCAGTTGAAAAATTCCCCTTTCTCATCAAGTACGGGTCTTCCCCAACATATTTTGTTATTTTCTGTTGATATCTATCTTTAGATTTAGACAGCAATAAGAGCTCTCCACCATGTTTAACAATGCTGGCAGAGCCAGAGCGCCCCTGCCCTTCATCTGACATTATGAGATCATCAGATTCTACGTAGTGAACGCTACCTATTCACATACTGTACATATTTTCCTCAGTCTTCATACTCTTAAAATAAAGTTACATAGAAGCTTTACAAATTAGAATGACAAATATTCAGAGACATCTTCACATAGAGAGTAAATGATACTACTCGAGTCTTTCAGTAGTTTCAAAGAAGCAAAATATTCCCTCTGTTCAATGTTAAACGCTATTAGGGATGGATTTTTGTTTTTCCATTTACTTTTATGAATATGGTATTTGCCCATAATTATTATGATATTGTAAATTTTAAAAAGTTCTTTTGGAAGGTCGTCATTACCAAAAAGAATTTGCTGTAAATTTAATTGTGTAATTTTCTTTTTTGTTTTCCGCCAATTCACAACGTCCTGCCAGAAACCTTTTATCACTGAACAAGAGAAAAACAAATGTTCAGTAGTTTCATCTTCCTGGGAACAGAACACACATGGCTCAACCAAATCTCCCTTTAAGCATTTCTGCTGTTGGATAATAACCATTTATAATTTTGAATTGCATTTCTTTGATTTTAGGAGGTATTGGCCGTTTCATGAATTTGTTGTATTTATTAGTTTTTACATTTTGATAAAAATCATGAAATAATTTAAATTAGAATATTTTACAAATATAATTATTGTTACATTTTTTGCTATTTAAGGGAATTTGGGCAAATTTAGGCAAATGTATTTGACTTTTGGAATAATGTAAATAGTTTTGTATCATATTTAATAGGGCTATTGGTATTGCTTTACACACCTTATTTTAATCCCTTATTGAACTTTGTATATTACATTTTGTTTTAAAATCCGTAAACCTAAGAAAATTACCTTGTCCGTCTAATATATCTGTGAGAAAAACAATTCCCTTTTCAAATCAATGTCTGAAAAAAGTGTTTTTCTACTTATTGTTATTACTCTGTTGTTCCACAAGGTGGAGCCATGTGGTGTAAAATTATGAGTAAATACCATTCTCCAGCAATGAAGAACTTGCTTATGATATTCAGGCAGCTTTACTGGCAATTTGGATACCTCGAAATCACACTTCAAAAGACACGCCAAGCCTCCCACTTTAGCAAAAATATTTTTGGGACTATGAAACCATAGAGAATCAGGTTTAACCAGTTAACTCTAAAAACTCCAACCATAGATTCAAAATCAATTGTTTTTAACCCCCTTTGTTATACTCCTTTACAAGTTGTGATTTTTTGATGTAGTACGTTTTATTGTGGCAGATAAATTGGTAAATTATTGTATTTGCTTTTCTTATGTTTTGTGGACTAATATAGAGAGAGTAACTTGGGTAAATTAATTTAGAAATCCCCTCTGATTTTGACAAGAGGTTACATCCTAAAATAGTTAAGTCTGTTGTTAACCAATGATTTAGATTTCTTTTTATTTCTTCTAATCTCTTTGATATTTTTGGATTCTCTAATTTCTACGTTTTTAGATAAATGACTGCCCAAGTATTTCACATCATTTTCACTGGTATCCTCTCCATCTCAGTCTCAGTGCAATTATACAACGGTAATATTTCACATTTTTTAAGATAAAGGCAGTCTTAAGGGGGGAAGTAGGATCAATTATGTGTATTTTTTCCCTCTATAATCAGGGAAGAGTGTTGCTGCTTGGAACAGTTGTCATTCTATTGCTCAAATTTACAAATTGAGAATTAGGGTAGGTAAGTTATGGATCTGTTGAGAGGAATCCTTCCAACGGGCTCAAAACCTTGTATTTTAATGCACTCGGCATAGGAACATCATCTACAAAATCAGCTGTTAGGGCAGCTGGGTGGGGGTTTGTTGATGGGAAGCTACTGCCCTCTTCAACTGGCCCGCTCTACACCCTGGCTTTTTAATGCACCACACTGTGCAGGGCTTACATCATACTTCACATATAACTCAATTAAACAATTATATAATAATAATAATGATAATTAAACCCAAATTAAATTATATTGAGGATGGTAATGACAACTGGGAAATAGCATGATCTCGGAGTATAATAAGTGTACCTTTATAACATAAAAGCGAAAGAAAGGTAATGATCGCCTTTTGTTACTTGCTTTGTACTAGACTTTGTACATGAAACTAGACCGTTGTTGTAATTGTGCTTCTTTTCTGTTGATGTACAAACACTTCAAACAGTGTTTTGTAAGTTATAGTTCTTTGTAAATAGTTTGTAAGTATGTAACATTATCATAGTTGTTCATAATTACTTGTTACGTAATCAGTATTGCTCCGTTTTGGGGTATGGTCGGATGCTGCGGGTGTGTATGTAACCAAATGGAAAGGCGCTAGTACGTAGCCATAAACTCCGTAGGCATGTAAACATCACTTCATTTCGTACTAGCGGGCAACACAGGTTCTTATCAGGCTTAATTATGACAGAGACATGACCATTTACTTTATGTTACTTAATTTATTAATAAATATATTTCTCTTTTCGTTTTGGTATTTTCATTAAAAATGGGCTACCATCGGACAGCCTTACATTGTGTCCAAGGCTCATACAGTTTGACAGTTTCCTTGATCGTGACATTTTGAGTGGACAGCCAGAGTCCCCAAAAAATAAAAACGCTTCCAAACGACAGTGAAGAAGGAGAGCTGTCCAAAAGGGGAGGCTTGACTGAACCAGAAACCTACAGTATGGAAAGGCATATTTAGTTGTGATCGCTAAACCAGTTTGTAAGGCTGAGTACTGACCAGGGAGAGGCGCAGGACCTGGCACCCCACAGGTCTTGTATGCAACTCCCCATCATGCACGCCGAGGCCACTAAGACACACACCTGTCAGCCCAGACGACCAATATGGGTGGATTTTATTGAGAACATTTTTATATGAAATTTAATTAAATGTTTGTCTCCAAATCAAAAAACACAATTTTATTGAATATATTTACCTGATACATTAATTCAAATCTACATGACCACAGAATCATTTCTTACAGTATATGTATACTGTAAGGATATACAGTATACATACTGTATATCCTTACAGTATATACAGTATACTGTATATATACTGTATACTGTATAGAATACAGTATAGAATGTATTCTATACTGTATGGATAGAATACAGTATGGATTCTATACTGTATATAGAATCCATGGAATGGATTCTATATAATCCATTATATAGAATGGATTATATATAATCCATCTATATGGATTATATATAGAATGGATATAATCCATATAGATTATATCTATATGGATATAATCTATATGGATTATATCCATATAGATTATATATGGATATAATATATCCATATATAATCTATGGATGTATGGAATGTAGGAAAATGTATGTATGGAATGTAGGAGAATGAAGTGACTATGGAAATGATAATGTCTTTTTATTACAGTATCTCACCATATAACCACGTGTGGGGCCGTAGAGAAAGCAACTCCCTATGATGACTCTCCATCTCTATCATTGCCACAATCACCTCTGTGGGGAGCTTGCTCCACAAACGTTCAAGCTGCCGGAAATTAACCAAAGAACCCTATTAGTATACATGGGTTGTGTTGCACAGAATAATCACTAATGCATGAGTGAATGTAATGTATGAGTGAGTGGTAGATGGTGGTCGGAGGGGCCAGTGGCCCAGATTTACAGCCTCACTTTCATCAGCTGTGGCTACAATGGTTGCATACCACCATAGTGTATGGAGTGAATTAATAATGCTATGCAATCTGTGTTTTAGTGGCCAGAAAAACTTAATGTAAAAAATAAATTGTTATTTATGTATATCATTATCATATATGACTTAGCCTTGTCACCCCCACTTGCACCTCTTGGTCTTTGGGAGTCAGTTTTGGTGCCACTGCAAGAGGTGCTGCTGTGGCTGCCTCAGTGGCTGCCTCATCTTTCTGGTGGGTTGGCAAATATCAGACATTATTAGTTGCATAATCGCTTTCACCAAAACTAGTCATTTACCACTTGTACCCGTTTATCTTTCAATGTTGCAAATGGTGGCGTTTGAGTCTTTGGCTGCGTATCCTGCTTTTGGGACAGTTTAGATATCAATCAATCAATCTTTATTTATAGAGCGCTTTTCATACACAAGTGCATCACAAAATGCTTGACATTTAAAAAGACATTAAAACATTCTTGCTCGACAAACCCTCCCACCCTCCCAATATATACAGTTATCACAATACACACATACACCTACTACTCACATTCACACTCACACACAGAATCAAGTACATAAGGCTGGGTACAGATGACCAAGGTGAGGAAACCCCATCAGAGGGGCCGTCCTCCCCAGAAACAGCACCGACACAAGGGTCCCCATAGGAGGCACGGCAGAGACACCACACCTCCACCTGGGCACCCACAGGACAGCACCCACACAGCCACAGCCAGTCACCGCTCCCAAGGCAGAGGGCTCCATCAGAGGAAACACTGGAGATTCTATGAAGCAGCATAAAAACATTGATTAAAAAGTTTAAAAACAAAGTAAAAATCAGTAAGAAAGTAGAAATAAATATCAATAAATATCAAGTTATCAAGGTTAATAAATAGATAAATAAATAAATGGGACTACAATAAATAAACAGATATCTGCTAAAAGTTAAGCTAAAAAGGTGGGTCTTGAGCCTGCTCTTAAAGACAAGAACGTTCTCTGCGGTCCTGAGCTCCTCCTCAGGTCGTTCCAGAGGCGAGGGCCATAATATTGGAAAGACGCCTCACCATGAGTCTTTCTGTTGACTTTAGGAATAACTAGGAGACACCTGCCAGAGGAGCGCAGGGGCCGTGAAGGTTCATAAGGTAAAAGCAGTTCTGAAAGATAAGATAGACCAAGACCATTAAGACATTTAAAAACCATTAAAAGAACTTTAAAATCGATCCTGAAACACACGGGGAGCCAATGCAGCGACTTAAAACCGGTGTAATGTGGTCCCGCCTCCTGGTCTTCGTCAGGACACGAGCTGCTGAATTTTGTAAAAGTTGTAAACCTGAGATACTCTTTTTGGGAAGACCAGAGAGCAGGGCATTACAGTAGTCGATACGACTGGTGATAAAAGCATGCATCAGCGTCTCCGTGTTGGCCCGAGAGAGAATGGGGCGGACTTTGCCTATGTTCTTTAGATGGTAAAAACCTATCTTTGTGATAATCTTAATGTGTGGAATAAAAGTCAGCTCAGAGTCAAAAATCACGCCCAGGTTCTTCACCTGTGAGGAAGGATTAAAAGATAATGACTGTAGTTTGGGTAAAAGTTTCTCTCTCGGGGCCTCAGGACCGATGACTAAAACTTCAGTTTTGTCCTGGTTAAGCTGGAGAAAGTTTTCTGCCATCCAGGATTTGATATCTAAAATGCAGTTAAAAAGTGCGTCCATTGGCCTGGTGTCATCAGGAGACATGGAGATGTACAACTGTGTATCATCAGTGTAACTATGAAAGTTGACTCCATTACATATCTCCTGATGACATCACCAAGAGGGAGCATATACAGGTTAAAAAGCACTGGCCCTAAAATAGAACCTGGGGCACGCCACATGTAATTCCATGGACCTTAGAGGAGCAGGTATCCACACTCACCATGAATGTCCTGTCTGTGAGGTAGGATGTAAACCATTTGTGGACAGCACCAGAGAGGATGATGCGTTTTAAACGAGTTAAAAGAATAGTGTGGTCGACTGTATCAAAGGCAGCGCTCAGATCCAGTAGAACCAACACTGTAACCTTCTGTGAGTCATAATTTAATCTAAGATCATTTAAAATCTTTAAAAGGGCCGTCTCGGTGCTGTGGTTAACCCTAAAGCCAGACTGGAATTTCTCAAGGACATTATCTGCAGTAATAAAATCATTAAGTTGGATAAAAACAAGTTTTTCTAAGATTTTGCTTAAAAATGGTAAGTTGGATACCGGTCTAAAATTGTTAAATCATTACAGTCCAAATTGCTCTTCTTCAGCAGAGGCCTCACCACCGCCCCTTAAAGGCAGCAGGGAAGACCCCAGTCTGAAGAGAGCAATTCATCATGTGTAAAAGTTCGTCATTAAAAGATCCAGAAAATGTTTTAAAAAACGGTGTTGGATCGGGTCTAAAAGACATGTGGTGGGCTTCACTGAGGAGAAAACTTTATCAAGCATCTCAGCATTAACCTGGACAAAACTGTGCAGTGTTTCCTCTGGAACAGATAGACAGCCAGACGCATTTAAAACCATGTTACTTTGGGTAGATAAAATAGTGATGATAGTGTCTATGTTTCCCCTGAAGTGGTCTGCAAACGCCTCACAGAGAGCGTCTGTGAGGTTAAAAGGAGGTTTGTTAAAATCAGGATTTAAAACATTTTCTATTGTTGTGAAGGGGACTCTTGGATTGTTTTCATGGTTTCTGATTATTGAGGAAAAGTAGTTATTTCTAATGTCTCTAATTGCCTTATTGTAGATTTTTTGTTGAGCACAGAAAATTTGACGGTTTATTGTAATTTTATCTTTCCTCCATCTCCTCTCGGCCTTCCTGCAATTTCTTTTTAGCTCCTCGTTTCTCCATGGAGGTTGGGGTTTTGTTTGTGAATTTTTTGTTTTTAGTGGAGCGAGAATGTTGAGAGCTGACTGTAGTTTACTGTTAAAATTGTCAAGAATAAAATCGCAGTTAGCCGGTAAAACCACAGGAGGAAACTGTTCTAAACCTGTATGAAATTTTGCAGCCACTTCAGGGGTAAGATGACGTTTCCTCACAGTTCTCACCGAAGTCTCTCGCTGGATAAAACCAGTGACATTAAAAACACACAGTAATGGTCAGAGACGGCCAAGTCAACGACAGAGGACACAGTAGTGGACAGGCCATGATGACCAGGTCCAGACTGTGTCCTCTGTCGTGATTTGGCTGCGTGACATGTTGGGTAAAATCCATATAGTTAAGAACATTTAAAAACTTGGTTGCAACCGGATCTAAAAGATTGTCTATGTGTAAATTAAAATCACCAGTTAAAATAATCATCTTGTATGAGTTATGAATAATGGATACAAGAGTCATTCCACGAGAACTGTGCAAAATGAGCCTCATCAGTTTCAAATTTTCAAACTAAATATATTAATTTAAATCTTACATCACCACATTAGGTACATATTACACTATCAGAAAATCATATTTTCCCATCTTATGTGTTAAATATGAATTGTTAATAATTATTTTTTTGTGATGTTGGCAGAGTTTTTCCTCAACCCCGTTATGGACAACAGTAAACCTCTCCTAATTGGAGGCAAACATATTTGTGTCTATAAAACAAGATTTTATGCTCACCAGATGTCCTAACCAGTAATTAAATAATTGCAAACACTTTTTTCATATAAAATGTTGCATTTTTTAGTTCATCAAGCCATAAATGGGGCTTTAAATGATCTCAAGCCACTATTGTTTCAATAAAAAATGAATTTAACCAAAGAATTACAACCAAAATTTGTTATATAATGATACAACAAAACATTTTAGACTGTTGTCAACAAATGCACATCCCCCACCCTAAAATAATAAAATACAATGAAAAAATGTAGGTGTAACGGTGTTGAGACAAGAATAACGGGGCTGAGGACTGTAACAGGGTTGAAGGGACAAAAATGTTTTAGCACAAAAAAAATCTTTGGACATTGTATATTTGAGTAACCAAAAGAAGGACAATAGACAAGAAATAAATAGAAATGACTTTTACTGAGTTTAGCAAAAAGTCATGAAAAAAACAAAACACTCAACACAACAAATAACTGCCTTGAATAAAATTGCTCTCTCAAAATGGCTGTACTGAACGTCTTGAAATAGGCCTCTGTCTCTTTAAGAAGCTTTCCAACACGCCCCCTTCAGCACACTGCTGTGGCATCTAAACAACACTACTGTGCGGGGAGGGGGCTCTGCTGAGCTGAGGAGCAGTGGTTGGTGGCTTGGCTGGTGACGAAAGGTCCAGAGGCGTCTCCAGTAGGTGGGGGCGTTCCTAGGAGGACTGAGGCATAGCTACACCTAAAATGGCTGCCGTCTAAGTTTTTACTGATTACTCAAAATATGTGAATGAGCCAAGGCAACACTCCAGGCATGTGTTTAATGAGGGAATGACATAATAACATGATATAAAGCTTGAAAAAGTCAATTTTACATAATACCCCCCCTTTAATACTTTTCTTTCTCCCTGCATCTACATCGTTTCTCCATCTCTCTCGTTCACTCTGCAGGTACTTCGCTCTTCTTTGAGGATCAGCATTTAGACGTGCACGATACTCCCTCTACCTTTCTGCTGCAGTTTTTGGTGCCATCTCATCTACACAATTTCAGCATGAAAATATAACTTACTTACTTAACTTAATATAACTATCACACAGGCATAAGCTGTCAAAATTATGAAAAAACTATATTTTGAGACTTATTTATTTTAACAAAAAAAAACTGTGTTCAAATTACAACCCCGTAACTGTCACTCAACCCCGTTACAATAAAATGTGTAACGGGGTTGAATGTTACGGGGTTGTGATTTTTGTGGAAAATGTCTGCTATAGCACATGCTGAGTGTCAGAAAGAGACCACATGGCATGCATGAGATTTAAAATTAGCTTATATGTTTGAAATAACAAATAACTTTTTTTCTAAGTTGTAGGTTTTCAACTTTTTTTATGTAACGGTGTTGAGTCATTAAATTTAACAATCAGATTTTCATGATAAATATCATCAAAATTAACAAAGAAGATGACAGTCACTTGCCTCTTTCTGCTTCTCTGCCGTCCAAAAGACTTTCGTGATGTCACTTCCTGGTGTTTGGGTTCAAATGGATCACACCATACATTTTTATAGGGGGAGAACCTTATATGTAACGGGGTTGAGGGCTGACCGGGGACACAACTAAATTACATTATTTAAATATTTTGAATATTTTTTTCATAAAAATACCATTACCAACTAAAAGAGCATAAATAGGTCTTCATAATGATTTTAAAATATATGTATTTTTTTATTGCTTTAATTATTATAATCCATGTTAATTTTTAAGAAAAGCCTCTGGGGACATGGGAAAATCTAGGCATTTACTAAAATATAAGGAAATATTGTACAAAATTTGAAAAATCATAGATTTGTAATTTATAGTGTGTTAAAGGTCCTATATCATGCAAAATCGACTTTTTTGAGTTTTAGCCATGTTGTTATGCTATTTCCTTATCAAAAACACCCCCAGAGCGGTTTTTGGCTTCATTCACGCAGTTCTAAGTAATCCTCCTGAATCCTGCTCTCTGAGCAGCTGCTCCACCCTCTCCTGGTAAACGACTGAGCTGTTCAGTTGTGTCGTCACAGCGGAACGGAAGTGCTCTACGTCTGTAATGTAATGCCTTACGGCCTGATTTGTATTTATAAAACTTTTTTTTTTTTTTTTTTTTTTTTTTTTTTGAAAAAAAAAAAAAAAAAAAAAAAAAAAAGCAACTCTCCGACGGTCTGTGCTGTCCCACGACGCTAATCAAGCGCACCCACGGCTGGAGGAGCCATGGATCTGAGCATAAGTGTTGTTTTTGAAGACTGAGCTCTTTCTAACCTACTCTGGACACCGCCTGTTCTTTTTCTTACCGATAATGTCACGGATGCGAGAGGAACAGGACTTTTCAACCTTCCTAAAGAAGAGTGCACTCGCCAGAAGTTGGAATTTCTTTCCGGGATTAAGCTAGCTACTATATCAACCAACCTGATGGATGCTTGGTAAACCTTGGCCAGAATCAAAGTGGATTAACTTTTATAACCAACACGAGGGCCATAACGTAAACACCCGACGATGGGGAGGCCATGCTGAGCGGTGAGTCAATCAAAACGCGTGTTAGCGTGTGTGTTAGCGTGTGTGTTAGCCATTTATGAAACTGTGTTGCACGTGTCAACTCCTTATAACTGCATTATGTGAAGTAACTTCACTTTTTGCAGCAATATTTATATTTATAATACTGCAAATGTGGAATGAGCGGAGAGAGGGGCGGAGTTAACTGAATCGAAGCGTCTTGTC
This sequence comes from Neogobius melanostomus, assembly GCA_007210695.1. Taxonomy (NCBI): domain Eukaryota; kingdom Metazoa; phylum Chordata; class Actinopteri; order Gobiiformes; family Gobiidae; genus Neogobius; species Neogobius melanostomus. The sequence goes on from VHKM01000366.1 coordinate 106,773, forward strand.
TTCCGGGTAGGGAAAATACCCCCAAAAATACTTATATTTCTCTCAAAATGAGTACTCCATAGTGATAGAGGTACAATATATCATATATATGCCTATACTTTACTTTGGAATGGCTAAAATAGCATGATACAGATCCTTTAAGGAGACATCTCAATCTACAATTTAAGCTACTGAACACCCATTTTGGATTTTGAGGAAATAAGATATACCTAAAAGAAACATTGGGACGCAAAATGTCAAGTTCTCGTGGAATGACTCACAAACTCTGCAAATTCAGTGTTAAAAGCTGTGCATTTCTTTGGTGGTCTATAAATAGTGACGGCTAAAATTGGAGGATTACTAAAAAAACAATAGCATGATATTCAAAGTGTTAAAATGCTCAAATAAAACAGGTTTGGTGGCAAGAGTATTAGAAGTTATTGATGCAGTGCCACCTCCCCTTTTGCCATGTCTAATTGAAAATGCACTGCTAAAATTAGGTGGAGAGGCCTCCGTAAGAACAGCGTTCGCATCCGCACCCAGCCGGGTCTCAGTTATAAACAAACAATCGAGCTTCTTGTCTAAAATCAAATCATTTACAATAAAAGACTTATTCAGCAGAGAGCGGACATTCAAAAGAACCAAGCTTAATGTGACACGGCAAAAAATATGACACAGGGATATATGAACATTGTGAAATATGCATACCTTCATAAAAAGGAATGCCTTTTTGAAGGCAGACACATATTTTCCCCTCGAATGTGTGTGGCAAGACCTCTTCAATAATTGATATGCAAATAAATAACTAAAATGTACAATGGCAAAAGCAATGTCCTCACTATATCTGCATCAATATATGGATGTAGATATGAAGAGAGATATAGATTCCATGGCAAATATGTCATACCAATCCATCTGTACTTATTATTAAAAGGCACATTACTGTCGCCATGACAATTTCCACACATACTGTAATGGCCTGTACTTATCTACCTTTGTGATGAAGTTGCTGAGGGAGTCCTTGTACTCCCTCCAACCCAATCTCCAAAGAAAACGTTCATTATTTACGTTTTTTAAAGTCAAATTTTCGTTTATATTACACGTTTTTAAGGTCGGAATACGTATAATTTTTACATTTAAAAAACGTACTCATTTAACGTTTTCTATAAACGTACTTTATTTACGAAAATACACAAAAGAATACGATTAATAAATGTACATATTTTACGTATATGAAAACGTACTCATTTTACATATTTAATACGTACATACACAACGTAACATGAAAAAGCTTAACACAGAAAATATGTTCATATTTTACGAAGTTACAAACGTCCAAAAACACGTTAAAAGTCACACTAAATACGTAATATAGTGACGAATCTTCAAACAGCAAACGTGACTTGCATACGAAACACAACATGTACATATTTTACGAAGTTACATACGTCCAAAACACGTTAAAAGTCACAATAAATACGTAATATAGTGACGAATCTTCAAACAGCAAACGTGACTTGCATACGAAACACAAAATGTCATATTTACGAAGTTACATACGTCCAAAAACACGTTAAAAGTCACACTAAATGCGTATATAGTGACGAATCTTCAAACAGCAAACGTGACTTGCATACGAAACACAAAATGTTCATATTTTACGAAGTTACATACGTCCAAAAACACGTTAAAAGTCACACTAAATGCGTAATATAGTGACGAATCTTCAAACAGCAAACGTGACTTGCATACGAAACACAAAATGTTCATATTTTACGAAGTTACATACGTCCAAAAACACGTTAAAAGTCACACTAAATGCGTAATATAGTGACGAATCTTCAAACAGCAAACGTGACTTGCATACGAAACACAAAATGTACATATGTTACGAAGTTACATACGTCCAAAAACACGTTAAAAGTCACACTAAATGCGTAATATAGTGACGAATCTTCAAACAGCAAACGTGACTTGCATACGAAACAAAATGTAATATGTTACGAAGTTACATAGTCCAAAACACGTAAAATCACACTAAATGCGTAATATAGTGACGAATCTTCAAACAGCAAACGTGACTTGCATACGAAACACAAAATGTATATATGTTACGAAGTTACATACGTCCAAAAACACGTTAAAAGTCACACTAAATGCGTAATATAGTGACGAATCTTCAAACAGCAAACGTGACTTGCATACGAAACACAAAATGTACATATTTTACGAAGTTACATACGTCCAAATATACGTTAAAAGTCACACTACATACGTAACACAGCGAATACTTTCACAGCAGCATGTATTTTTCGATCTCAAATAAACGTCCAAATAGTATGGCAAATAGTATACCATGTTAACAATTATTAGATAGATGACTATGCTTCTTATAATGTATGTACACATTATACATTTTAAAATGCGTCGCTTATGGACCTTATCACAACATACTGGACAGAGCAGGCACATTACGATCGCCCAGTCAAATGAAGATCAAACCTTGAAATGAAGCCTATACGTGTGACATTACGCGACAGATTTGCAATGCAGTGCAGCAGTTTATTACTCTCCCTCAACAGGTGGTCCGAAGGTTTAGCTTGCCGCTACAGCTACTCACTCTGTCAACCGACACCTGCAAATGCACGCAGAAGTTAGACACAACACGTAGCCTAACTGTTCCGTAGGCCTACACCTATTGATAAACGCAAGCAACGATCTGTGCTTACCAAAGTCTGCGCACCATAACCCCAATAGTTCGGATCCTCGATGTTTCAATAGATCATTGGTTTCAATACATATTAGATCCATGAGATACACGACTTCACCGCATCCTTCCGCGTTTATCATTTAAATTTGCCTCCAATTCCCGGATAGTGGATACAACTTCCGCCGACCACTTGTTCTGTGGTTTAACAGCTTATAGCATTACCGCCACTCTCAGGATTCGAAGAATAAGGCAAGCGTAAATTATGCCATTTCCAGTGTTGGGGAGAATACTCATTTAATTAATACTAAATACTTGCCTTAAAATATATTTTGTAACGTGTTCCGTTACTTTGTCTAATCAGAGTACTGTATTCTGAATACTTTGAAATACTTTCACGTTTAATTATAGTGTATAATTACAAATATGAAGACTATTTGTTGAAACACCTGTTATAAACTCACTTAGCATTAATTATGAACTATTTAACTCTCTTGGCAAATGTAGCAGCAGATCACAGCATCATGTGACGCACATGTGCAGTCTTTGTATGAACTGTAGCACTTGGCATCTTAAACAGTTAATTCAACATTAAAAGCTCTTTCTTAATAATATTGTGCAATATGGAGCTAACAAGATTGACTACAGGGATGTATTCCCTTGATATTTTGAAAGTAACTGTATTATAAATACTGTACTCTCAAATTAAGTGTAACTTTACGAGAACAGTTACTCACAATGGTATGACATAAAACACAAATAGGTCTGGCCATTTATATATTTTCATATTGGCCAGCTGTGTAAAAAATATTTAGGCACCCGATGTATACTCAAAATTAACCAAAATCACATCAAAACATGTAAAATAACACATGCAATATCAAATATATAGTCTATATCTGGGGGGAAACAAGGCTCTTGGCTTAACTAATGGCCATGTTGGACCATGACTGTCATGAAGTTATGGTAGATATACTACTGTATTCCCACAGACACAAAAACAACATTTAACAACAAATAATTTTTTATTAAACACAAACAACGGATAAATTAGGAGAAAATGAACAAATTAACAAACAAACAGCATTAAATGCAAAAAAAAAGAAGAAACTCCTCACACTCTTATTTTCTTGCGAACCACTGAATGTGGTTCCCAACTGGGCTCCCATGTCTTGTTACTGCAGCACAAGAAAACAATAATTAATAACAGAAAATATGAAGAAAATAACTGCTAATGTATTTCTTGCTTGCATTTTCAATTCTGCCCAACAAATAAAACTAAATGTTAATTGGTGATGTTATTTACCATTGGGGGCATGGAGCCCATTCAACCAGCACTGTAGGGGAAAAAAGTAACAATTTATAACAAATCAGAATTAAGCCACAAAATAAATCTTTTGCAGTTTCCTAATTAAAATGCATATCATATATACTACAAAAAATATGTAGAAATTACAATATCACCAATTTAAAAATATTGCCATCTTTATAATCAAGTTTGGTCGTTTGTTCATTTTCTTCTGCTTTATTCATTTCCGGTTTGCAAGCTCATCTGGGTGAAACACAATAGTCTATATGCACAGGGACCCCACGTTATCTCTTCCTATAAAAAGTAGTAGGGTCCAACAGAAATGAAGCGATAGCTCAAGATTTTGTAAAGGACAGCGAGTTAAAGTTTTGATGTGACTGCAGCAGGTTAAAAATATTATGTGAGACGTCACAACTTCACTGGAGGAAACCTCCCTGTTCATAAGCGCAGCGCTTTGAGAAAATTGGTAATACAGGCTTGTAAAGTGCATTACAAGTGTATGGCATTATCATTATTATTATAACAGTGGATGTTTTTGTTTTGAGGCTAACGTGGCTAACAAAATAAAAATTCAAACTAGCACAAAGTTTTGAACGAGCCTGCGCAAAAATGATTGGCCTGTTAGTAGTTTAAATTACATGTAGTTGTTTACATGTTATGTTATCATTTTTTAACACTAGCCTTTAGCTCGCAAGATAAAAGCTCCTTAATGAGCACTAGCGTTTCCTTTAGGGCAGGATTCACAGCGAACATGTTTGGAACACGCAGCAGTGACTGAGCTGTGTCCTTATAAATTACGCACCTTTTTGCTCTTTTTCTTAAAATTCTGGAATAGAAGAAGATTCCTTCTTCCTCCCTTTTGATGCACACCTCACATGGGGCATTACGATCTGAAAAGAAAAATGGTATTGATTAATTACAATATTTTTACATAATGAAACATCTACTCAATGCTGTATATAGCTGAAACCCATACATAGCGCTCATATCCCATGAAATGTTCTTTTAATCCAATTCAGCAGCATTTAGGCTAGAAGGTCAGACTTGCATGTGTGTGCCATAAGGCAAGGCAAGTTTATTCATACTGCGCATTTCGTACACAAGGCAACTCATTGCACCTAAGTTCATGATATTAGCATGAGGACGGAATGTCTTAACACGGTTTAAAGCTCAAAGAGATGATTTTGCTTAATATATCTCCTATAACCTTCACAACAGTTGTTTTGGTAATTATGTGGAATATGGGATATATTCTTGTGTCATGATAATTTTTCATGATTAAATCTTCCTTTAACTTTTCTATTTTTATCACATCTTCCTGTGGTTCAATCATCTGTGAACGGTTCTGTACAGAAGTTTGTTTGATAATTTTTCATAACTCAATGGCTCTAGTGCTCAATTGATAAATCATTACCGGCCTTATAGCAAAGCAACCTACATTCCTCCTCGTCCGTGTCTGGCTCAACAACTTCTTCTGCTCTCTCTATTTCTTCTTCCTCCTCCTCCTCTTCTCCCGCTCCTCCTTCTGCCTCTTCCTCTGCCGCTTTTCCCGCTCCTCCTTCCTCCTCCTCCTCCTCTTCTCCCGCTCCTCCTTCTGCCTCTTCCTCTGCCGCTTTTCCCGCTCCTCCTTCTGCCTCTTCCTCTGCTCCTTCTCCCGATCCTTCTCCTGCTCCTCCTTCTACCTCCTTCTCTATTTCTTCTGCTTCTTCCGCTCCTCCATTGGCTGAAAAAAAGAGAAATGTCTGTCAACACCTAAAAAGCATATTCCGTCATGCTCTGTAAGGAGGTGGTGAGGACCTCCTTTACAGAGCATGAAGGAATTGTTTATTATCCCGCCAAGGGGTAATGCAATTAAGTGTATGTGTGTCTGTCTGTCTGGCGATGTATGGTCCATATGTAGACAGGATTTCATAAAAGTAACTGGATGGAAATGTGGTGTGTAGATGGGATGTGATGGTAGGAAAACCCCATTAAAATCGGGGTGATCCGTGTCATTGGCAGGGTATGCACACGCAAATTGCACATACTGTTGTTGTTTTTTAAGACTTTACTACTATAAAGCACTTTGGTCACTATCTGTGATGTAAAGGGTTCTATAACTATAAAGGTTTATTGATGAATATATACATTAAATGAAACAAATTTGTGAGAAATCTCGCCAATTTTCAATACAATAATTTAGGGCTGAAATTGTTTATCGAGTATAATCAATGATTCAATGATTAATGTAGGAACTTGGTGAGTCCACTCTTTATTTACAATCTATGGTCTTTACTCTGTGTTGAAAGTTGCCTCAGCCCAAATAAGTGACTGTCAGTAACTACATATTCACAATCTTAAGGCTAGACTAATATTAAAAACAATGTTGTAACTTACTTGCAGTAGACACTTCTCTTTCCTTTTGCTTCCTGTAAACTAAACAATATGGCTCAATCAGTGTTAATTGACACAATTTAATCTATGAAAAATGTATACTTACTGCTTACAATCGCCTCAAAGGCTTCTTTGAGGCGCTTCTCCAAAGACTCTGGCAGCTGGAACTCCAGGCTTGTCTTGACCTCTGCCTTGATCCTCCCTTTCTTCTCATTTGCCAGGAGGAGAATGGGGTAGTACCCATTGCCGAATATCTATCGAGCTGCCAAAACAATATCACAAAAAATAAAGGTCACTGCAATTATTTCGTATTACATTATGGGTCAATAATTCTCTCTTTTTTTTACAATAATCAGTCATTAAGATATTTTCCGGAGCTCCCGAGGACGTTATGAACGCAGCATAAATACTTGCTCAATTGATTATCAAGTTTCAATACTACTTTTACTACTAAATACTTTTGACGCATTTACAATTTCTATATTTCTTTTATATTTATCGATTCGTTTTATTTGCCAAATATTACAATTTTGAGACATTTAAAAAAAATTGTTTGCAAGGTAATCATTATGGATTTCTACAAATTTGAAGCCATTAATAATAAAGGTGAAAATAAAATAAAAACAGCCTAAAATATTGCTTACACATGTGTAAGATTTTTTTTAATTTTACATGCGTTTCCTGCATTCTAGTAGCCTGGCTAACGCCAGACTGCTGTGTGCACTCGAATCTTTTCAAACTTCACAGCTGCCTGGGACCATGGCTGAAATCTTCGCATGGATTTGGGCACCAATCACACAACGAGGAGGACGTCAAGACGATGACGCACTACTCGACATACGGAAGCTTGTAGTTTGTTTAGGGATAGGGATCCAACATGACAGCAGCAGATGCGACGCCATCTTTCGATCAAGCTTTAGACCGTGTTCTAAATAGTTTAGCTCAAAAGTTTACAGCGTGTACGTCATACGCCATCTGATACGATTGGCTATGGCTGCGTGCAGACGCATGAGAGACATTCAGCCAATAAACGGCTATGGACAATCGTGAACCACACCTCTCCTATGAGAAAATGAATTGGTGGTCCCCAGACTAAATATCACTTGTGATTTTAGTCTGGCGTTAGCCAGACTAGCATTCTGGTGCATTTTAAACAAAAAATAATAACTATTTTTGGCTATTATGCGGCTGTGAAAAGAATAATTTCTGGTCAATTTACATAGGTACATCTTTTTTTAAATAATATAATGGATCAGTTTTCTTTCAAGGGCCCAGGCCCTTGATTCTTCTCTCTGCTCCGCCCCTGCAGCTCTCAGATAGACTCTGAACCTCAGCCTGAACCTCTGAACCTCAGCCTCAGCCAACATGAACAGCTCTCACCTCGTGCAGGGCAAGAGCAAGCGAGAGACAGACGAGAGAACTAAAGTTTATAACGGGGTCCTGAATTTAATTCCACTGCGATCACAAAAAATAAAGTAGAATAATTATCAAGCAAAGGTTTGGAACATAATTTACCGTAATAATAATTTGTGTGCTTTGAAAACAATGCTGCAATTCATTATAGTTTTGTTTTACTCTAAAATGACATTTTGGGTTTCTAAATAACAGAATATATACATAATGTGCCAATGCAGTGCTGTGTTTCTCCTCTTTGCTCAGCTCAACAATGAGCCCTGTTTAGTCCAGTTTAATCCTGTTTAGTCCTGGTTTGGTCCTGCTCGCTGCTCTTTTGTTTTAAACGATCGCGTGTGCATATTTAATTAGATGACTAGCGTCTTCTCGGTTTTACATCTTTAACGAGCCGTATTTCAATCTTTCTGCAGCCGATTCTAAAAGTTTAAAACGAGCTCAGAGGCTGCAGTTTCTCTTTCTGTTCAGCTGGGTTACCGTAGCGTGAGGGGAGAGAGAGGGAGCGATGGTGAGACAGCGCAGACGCAGCTGTAGGACTTAGGGCTGCAACTAACGATTATTTGGTAATCGATTAATCTATCGATTATTTTTACGATTAATCGAGTAATCGCTTGGCTATGAATTGTGTAGAAAATGTTTATTTTTTCTTTTTCTTTTTATCACAAAAAGCTAAAGTGGCGCCGCTTGAGGATGTGCTGATGGAGTAAATGTAAAGTAAATGTTTGTTGGAGGCTCTTAGCGCTAATTCTGCTTCTGATTGGATGAGACACAGACAGATATTCATGAACATGTACAATGTACAAAACACTACAAACCCTAACTAGAAAAACAAAGTAGGTTTTCATCAAAAATACTACAATTTCATGTCATTTTTGCTCTATTTGACTCTGTGTGAACCAGAAAACGATTAATCGATTACTAAAATAGTTGTCGACTATTTCAATAATCGATTAGTCGTCGATTAATCGATTAGTTGTTTCAGCCCTAGTAGGACTGACACGTGGGGTCTAAAGTTTGGACCCAAGTTTTGGGTTCGGACGGGTTGGCGCATGGGTCCGGAACCAGACTGAGGTCCGCCATATTGTGACCTCTGGTTTAATTCATTGTAGTGACAGCTGCATTAGCAGCGCAGTAAAGAGGTTTACTATGCAAATTAGCCATGTGGTCTTTTAGTTATAAGCGAAAACAAAACTACGCAAAGCTGCCTTCATTTTTGTTAATAATAATAGGCTACTTAAACAGTGAGACATTGTTCATTGTTCCTTATTAGTCCTGTTAACCTGCGCCTCTGCTGCAGATGTTGGTGTTAATAATAATAATAATAATAATAAATTTTATTTATATTGCACTTTACATTTCAAAGAAACCTCTAAGTGCTAGTGTTGGTGTTGGGTGAGGGACAGAGAAAGAGATCGAGACTGTGGCTGTTAAAAATAGACTATGGCGGCCGCCACAGACTAATGTATTAGTGGGAAACCCTGCATCTAACAATTGTGTTATTACTTACAAGACGATAGGCCTTCTCGTGCTCCTTGTTTTTATTATGGTTTTTTGGAGCTTCTCCTTCCACTCCTCCTTACTCTCCGCAAAGGCCTTCCTTGCGTCTTGAAGGCGCTTCTTCTTGGGCTGAATTTCCCCACAATGGGGGCATTTTTTACAAGCCACCCCTATTTTTTGGTGGCATCCGGGGCATTTTTTCTGTATAGACCCAGGCATCTATTGAGACAAGAGAGACAATAAATGTATATACTTTATTACATATGTATAGCACAAACAATTTCAAAATGACGCTACTTAGACATAGGCAAGTCTATTGAAGTAACGTTACTTACTTACATATACCTACTGTATGACAACACACTGGATTGATCTAGCGATTAATAGATATCCACTGTGTTTCGTGAGCAACCGGTGAAAACATGCGCGTTTTGGTCCCACCTGCTCAATTGAGCACCACTACTTCAGTCGAACCTCACGAATACCATTCGCTAGTTAATTCGTCCACAGATTATTCTGCACAGACATGCAAACACATATATACTGAAGGTTACAGTTCACGGGGCTGTGGCGGAATGCGGCGGTTAGCAGGAATTTATTAACAGAACAGGTAGATTCTATGATTAATGAACTCAAACAATACTTTTTTGTCGCGCATATGATATGAAAAATATATTGAGTCAATACTAAACTTTGTAGGCTTTCATTTTGTTTTCGAACTGGAGTTCTACTAATGGCTTCAATTTCATCACAAAGTGGACAGAGACTGTAAAGGATTTGTACATAATATGAAATTCCAAATCAGCTTCTGTACAACAGAAGATACTGTCTTCTATTTAAATAAAAGCATAAAGGATAAAACATATTATTTATTAAATATGATTAAGTATCAATCTTAAACTTGTATTGACTATTTATGGAATATAGCCTATACACTTCAGAATATGCCACCCATGCAAAATAAAATGGTATCAGGTTATTCTGGCTACAGTGGGCTAAACCTGAAAAGTTTGGCATATTTGAATAGTTACAAGTCCAAAGAGGAGTGTAACTTTGGTTCAGTCAACATCTCTGAATAGCAGAAAACAACGTCCAAGTCCGCTCAATCAACTGTGAGCGCCCCATGACCACAATGGTTCCCAACCTGGAGAGGTCCAGCCCTCTCCTCCTGGACCACAATGGCGCATTAGACGAGCTAACGCCCGTTAGTCTCCACAGTAAGCGATAGCTATAGATGCTGTCACGTTCACGCACGCTATTTTCAAATATGGAAAGCTACAGTCATCTGCAAACTGTAGACTATTTGGCGCCAGTCTCATGCACAGTCGCGCACTGTGTCGGCGTAACTTTGATGTGCAGACTGATGCATTAGCGGCTGCGCTAGATACTAAGTAAAAGCAGTAAAAGTTCATATTTGGTAAATATATATTAGCGGGTATAACGTCACGCTCAGTGTCTCATGGCGGTTCATTGCCCTCAGTGATCGTCTGTTCAGCGGTTATTATGTCGGGGATCCGGGCTGAATGTTTCTGCTGCCCAGGTGAAGTGTGAATGAGCAAGTGCGGGATACACCGCCTGGAGCTGCGGCTCCTGTATGTGTAATATAATATATATATATATATAATATATATATATACTATAATAATATAATATAATATGATATACAGTAATATAATATTATAACTGTATATTATATATAATATATATATATATATAACAGTATATATATAATATATATATAATATATATATATATATATATATAACAGTATATATTATAATGCAGCCACAGTGAAAATGGCATCTTTGGCGTTACAGCATCGGTTTCAGGTTTGGAAGCGATCAGAAAAAAGTGAAGCAAACTTTACTGTATTTATATTTTTCGGCGTCGTCGGGTCAGTCGGTGGTAGAAGTATCAGACAGAAGTGCGGGAAGACAACTATCCTTTATACCACACGTGAAACGGAAGTGACACATTTGCACTGGTAGGACGTATGGGTTCAAATGTGAATGGGCACAATAAGATTTATTGAAAACCGTTGACAGTGGATTGTCAATGATTGAACGTCGTTAAAGTAATTTATATGAGCATCTTAATAACGAATCTATGATTTATGTCAATTATAATAACTATTAATATGTACGCATAGTATTAATTATACATTAATACATTCAAAAACATAGACAAAAAGAAATATATCCAACTTAACAATAAGTAGTACATCTCCAATCTTGTCAGGTTATCAAATATTATTTGCATTTCAGAAAGCAAATATTTGTTTCTTTTTTCATCGACAAACATTCACCTCTGTGTAAAATGATTCTATGGCTTTTATTGTGGCCTACACTTTTTTGAGCACTAATGACTTTTTCCATCTTTTCCTACTCTCATAACTAATCTAACAATAACGTAGAATCTTATAACCGATGTAATGATAATATCTAAAATATTATAAATATAACGAATGAAATAATATAATAATAAAATAGTATAATAATAAAATACGTAATAATAATAATAATAATAAGCAATAATAATAATAATTAAAGCCGCAAGGCGGCAATTTAGAGGCCCTCGAGGGGTCTCGTTTGGGCCGGTTTGACGCCGGTGCCGGCACAGCCGCGCAGATAAACCGGGAGCGCTGCCGCGCACCTACCTCCACACTAGTTTGAATGATAAAAGGAGCAAGGCAAGAAATGGCGCCTTCGGCGCAGATGGACTCGATGTTTCCTCCAAATGGGGCCGACTCTCCTGTTTGGATTGCCCTTAGCAACCACGTAATGTACTTTTTTGTTCGGACATGTCATGGACGCCAACGCGTGTAAATTTTGGTTTGGCTTCGCAAAAGGTTGACATCAGGATGTTTGCCATGGTCAACACGGTGGGGAAAAGGGCGTGCGCCCCAATTACTTTTTTGTTTCGGGGTCAACGTGAACGGATGTCGTGCCAAATTCGTTGTCTACGACAAGTTCAATTTTTCTCACATTCATTTTATTTGGTGCTCTGCAGGGGGCGCTATCGCACCATTTTCAAATTTTCCTATATCACAACATCCGGGTCGACTGACTCGACCAACGATTCAAGTTTCGTTCAATCGCCACAGTATGTGCGATTACGAGTCTTTGAACGCGGTGGCGAGCGCGGAAAATGGACGCCAGGAATTCAATGGCGTTGCCATGACAAACGCGTTAATCCTATTAGAAAAGGTTTTAATAACTTTGATGTCCCACTTGTGTAGATGATCTGGAGCGACGGGGAGTCGCCGCGTTTCAAACCGCCCTAGGAGGAGTTCGTTCAAAATGCGAGGGCAACGAAATGGCGCCTTCGGCGCCAGATCGCTATTCGGCCAATATGGCCCGCCCTCCTGATGTTGCCTAGCACCGCGTAATATGTTTTTTTTGTTTGGCTTCATGTGACGCCAATCACTGTGCCGAATTTTTTTCGTCTACGACGAACTAAAATTTTTGGCAATCCCATAGGCCGCAATGTAATCTGATTTCAGGGGGCGCTGGCCGCGCCATTTTTTGGAAATTTTTGAATGAAACTTATTGACACTGTGTATGGCCGTGATTTTGAATTTTTGGCAAAAAAGGGGAGTTTTCGTCGACGACGTTGTCGAGTATCCAAAAAAAACATCGGAATAGAAGAAAAATAATATAAGAATTAAAGCCGCAGCGGCATTTAGGAGCCCTCGAGGGTCCCTCGTTTGGCCGGTTGACGCCGGTGGCCGCACGCCGCCCCAATAACCGGGAGGCGCTACAGCGCCCTACCTGCCACACTAGTCGGATTATAAAAGAAGCAAAGGCAAGAAATGGCGCCTTCGGCGCCAGATCACTGGATTTTTTCCCAAAATGGCCGACCTAACTGTTGGTTGCCTAGCAACCATGTAATGTACTTTTTTATTCGGACAGTCATGACGCACGGTGTGTACATTTTGGTTTGGCTGCGCCAAAGTTGACATCCGGTGGTTGCCATGGCAACACGATAGGAAAAAGGCGTGGCCATGATTGACTTTTTTATCGGGATCACGTGGACGCACGTCTGTGCCAATTTCTTTTGTCTCGACAAAGTTTGATCTTATTCCTCATTCATTTTTTATTTGGTGCTCTGCAGGGGGCGCTATCGCGCCATTTTCAATGTCCTTAAATCACAACAATCGGAGTTGACGACTCGACAAGCGATGAAGTACGCTCAAATCGGCTTCAGTTTGTGCGAGTTATGAGTCTTTAAACACGGCGCGCGAGTCCTGAAAACGGACGCCGAATTCAGGCGTTGCCATGACAACACCGTTAATCCTATTAGAAAGTTTTTTAATACTTTTAATGTCCCACTTGTGTAGATGATCTGGAGCGACGGGGAGTCGCTGCGTTCAACCCCTAGGACGAGTTCGTTCAAATGAGAGCATGAAATGGCCTTCGGCGCCAGATTTACTACATTTTTCCAAATCTCTGACCTCTTCTGTTGTTGGCCTAGCAACCATGTTATGCTTTTTTTGTTCGGCACTGTCATGAAACGCACGCGTGTACCAATTTTGGTTTGGCTGCGCCAAAGTTGACATCGGGTCGTTGCCATGGCAACACGGTTGGGAAAGGGGGCGGTGGCTCAATGAACTTTTTTGTTCGGGTTCACGTGACGGATCGTCTGTGCCAAATTTCTTTTGTCTACGACAAGTAAAAAAATTTTCCTCATTCATTTTTTATTTGGTGCTCTGCAGGGGGCGCTAATCGCGCCCATTTTTCAAATTTCTAATATCACAACTACATCCGGGGTCCGACGACTCAACAACGATCAGTTTCGCTCAAATCGGCCACAGTATGTGGGATTATACTGTTTGAACGCGGCGGCGAGCGCCTAAAAATGGACGCCGAATGTCATGGCGTTGCCCATGTCAACACCGTTAATCCTATTAGAAAAAGTTTTAAATAACTTTTTGATGTCCCACTTGTGTAGAATGACTGGAGCGAACGGGGAGTCGCTGCGATCAACGGCCTTAGGACGATTTCGTTCAAGATGCGAGGGCATACGAAATGGCGCCTTCGGCGCCAGATCGCTCTTCCTGGCCAATATGGCCGCCTCCTGATGGTTGCCGTAGCAACCGCATCATTCTTTTTTTGTTTGGCTCACGGTGACAATCACTGTGCCGAATTTTTTCGTCTACGACGAACTAAAATTTTTCGGGATTTCGGGATTTTGAGGGGTCGGCCATAGGGCGGCAATGTTAATCGTGGGTTCCAGGGGCGCTGAGCGGCCATTGTTTTGAATTTTTAACATTTTGGAGATGTGAAGTTTTTTTTTTTTCACCTAATTGAATTTTGGCAAAATTCAGGACTTTTCATCAGTGGGAAGTTCCGAAACGGCTTTTTAGGGGAGAGGAAAAATAATAATAATAATAAAGCCGCCAAGCGCATTTAGAGGCCCTCGAGGTCTCGTTTGGCCGGTTGACGCGGAGCCGCACGTGCCCCCAATAACCGGGAAGGCGCTGCCGCGCCCTACCCTGCCACACTAAGGTCGAAGAGAAAGGCAAGAAATGGGCGCCTCGGCGCCAGACCACTCGATTCCCAAAATAGCCAACCTCCTGTGTGTTGCCTAGCAACCATGGTAATGTATTTTTTGTTTGGACAGTCATGACGCACGCTGGGTGCATCACGCCCCAATGTCAACCAATTATTCTTGTCCCCAAGTTTAAAAACATTCCTTTGGTCAAAAAGATTTCTACAATTTGTCTATTCCCAACAATTGTTAGGGTCCCACCTCATAAGCAAGATTTGCATTGGGTTTATGGGCATTAATATTGCCGATAATTCATGTAGTTGAATGTTATTTGCCTCTTTACTATGTAATTTTTACAATGGTACTGATTTGATAAAATAACTATTCTTTGCTTGTTTAATCAAGCTGTTGTAAGTCTGCAAATCTTTTGGAAAGTGAGGTTTTAACAAAATAATTTCAATTTTAATCTAATTTTGTATTAAACCTTTTATTTTAAATTTTTATTGAATTAATAGTTTACTTTCATTTGTCGCAATTCTAGAGCTGTTTTACAAATGTTATATGCAACTGTTATAGTCATTACAGGGCTGTTAGATTAGACATGTTGACTGTTAACACATAAGCCTGCTAACAGCAGACTAAAATCACCAAGTGATATTTAGTCTGGGACACCAATTCATTTCTCGTAGGAGAGGTGGTGGTTTACGATTGTTCATGCCGTTTATTGGGCGCACGAATTGTTCTCTCAGCGTCTGCACGTGCCATAGCCAAGTCCGTAATCAATGGTATCAGATGACGTAATGAAGTACCTGCCTGTAACTTTTGAGCTAAACTATTTAGAACAGCGTTCAAAGCTTGATCGAAAGATGCACGCGTCTGCCTGGCTGTCATGTTTGGATCCCGTAAATATTTTTATTTTTTTTTATCCCTAAACAAAACTAAAGCTTATGCCAAATAGCGGTCATCGTCTTACGTCCCTCCTCGTTCTGTGATTGGGTGCCCAAATCCATGGAAAAATGTCGGCCATGGTCCCAGCCTGTTGTGAAGTTCGAAAAGATTTCGAGCGCACACACAGTCTGGAGTTAGCCAGGCTAGTTAAACACATTGAGTCCGCGCGTTTTGGGGATTAGCTATAGTGGGTGCCAATAATCCAGACCATTTTTTCATGACCCACAGAACAACAGGTCACGTAACTTGCAGCCTTGTGACAGTCAGAAGCAGCTGGAACAAGTTCTCCTTTGGTCAGCCTGTCGTCACCATGTTGGTGAGATAATCATGCCGTGTCCATGTTTTTTGATGATCTGAAGATTGAGTCATCCAAGTCTCCAGATGCTGTTTTAAGACTTTTAGCTCAGCATCACCACTAATATCCAGCAGCAGACATAATACAAACTGCCCACCTGGGGATCAACACATACTGTGACTGGCTGCTGGATTTTCTGACGGGGAGACCACAGCTGTACGTGTTGGCGGAAATCCTCTCAGAACCATCCAACACTGAATCACGGGGGCCTCCCCAGGCTGTGTGCTGAGCCCCCTCCTGTTCAACTCTGCTGACACCGATGACTTGCGCTCCAAAGTTACGACCTCAAACTCTATATCAAGTTTGCAGACGACACAACATGGGTGGTCTCATCAAGCAACAGAGGACGAGTCAAACCTACAGAGTGAGGTGAGCAGTCTGCCAATGTGGTGCACACAGAACAATCTTCTTCTCTAAAATGTGGAGAAGATCAAAAGAGATTGTTTGTGGATTTTCGAAGAGCGCGGTCCAGAGCTCCTCTAATTAACAACGGTGGCTGCAGGGAGAGGGTGACCAGCACTAAGCTCTCTGGGTGTGCATATCAAGTGGAACCTCTCCTGACCGTGACACTCATCACATGTCAGAAAAGTCATCAGTGTCTCTACTTGTTCCGCAATTGTAAGAAGAGCAGAGTCCCAGCCTCTGTTATGTGCAACTTCTACAGAGGGACTAATAGAGAAGCATCCGACCAGCTCCATCACTGTGGAGTCTTCTCTACAGAGGGAACTATAGAGAGCATACCTGGACCAGCTCCAATCACTGTGTGGGTTCCTTCTCAGAGGGACTATGAGAGCCATCCTGACCAGCTCCATCACTGTGTGCCAACTTCACAGAGGGACCTATAGAGAGCATCCTGACCAGCTCCCATCACTGTGTGGCACGTCACAGAGGA